>LVVK01000005.1:1797991-1913962 GCA_002022785.1 Trichoderma guizhouense | reverse complement strand
TGTAAATTGAATGCGCCTGAATATTCTCCGACATTGAAGCATATGTTATCGGGACTAATGTAACATTGTGCAATCAACTCGAAGAGCAAGCTGCTGTTATCCAGATGAGAGATTTTGTGTGCCGCCCACAGCCACAGCCATTATGGGTGACGGGACAAGAAAGTGGATCCAAGGCAGTTTTTAACCATACCACCAACTTAAAAACAATACGAGGTTCTATTTTTATCTTCAACCCTGTTCTCAGATGTGTTTGTTCTTTCCTGTCATGCCCGTACGCATACGAGTACATAAGATATTGGAACTGAGACAACTCAAGATTATTCTAACAATGATACGATTGGGTGCTACTGGCCTTGGGGTTATGAGGGGCGACTTGAGTCTCTAGCAAGCGGGCTTCACAATATTGGCAACACTGAGATAAAAGAAATGTCACTTCTATCCAATCATTACATATTCGCAACTACAACTTGGATAGCATCTTTAACCTAAGACAATCCCTTTGCGGAAAAGGGAAAAAAGAGAGGAAAAGAAAATCCCATTAGGTATTGCATCCAGCGTTTGTAGCCTTGGTGATGTTATATATAACTACTCAACCTTTACAAAATGCAAAGAGCTACAATTGATAGAGAGAAAAGTTGTATGGCTCAAATAAACAAATTTCAGAGCTTACCCCAAAACAGCACTTATGATGTGATCCTTTGTCAAATTTGTTAACGGCTCAGATTTAGTTAGAGTAGGAGGGCAGCAATCAACGAACCCCCTGTCGCTGCATAATGACTCAAGTTATAAAGACACAGCATCAGGCCAAAGTAAGCAAGATGGTTTGTTGCTTTCCTTTCAATATTCAGAATCTCGATGCGCGCATGATTGAGAGTAAAGATGCCATGTTTTCCAGCATCCCCCCGCCATCGCAGGCTGACAATTGCGCTATTGTTTTGTATTGCCATTTGGCAACTCAATTCATACCTTAGCTACGGCTCTAGCCTCTATAATATAGCCACTTGTCGGCACACTGCTGGAAACCATCAGATACCCTCCCGTCCTTTGACAAAATGCCCGGTTTCATTAGAATCACATAAGCAGACAGACTCCTCCTACACTGGGTTAGCGCCAGCTTTATCTCCCACAGAGCTTCTCTGTCGATCGACAGAACCCCGAGCAGTGGGCATTCCAAAACTACTTCATCAAAGTTGGAAGTCAAATAAGTTACCTGCTAAATTTAAAAGATGGAGCGACACATGTCGCAGGCAACATCCAGATTGGGAATGGGTTTTGTGGACTGATGAAGATAATCTCCAGCTTGTGAAAGACTACTTCCCATGGCTTGAGGACACCTTTTTAAGCCTACCTGGTAATATTTATCGGGCAGATTTGGCACGGAATCTCTACATGTACATGTTTGGCGGGTGAGTTGAAACTACACTTTAAGCGCCCACATTTAACTGTTGATGACTTTTAACCTAAAGAATAGGATATACGCTGATTTGGACACTGAGTGTCTGCGTCCTACATTCGATGCACTAAGATCAAACAATATTTCACTGCCTGGCAAGTTGGAAAATGAATTTACGGATGAAAGCTCCATGAGCCACGTCGCTATGTTCGGTCGCATGGGCTCTGAACAAACTTTTGATCACCATCTGCCAAACGCGTGGATGGCAGCTTCGATCCGACATCCCTTCTTTCTTTTGCCGTTGGAATTTGCAAAAGCCGAGATACAAAAGAGTAAACGTATTTTTCACCAATTGTGGTACGATTACCCATCCGCAGAGCAGCTGACCGGGCCTATTGCACTGGCGAAAAACATTCGGCAATATCAAGTCTGTGGCGATACGCTGGATAGCATAATCTTATTACCTGATGGTCTGATATACCCCTTCAATTGGAATGAAGGCCAGGAGATACGGTCAATTTGCTCAGCTGAGAAAGACTCCTTTAATGAGAGCAGTTGTAAAGAGACGTTAGGTGTTGGCGTAAAAGGCAGCATATCCATAACATATTGGAGCCACACTCACAGAGGCAAGGGTTCAGATGACGAAAACATAGATCGCATTAGCCAAGAGAAATAACACTTTGGTATTATAGAAAATGGTCAGCTTCATTGCAATGACACATTCAAGAAAAACTACTGCAACATATCACCGTGCCTAGAATGCACATCGAGCGATGTCAAGTGTGGGATGTTGAAAAACATGCTGATATTGGGATTTTTCGCATTCAATTCAAATACTCTGTGGATCGTATCATATAATGGCGACTGTAGGCGCATTGTTGACTCAACAACCTTTCTATTCGCCAATGGTTGCGCGATTGTACTATTACTTATTATACCTTTCCATAAAATCCCTTCTTTTATTAGAGCTCAAGACTAGATATATAATCCCAAAAGTGATTTTTTTAATGTCATCCATATATCTACAGCCATCTATGTCTGCCCAACTTCATCAACGTAACTACGTAGTCTCATATTACCACCACCGAAAGGGCAACCCAATCTTCATACTCAGTGCGCCTATTCAATGTCGCTGATGAATCATATAATTATTAAGCTGTAGAATTCAGTCATTGATTCGGACTTTTTACATAATAAAGCTTCATGTCAGAGTTTGAACCCCCTCCACAAAACGGAACAATTACAATGACGTGCAACGGTGCAATGCATCATTTTTTCCCCTCGGGAATCACACCATGGACGAAAGTAGATGCCTAACTTTAACTGATGTTGTCACAAATTCTTTGCGATTAGAAAGATCAAGATTACATTAACATCATCTTCCTTTAAGATCTTATCCAGTCCCGGAAGACAGGGCCTTCGGCTTGGATATTAAAGATAAAATGTGCTAATAGTTGAAGAGCTGGTACAATATAGCCCACATGTGAGAGCACCACAAGATGCTGCACAAGAGTCAAAGGTGGAGGCGTCATAGAATCATAGCTTTTGGCATATACGACTAAATAATGGTAAACAACACAACTATTATCCACCATGCGTCAAAGTTAACCAGGGATCTATCCCGGTTAGACTCGTATTCTCATGGCCCATTATTGGGCGCTAGAAATCGGCTGGAATGACTGACCCTTAACTCCATATTGTAACGTCGTTATCCTTCTTCATGTTATGCAAGATCAACGTGTTGATCGAAGGAATCCTTTCCAAACCGAATAATCAAGAGAAGCTTCTCAAATAGATGATACGGGCGAATCGAGTGATTGGCAAACTCATTTGTGTATTCGTGGTAGGAAACGATTGACTGCGAAAGATTTGGCGGCAGTGATGTCCATTCTGTCCTAGATGGAATGTCCCATAACCAGGTATGACGGCTAAACGGCAGCGTCTCAACAAACATAGAATGAGGGTGGTAGCCAAATCTGGTAAGATGGTAGACACCTCGAATCAGGTAGGATATTATGATGCTTCGACGAACACTCTCGGCAAACGCCCACGCTTGCCAAGGGCTCAGCTTCCCTGAAATCTCGCTTGGGGCCTGTTCCCATACATGACGCGTCCACTGGTTGAGAGTGTTCATATGCGCTTCTGCAAATCTTCTATGTTGCGGATCTTTATCGAAAAGGCAGATAAGCAGATACAGGATTAACGCCTGAAGCGAAGCTAGAAGATCGCTAAATGAGCATAGCGTCGGGTATTCCTTGACGATTTCATCAACTTTTTTATACAAACTTTGGAAACAGAATTGTCCATTGTTTTCTATCGAGAGTGAATACAACCGACAGACACCATATGTGTCCTTGATCTGCTTCGGTAGACTCTGGCTGTATAACGACGAGTGAATGAAGGGAGTTTTTGCTTCGCGGGAGAACGTCAGTGGGAAAGCTTTCAGATGAGTCGCTAAATGATGAACGGTCGCGAGGTCTTTCCTCCACTCTATAACAGGCAACGGAGGTTCGTAGATGGCCAGATCGGCGCCCGTGAGTCCCGAATAGCACCACTGCTGAACAAGATACGAAGGTGCCCTCATTTGGGAAAAGTAGAAGAATTCCATATCGCGTAACGGTAATCTTCTACGAGTTCCGATTTGTAGGCAGTCTCCAGCTGCTTGACGAATCTTAGACTTGCCGCGTGAGAATTGCGGCCGATGCCCGACGAGCGAGACCAGTGGCTGGTTCGCATATGAGCACTCCAAGCCTTTGTCATAACATCGTTCACATTTTGGTAACCCGGCTTTGCAGCGCCGCTTAGCCTTGGCGCAGGCATGACAGGATCTGGAAAGAGAGATACTCTGTGCTTTCGGCATAGGAATGGTGTTTGTCCGTCAACTGGCTGCGCTGTACTCAGCAGCCCCCTTCGTGCTATGCTTCACTGTCGCAAGGTCGTCGGTAGCAGTATACACATATGTTGGAAATGTGTTTGCGCAAGGATTATTAAAGCAGACTTCATCCCACTTTGCGGGAGCTTTCCTACAAATAGTTTAGTCTCCGCCTGACAAATTGTGGCCAACGGTCCCGGGTCGGATATATTAAGTCATTGTTTGACTTTATGTGGTTGTTGCCTCATCTATTTCCCCAAACGGCCAGCACCTTGTAACCCTCAGAGCAAATACTTACGTCAATTCATCTTAAAAGGACTATGTGCGGCCCTGTCTCTGTCTATTCAATCTCTGCCTTGTGGGTCGGGCTTGGTCTCCCACTCGGAATGAAGTGGGAGTGGGCAAGTGACCTTTACTCAGGCAGTATTTTCCTGTGTGATGTATTTATATAGTTAACATTACCCGCTCACTTGTATCGATATCAGTTTTCGGACAATCTCATTCTGAGTCAAAGCGTATTCACTTCTCCTGCCAGCTCTTTCAATCTTATCTCTATTCGCATTACCATTTGCTTCTAGCATCCATTACACAAGCTCACATTCTTGACAATGGCGTATGACTCTTCGCAGCTTATTTCTGCCGAGTTTCCTTTTGAGAAACAGAAAAAAGAGATCCTAGGCAGCCATATTGCATATGTTGACGTCGGCGCTTCTGAGGGATCTGCCACTATCTTTTTGCATGGCAATCCAACATCGTCCTATGTGTGGCGCAACATCATTCCCCATGTCTGTGACAAGAGTCGCTGCATTGCACCGGACTTGATAGGATTTGGCGACTCAGATAAGGTCGCTGGGCTTGAATACAAGATTGCAGACCACCAGCGGTACTTGGATGCCTTTCTAGATGCTGTTTTACCTACCGGAAAAGTCACTCTTGTTCTCCATGACTGGGGTTCAGCACTCGGCTTTGACTGGGCACGCCGCCATCAAGATCGAGTTATCGGGCTCTCTTTCTTTGAGTTCGTTCTTCCTGCACCGAGCTGGGATGTGTTTCCGCCAGCTGTCGCGGAAAACTTCGTACCATTTCGTGATCCTAAACTTGGGCGGGAGTTGCTTATCAACCAAAACGTTTTCATTGAGAAGGTTTTGCCTCTCAATGTTTTGCGCAAGTTATCCGAGGAAGAGATGAAGCAGTATCGGCGCCCGTTCCTTCAATTGGAGTCACGCGAGCCACTCTGGCGGTTCCCTAACGAGATTCCGATTGAGGGACACCCTGCTGATGTGTGGGAGAAGGTCACTAAGTACATAGATTGGCTATCCCATACTGAGATTCCGAAGCTCTTCTTTTGGGCCGAGCCAGCTGTTGTCATTACAAAGGATACGGTGGAAAATTTTGTCAAAAAGCTACACAACACAAAAATTGTGCACCTTGGACCTGGTCTCCATTATTTCCAGGAGGATTATCCGCATACCATTGGTCGTGAAATTGCGCAGTGGTTACCACAGCAGAAGTGAGAATAGCAAGCTGCCTGAAGATTAGAAGTAGTGTGCTAAATTATATAACCTCGTATTTTTGTGCTTGCAAATAGGGTTTATTCATCATTGTGACGTCTCACAGCATCTGTGAAGCCATTTTTACCAGAAGGTTAACTGTTAATATACTTTGAAAGCAGCTATAGGTCGCATTAAAGGGGAATTTTAGTGTAGAATATGCGATCGGCTATGATATACTAATCTCGCCGGCGGCTCAGGCCGCTATTAATGTCTAATAGATCTTCAGCAGCGGACAACTTCACCATGAGCACAGCCTGCATCACATGTACTCATAATTGCGCCTACACTGCACAATAAAGCAGAAATAACGAATTAAAAACCCTAGCTGGAGATATTTAAGGGAAATCGCAGCTGGGGAACATAGGCTGCACGATTGAGGCACTTCGCAATGTCTGTGATACGAGATCCAACGGTGAAGCATGATTAGAGAGCGATTCTCATCCATTTCCCTATAGCCAAAGTGCGTCTAATAGCTCTACCAAAAGACATCCTCCATACGATTATAATGGATTAAGGTCTGTGGCCTCTGGAGTATCATTTATTGTTTATACCATATGGGTGAGAAAATATACATGTAGAATATAGGTAGTAAACTATTATTAGAAGCTTGCGCGATAGAGAAAGGCGAGGAGGTACCCTTCGATTGAACCACGGCACTTAGGCGGCATCGAACAAAACACTTGAACAGGCCGTACTTGATACCCAGCCTTGTTTTCATAGCTTACATCACAAAATAAGAAGTTCAAGGCGCTATCCTCCTGCGCCATGGCACTTGAACTAAAACAGAAGTATCATTGTTGAAACAGAAGTATCATTGTTGCATTGTTCAGATCAAGCTATGAACCGCCGTGATAAGTATATAACGATATCCAAAGGTTATCAGAGCATTTGGAGAAACTGTTTGATGGTATCGGCGACCTCTGTGGGTTTTTCAACCGGTATCAAATGGCCCGAGCCTTCTACTACAACCAGACTCGCCCTGCCACCTGGCATATCATTGATCTTGTCCCTGATATCCGTTTTCATTCTCTCGACAGGCTCAAGTATATCCTTATCTCCCGCAAGAACCACAACCGGGACATCAACATGTTCGAAGAGATTGGTGATGTCGTCTTCCATACCATACGCCGGCCACGCATATTTCGCCCACTTGTTCCCACGGACCATGTCTTCGGCTACCGCCTTGATAGCTTCGTCTGTCAAGTTCCCTGGCGCCGAAAGAACAGTGCGAATGACGCCCTCTGCATTTTCCATGTTATCAAATGCATGTACTTGGGCGTCTTTCATGTTAGGATCTGGCAAATGAACTGGGCCGGGCGGTGCAGGCCCGACAAGAGCCAGGCCTTTTAATACACCCGCGGGCAGAAGATGCCTTCCAGCAATTGCCATTGATACCTTGCCTCCCATTGAGTGCCCAACAAGCACGACGGATTTCAGATTCAATTCCCTCATGATAAACTCAACGTCGGACGCGAAGTCAGTAACCTTGTAAGCCGTAGGCTTCTCAGGTCCCGTAGATGCACCCCAACCGCGAAGGCTGACACCAATGGTTGGATAGAACGGTGACAAGATCTCAATGACCGACCCGAAACTCTTTGATGAGCCTCCCCAAATATGGAGGAAGATGAGAGACGGGATATTCTCATCAGTACCGCCAGTCGGCACGGTTAGCGAGAGCTCGATCTCAACATCGCTGCTGACTCTAATAAACTTGGATGTAGTGATTGGCGCCATGTCAAAAGCTGAAGAAAAGGAATTGTGTGAGTTATCGTGAAACGTTCATCAATGAAAAGTCGAATATGAGTAGAAGTTGATCTCAATCCTGATGTTTTAAGAATGCTTTTGCATTTCAGAGAGCATCGTCTTGTTTTATATATTAGAGGCGGTATAACGATGAGTTAAAATGTCCGAGACAACTCGTCATAATCCAGCCCATACTTTCTTTAAATCACGATGACTCATGTGGGAGACCGAATTCATTGCTTGAATGAATAGTTTCATCCCTTTTGTTTGCAAAGTCTTGAGCTTGGAGTAATACATTGATTGCCTTCGGCTGTCTGGAGGAAACCTTGCTTTCCCCTAACAGGCTTAGTCTCCGCTTCGAAGCCAACGGACCATCGTCATTCTCTCCGATTAATCCAAGAGTCGCAAACATCTCATATCCGCGGTGGCTACAGTTGAGGGTATAATTCCTATGGCCAAGAGCCAAATAATGAAAAGGTCCGGAGAAGCCGTTCTGGCTAGCTTGTTGATAACTGATGTGATGCAATATCTCGAGAACATCTAGAACTGAGCCTCGCGACGCGGACGCGTTCAGCATTACGCTAGTGGGCGAAGGCGATGTGCACGATCGCATAGATGGTCAATAACATATCCTTGGTTCATCGAATGCTCTGCATAGCCCGCTCCGTTTTAGCTCGTCGATTTGATGTCATCGCGAATGGTATCTATGTTCCACGGCCCGTCCCACAGTACCTTCTTTCGATTCACAACCATGCCCTTGCCATCGATTTGGACTCCTTCGTCATGTAGAATTTGTATCTTTAGGCTAAGCTTAGTGCCAGCAGGTTGCGCTGGCGATATCTTTGGCCCGCGAGGCTTGCTCTGGTGTGCAGCTCCTTGAACAAGCCCATCTTTCGATCTTTTGAAGTTTTTCTTATCGATGCTCTCACCATCAAATCCCGTTATGAAACCGCTGCTGCCCACACACCTATGGCAAGGGACTTCCGGCGCAAACGGGTTGTTGCGTAGAGCATTGCCAACTGCTCGGGGAGAAGTCTTGAGCACGCGCGCGATGGCGCCGTAAGTGGTCACACGACCTTTGGGGATTTGAAGTAATAGCGCGTAGACTTTTTCTTGGAATTGAGTGACCGACTGAGTCTTTGTAGTTGAGAGACTGAGTGTATCGCTCGCCATTGTGTCCTTTTCTTAATATGTATCAATGCACGTCTTCCCTGCCCCTTAGCCGTACATAAAGCAGCTATAAATACGTTCTGAACATGAATAATTTCCTTTAGCTAGGGGCCTGCGTTACGATGTGTCACCAGAATTTGCCCCAAGTGATTGTTGCCTCCCTGATTAGCAGCCAAATTCACGCTGAAGACGCGAACAGTGCAAGTTGTTTCCTCATCTTATTACCGCATTTGTGGTTTAGTTAACTATGATGACTAAGCGGACGGCCTAACGCTGCTGCACGGGGGTTTGGGCAGTATTTCTCGTTATACCACTCGACTATGGAAACGTCCCATGTGCCACCATTCCGACCATTAGCTTGTGTAGCAATTACTGATACTCTTCTTATATATAATAGAGATTGAAGACACGAATTGTTCAATTACATGACCGAGATTATAGCTGCTATGGATGACCCTTTCTTCACCCTATTACCTAATTTGCTAATACTAGAATCATTACACACTACAGCAATTAGAAAGACAGCTGACGTTGATATAACGACTATCTCGCCGCAATAAGAGTTGAAAAGTTGTGTTTTCAGCTATCAAAAAGCGGATACAAAGTGTTTCATTGGGGCAGAGAGAATACCCTCTCCCCCAGTTCAATCTAATGGCTGCCATATAATGGGAATTGAAATTCTAGGGTAGCGCGCCTTGTGTTGGCCAGAATTAACATAGAACTGTCAAAAAATTTCCTTTCTCGCGTTATACCGAGGCGCTGAATCCTTCATACTGCACATTTCCTGCCTTTATCAACTTTGAGAATCGCCACTGGGACTCTGTGTTAATAATCCTGGGTCTACTTGCATAGCATGGCAAACACTACGATTTCCATTGCCAACTTCTTTATCAGCGTGCGTAACCCAAACATCTAATATGGTTATCATCTATTACTATGGCATTATATAATAACTATTCCTTTAGAACTTAAAGAGATATGATTTACTCGATGCTATCTTATACAGCAGGAGATTAAACATGAACGAATCACCAGACTTTCAGCAACCCAGTTTCTACCAATCTAGCCTAGATTATGAATTAAGTTTTACATTACTAAGAAACAAGTCCACCTTACTACCCCACCATTATCTTTATCGCGTTAGACTGTAGCTCGATTACTCAGTTCTAGTATGATTAATGGAGCCTTCAAAACTCCGAACAATCCGCTCCCATGGATACCACGTGCTTGGATTATCAACTCTTTCCCAAAATGCCCCATACAGCCGTACGAGCTCGGAAACATTAAGAGACTTGCATGCTGTATAATATATCTCAGCCTGACCTTCACACGCGGTGTATACATCCGATTACTAAGTTTGAGGCTTTCGAATGTCTCTCTTACACTTTCGATTCTAAAATCGAGATATAATCCATTCTGCTATGCTTTCCACGATATACGCCAAACCGGTACCACAATCTATGACAACATATCCGGATCCCACTCCCAGAAAGGAAAAAAGAAAAAAGAGCTCCAAAATATGAGTAACGGCGGCTTTGTATTTATCCAAGAGGAGGGGACTGGTTCACATAAACCAGTGACCAAATCTCTTATCAAAATGCATGTTATGGACAGAGTGGTGATGCAGAGGCGGGCCCTCAAGCAGGAGCATCGTGATGACGATGCAGATGCAACGGAAGGGCAAGTCCATTTTCTCTATCCATACTAGCGGCATGATAATGTTTTGGTAGTTAACATGCCTTATAGTGATCAAGCTTCATCGTTAGAGCATCACATTAGTCATAATGACCTTCGATCTCTTGCTGGAATAGACAATATGCTTCGACTATCAGGTCTCTCTGTAGAAGTCAATACCCAAACACGATTCCTCTTACACCATTGTGAGTTAAGCACGTGCCCGATATTGCCCAGTATGCAATGTAACTAAGCCGCCCTAGTCCTGAATTATAGGTCGAAAACCTTGTGTACTGTTACGGCAGAAACTGGATGGCTGAAGTATGCTATTAATGACAATGCTCTATTTAGTACTACTCTGTATCACTGGGCATCTATAAACTACAGTGCTCTCCCTCCAAAATATCAGTCTGCACAGCATTTGCTAAGACTGAAAGCGGCTGCAATCCGAACGCTCGCCTCGCGCTTGCAGCCGCCCACTGGCGATGCCAATGGCAACACTGAGATGGTCAGTGACGCAGTGATAGCCACTGTGGCATGCTTGGCAAATATAAATGTTCGCTGCCCCTTCTGCTGCACGAGATGATAGGACTAACTAACAATCTAGCTCATGTATGGCGATTTGGATGAAGCCGAGATACACTTTCAGGGCCTGAAAGCTCTCATTAGAGGTTGCAAAGGTGTACTTCATCTGGGATTTGAAGGGCTTGTAGCTCGAATTGTTAGATGGTAGTGTTTCCCGCTCCCTGAATTGTAAACCGTATCTAACTCGAGGTAGGACGGACAGTTGCCACTCACAGCTGTCGAACCAGGAGTTGTCATTTGACGAAACAAGTCCCTCTTCAGAATTCGTTCATCCGCAAATCCCTTTACCAGATGCACAAAGGTTTCACATCCAACCTCATAAGCTCGCAATTACCCATGAGCTGCGCTTAATCGCGAGAGAGTTGATTACCAACCCGAAAGATAACATGGCACCAGATAGCCGAGTGGCACTTGGGTTTCGTCTTTTGGCATCGGATAGATCAATATTGAAGCATGTCCATGGTGTTAACGACTGTAGTGTTCTGGCCCTCGTAGCTAGAGCCGCGCTGCTCTACTCTCATACGGTATTGAGAGGCGCAAGTCGATCTTCTCGTATCATAAGTACTTCGATTGACCAACTGAAACAGTTGATTGTTTCAGCATTTGTCTCAAAAGGCGACATCTTCGCCAGCCACCCAATTGCGCTAGTCTGGGTACTTTTAGTCGGGGTGGTTGCTTCAGGGAGAGAGAACATCCAAGGAACGTGGTTCAGGCTGTGCCTGGAAAAGGCCTGTGGAAGTGATAGCAAGCTTTCTTGGGAAAAGGTTCAGGCGACAATTGATGTTCCTAACAACATATCGCCGCAGCCATTCTACTGGATGATTGAAGAGATACCATTGCATCTGCCCTGCATCAACTCTGCAATCTTGTGTTGAGATTGAGACTATGAGTTTAAAAATGGAAGTTTTTAGCATTAGGGTTATTTGAGGGGTTGAATACTTATATATCTGATCTATTTTAATAACTGTAGTTCTCATACTTGCCGGGCAATCATTTCTCATTTCCATTGCCCTCGACGACTCCTTCAATACAAGTTCATTGGCTATACTCCCAATCAGGCTGGTCTCTCCTCCACCTTTATATCGAAACCTAGCTTCTTTGAGAAGCTGGTGGGGCTTTCCCAACTGGCAGGGCATGCAGAAGCAAATGGTTCCAACATTCTTATAAGTAAATTGGTAAGCCATCGTATAGACTTTAGCTCTGTTCTATTCCAATTGGAGATTCCTCTTCAACTGGCAAAAGAATAAAGGGAAGTGGTGGAGTTCGCTGCGTTTAACTTCTCCCCACCAATGTCTCGATCTGGCTACATTGTTAGGCGTTAAGAGTTGCATCGGCCTTTATATGGCCAGGGTATCATATGTTTGTCATCTCAACGCCAATCCTTTCACAACTTCGCAGGAGTAATGAGAAGATTATTTTGAACATTCGTAACGAAAGCTGCCTGCTTAGACTTTTGGTTTTTGTACATACATGTTACTGTATCAAAGATCGGTGGGTCTACCACTCCTGCCATGGACTATAAAAGCGTGGTAGATGCAAACCTCTTGCATGGCCCTCAATCCGCATCTTTCTTCTTCAACTAGTCTTGCAACTCACATCAGCCATGTCTGTAACATTCACCGTCTTCAAAGGGTCTCCTTCCAAGAAGATCACTGAGAGCCAGACCACGGTCCCGGCCTTGCTCAGTGACCAGGTTTTAATTAAAAATACACACTCTGGAGTGTGTGGTACCGATGCGCACTATCTTCACGCAGACATGGTCTTGGGCCATGAAGGAGTTGGAATTGTTCAAGCCGTGGGCGACGGAGTTAGTCTTGTGAAAGTGTACGTTATGTGCCCTGCTTGTTATTTTATTGTGATAGACGATCTCACTACTGTTGCAGCGGCGACCGAGTTGGATTTGGATACGTCAAAGATGGATGCAAAAAGTGTCAGTACTGCTTGAAAGGCTACAACTGGCACTGTGTTGAGGGCATCCGCGGATTCGGTTTCTCCAACTTTGATCAAGGATCGTTCGCGACCCATAGCGTGTGGCCAGAGACACGGCTGGCAATGATTCCTGATGAGATCCCCAGCGTCAACGCAGGCCCGTTCATGTGCGCCGGGCAGACCGTCTTCGTCCCATTCTTGCGACAAGGCATAAAGCCCTCCGACTGTATTGGCATTGTTGGCATTGGCGGCTTGGGCCATCTTGCCATTCAATTTGCAGCAGCCTGGGGCTGCACCGTTGTTGTCTTCTCTAGTTCAGACAACAAAAAGCAAGAGGCCCTCGACTTTGGCGCTACTGAATTCTACAACACTTCGGGATTGAAGGCTGCAGATGTTCCCAACAAGATTAATCATCTGCTAGTTACCACCAGTGCTGTTCCGGACTGGAAGCTGTGAGTTCTCACACTGCCACAATTGTCGTAATGGTCTGGTTAACTTACACGCCGCTTAGGTACACGGAGCTGATGGCACCATTTGGACACATATACCCTCTGACAATTTCAGAAGGCAACCTTGAGTTTCCTTACATGCCAATGATCGGAAAAGAGCTATCAATCCACGGCAGTTGCTCTTCCACTCCCGAGGAGGTCAAGACAATGCTCCAATTTGTAGTCAAGCACAACATCAAGCCTACCATTGAGCGGTTCCCTATGACATCGGAGGGGATCACAAATGCATTTGAGAGGCTGGAGAGTGGAAAGCTACGTTATAGGGGTGTGCTGGAGGTCTAAAAATGATAAGCAGAAATACCTGTGGTAGTTACTACAAAGAGGCCAAGCTGCCGTTTGAAGATAGAGACATTGACTTACTCATACTCCGCCTCGAGTAGTATTGTGATATCCATATTTTACAGAAATAAGCCCTTTGTAAACCAACTCTGCATATACAGAAGAGAAACTGATATGCACGCTCGCTAAGACACAAATTGACATCTATTATCTGGGTTTAAATTCCCCTGACCTTTAGAGTCCATTAGCTTTAGTTTACGACTTTGTACCTCGTCTGTGGTAACGCCATAAGATACGAAGAGGCGCTTGTCATTTCCAAGGTCACCCCACTCATGAATGTGAAGTGCTATGGCTACGCGTGCTCGTATCCATGCAGTCATATTGTATACATAGAGACGGAGAAACGCAAAAATGGCTTAATTCCCAAACGAAAAAGACCAGCAGGTTATTCGACATACCTAGTAAGTACTAGTACAATTTACATTGCCATGATTCATAGAATAACCCCGGTATTCGATGCACTCTTTTGCGGCCATTTGCTGGTGAGCTTCAGTTGAAGCGCGAGTTTCCACAAGTTAGTTTGATGACGGGGTAATATCTAAGACCTTACAATTGGGAACCCCTCATGTAAGCATTTGGGATCTTAGACGAAGGATATATCCAATCTATATCCATTCTCAAGACAAGGTTCTACATTGATGATGTCAGCTTCTTGTATCTATTGTCAGATCAAGTGGCTTCAGCCCATCTCTTAGAACTCCGGGAATTTTTGCAATACAAGCTACAAATGAGCAATTGCGCATCTATCAACAAACTGAGGGAAGGAGAAGTAAAACTAACCCTTTCTTTAGGACAATAGGCATTGGTTTGCGCAATGAGAAGTCTCAGCGCCAGAAATAAACAGGTATCCCTAATTATCCATCAATACAAACACAGTCTGGGAAGCACACTGGTCCGGAACTGCCGTTAACCCTGGTGCATCTTAGCTAATTCGGCCCGATGGCAAAAGCAGCCCAAATTATAAATATGAGTCCTGATATAGCAGCATAAGAAACAGTTCTTCGTTATGTATCTGATGTCTGGAAAAATCGAGAGTCTGTAGGGATACGATGGCATTAATTCCATGTCACTCAGTGCCTTTGGCTCTATAATGAAGTCGTTGGCATTATTGCCGCTTCTTGCACTTTTTCTTGTCAGTATTAGACAACTTTCAGATCCAACTAACTGTTATACTGATGAGTACATGGTAACTGTAGGCTTTGGGTTACATATTTTGCAACGTCATTTATAACCTATTCATACACCCTCTTCGTAAATACCCCGGACCATGGCTTTGGGCAGTTTCCGATATTCCATATTCCTTGGTATCGATAAGTGGCAATGCGCATAAGAAAATGCTTCAGATTCATGTCAAATATGGGCCAGTTGTGCGTGTTGGTCCAAATACCGTATTTTATAGCCATCCAGATGCCTCCAAAGAGATTCGTGGTCACCGCAAGGGCAATCGAGTGGAGCATTTGAAAGATCCCCATCTACATTCTGGCAATCAAAGTAATGTCATAGGCGCAAACCGGGAGAACCATATTCGCTACAGAAGAAGCCTGGCTCATGGATTTTCGCATCAGGCCATGTTGGATCAGGAGCCGATCATTAATAAGTATATCGATACATTATTAACAGAGCTCAAAACACAATGCGCCAACCAAGACAAAGTCGACGTTGTCAGGTGGTACAACTACACAACGTTCGACATCATTGGAGATTTGGCTTTTGGTGAGCCCTTCTACTGTCTAGAGAAATCAGACTATCATCCTTGGGTTGCGCTTATCTTCTCTGGGGTTAAAAACATATCGTTTATATCTGTGTGCTCAAAGCACGGAGCACTTGGTAGGATGCTGGCATTACTTCTCGTGCCAAAAGATTTACCAGCAAAGGGCACAGAACACCGTAGATTGTCAATCGAGAAAACGCGCAGGAGGCTCGATTCGGGATCAAGTCGACCGGATTTTATGACGGCAATGACAACAACACGAGGATCTACAGAGGTATACTTCGGTGACACAGAGAGAAAGCGAATCCGTATAAATTATTAACGCTCGTTGAAGGAATTAACGTTCAACGAATTAGCATCAAACGCCAGCTTGCTTATCGCTGCTGGCTCTGAGACAACCGCGACAGCCCTATCAGCAGCAACTTACTATCTTGGGCTCTATCCAGAAACCTTTGGAAAGCTGACTGCCGAAGTTCGCTCAGTCTTCCGCTCAGAAGAAGAGATAAAGCTTACTAACGTGCAACACCTAAATTACTTACAAGCGGTGATTGATGAGGCAATGAGACTGTTTCCCTCGGCGCCTGGCACGCAGCCTCGCATTATTTCGCCCGGTGGCGACACAATTGTCGGCAGATACGTCCCCGCTGGTGTAAGTTGTATCACTGCTGAGAGGTATATGGCACTATTTGAGTCCCCAGGTTGTAACCAATTGATCTACAGACTATAGTTGGAGTATGGCAGTGGGTAAATCACCATAACCCTGCCCATTTCCACGAAGCCGAATCATTTATACCCGAAAGATGGCTCGGGGATGCACACTTTGAGAACGATAAAAAAGATGCATTTATGCCATTCTCTGTTGGGCCGCGTAACTGTATTGGACGAAAGTAAGTGACATTGGAGCCAATATCCCATGTCATAGAAGAAAGCATTAACAATTCTGGAGCCTCGCATATGCAGAGATGAGATTGATCCTTGCAAGAATGGTGTGGAATTTTGACATAAAGCTTTCAGAAGAGAGCATTGGGTGGGATATGAAAAGCAAAGTCTATATGCTATGGGAGAAAGGGCCCATCTACGTCCACCTTACAAAACGGCAAGAGATTTAGAAGGCTCGGAACAGCCCTAAAAGATACAACATTACTTATGATGGCCACAGAAAGCTCAAGGTGTAAAATGCAAGTAGTCGCACCATCACCAGTGATTAAGAGATAGGATGCTTAGCGGATGCGAATCAGAGTACACTTTTGCAAGACACCTAGTGGTATGACAGCGTCCTACTTACTTCGTGACCTGATCTCGGCCTGTATGTTATTCTAGCTGCTTCGTGTAGTGTCAAAGACAGGATTAGCGAATACCCTACCGATCAGGTTATGTGCCGCTTGATGCTCCTATTCTCAATGGTGCATACTCATGTACCAAGCAAGATAAAAGATAGCAATTGACTGTCCCACAATCATCACCCTATTTATATGCGAAACTAGGCGAATGCACCTTTCATCATTTAGATGCAATGTAAGTAGTGGATATGCTCTTCATATCGGAGTACATGTATCTACAATAATTTTTCGTCATATAACCCACTTCATCTGGCGTGAGTAGGATTACAAAGAGAAATCATTTAATTTGCCAGAGACCGAATCCAAACCCAGCTCTTGCTTTTCGCTCTCGTCCAAAAGACCAAGCGCTTGTCGCCTCGTTGGTGCATTAGGGTCGAAGAAGGGCTTCTCAGCGAGCGATGTCACACGCGTTCCATGTCGAGGGTGTTTGCCCGCGTAGTCCCAAGCAGCATTGTGAATGGTGATTCTGCTCATGAATATTAGCTTCAGGTCATTAATGTCCACTTCATGGGACCATGTGATTGAAAGCAGACTGACCGATTGTCCCACAACACTGAAGTGCCGGGTGTCCACTTCCACCGAAGCTGGATATCAACGTTCTTCTCATACACGTCGTATAAGTAGTTTAGAATGACGTCGCTTTCCGCTCTATCGAGACCAACAATGCGGTCAGTCATCGATCGGTTCACCCAGAGAGCCTTCCATCCCGTCGCTGGATGAACCCGCACCAACGGGTGAGTTCGTTCGACGTATTTTGGTCCTGCTTCGGGATTTTCTCGATCTAGGTATGGGTGCGCAGACCGGTACACAGCGTATTTTCCGTCGATGATCTTGCGGAAATCGGGAGAGAGTTTCTCGTATGCCGAATATCCACTAGCCCATAAAGTGTCTCCTCCAATAGGTGGCACTGTGTCATTGTGTAGGTGAGTGATACCTGCAGGTTGATGTTCATGTACAAGGTCTGTGTGCCAGCTGGATGCTCCTCCAGGCTTTCGGAAATTTGGGGGTTGCTCCGTAGCTCGAAGGTCAGGCCAGATCACTGTTACCCCTGCGACTCCCGGGACTTGTGGCACTTGAGGCTGGAGGAAGATTAGCATATAGCATGGCGTAAGTTTAGACAGTCCAACAAACATGAATCTCAACCTCCCCATACCACTCTCCTAGTTCTTTTTGCTGTTGAGGTGAAATGTCCTGATTACGGAAAAAGACGACACTTCGCTCGGCAATTAACAAAGCAAGCTCGTCCCTTTGCTCGGGAGTGAGGTCTTTCAACTGAAGACCCTCGATTTCGGTGCCAATGTTGGTTGTCAAGTCAGTGATTTTAGTCGCGGCAGCGAATAGATGCTTCTTAGATTTATCTGCCCTGGCTCCAGCATCAACGTATTTCCTGTCTGCGCTTCTAATTTTATAAACATCTTGTAGATACAGAGGCCTGGATGGCCTATACGGATAGCCATTGGACAGATCTATGCCTGCTTTCAACAGCCGTTCCCGAGCAGCAGCAGGGAGTGGCAGAGTATCTTTCTGTGGTTGTACCACATCAGTAATGGCGGGATCGATTGGAGCAGGAGCCATGGTGGGTAGTATGCTTTGAACGGGCGACTTTGGATTATGAGGTCAAGTTGGAATAATTACAGCAACGTGAAGAAAGAGGCTCTATAAATACTGGCTTATTTCCGAAGAAGCTGCACGTCACGATAGGCGGGGCTGGGTTGATATCATCCCATTTTCTGAATTTGTTAATATTTCTAATCCGAGTGATTGATCAATGAAGGGCAATAGGTGGAATTTAGAAGGATTTGGAGAATTGCCCAAGTCATCTCAACTATGGCGACATTAACTGCAGTAACTGGACCAATATGACTGATCGTTTTTTCCCCGCAGAGCAGACAAATGTCATATGTGCAGGTGCAGATCAAAAGCAAAATGTCAATTGGAAATGCCGTGATTCAAATGCAAGCACTATGCGATCTAGATGCCACATCTGTCAGGGATTGTGTTAAGGGGTGGTGGCGTGCTGATGCAACTCTATTGCAATATCACCAGCGATCCGCCCAATGCTTATGGACACAGAAGGAAAAATTATCAGAAAGCTCGCATTTGCGTTATCAATATGTCATTAATCCCATTATTGATCGGATTTGACGAGTGACATTTCGTAGCTCTTATCTCACTATATTTCCTATCGCCGTTCTGACCAAACATTGAAACACTGAGCCACCAGAGACTGTGATATGTGCTCAAATACCCCTCTTAGCACGCAATGTGCAAGATAACGAAGTCACGAGATGACAGATATATGGGCACAATAGGTTTCAAAATGAACGTAGTTATCACCAGAGTCTGACTTATCCCAATGACAAAAGTGTTCACCTCTAAAGCCATTGTTTTGTTACTGCAGAAGCTAAGTGGCACTACAATATGCCTTCGGCTGAACCGACAGGGAGCTCTCCCAACCACAATCCAGATAGCAAATCATTGGGCTCTATCAATGTTGATAGAACAGACTCCCTTTCTTCTGAAATCATCCACACAAAGGTGAAGAGACGATGGACCTCATACCTATGGGACACTTTGGACAAGTCGCCAGAAGAGAGGCGGTTTCTGTTCAAGCTCGACGCAGTGCTTCTTTCATTCGCTTCGCTAGGGTATTTCATCAAATATCTAGACCAAGTCAACATCAATAATGCTTTCGTTTCTGGCATGAAGGAAGATCTCAATCTTTTCGGAAATCAGCTGAATTACATGCAAACTTGCTGGACTGTGGGATACGTTATTGGCCAAATTCCAAGGTGTGGGCTAAAGAATCTCATCTTCATTAACCCAACGAAGCTAATGTTTCATTTTATTATAGTAACATCCTCTTGACCCGAATCAGACCGTCCATTTGGATCCCGTCCTGCGAAGTCACCTGGGCCGTTTTGACAATTCTCATGGTCAAGTGTAACAATGCACAACAAATTTACGTTTTGCGATTCTTCATCGGACTTGCTGAAAGTACGTTTTATCCCGGGATGCAATACATTATTGGATCTTGGTATCGCAAGGATGAGCTAGCCAAAAGGTCTTGCATCTTTCACACGAGCAGCGCTATTGGTACCATGTTCTCGGGATATCTGATGGCCGCTGTCTATCATCTTGGAGGCAAGGATGGATTTAAAGGTTGGCAATGGCTATTCATCATCAACACCGTCATCTCTCTGCCAATTGCTCTGGCTGGATATTTCATGATACCTGATGTTCCTGAAATTACACGAGCATGGTATTTTACAAAAGACGATATCGCAATTGCCCAGAAAAGAATGCAGCTTGAGGGTCGAGCAAACCGAGCTCCGTTTACGAGGCAGAAAGTGAAGAAGATACTTTCTAGTTGGCATATATACTTGCTTACATTGCTATACATCTTCTTTAATAACGGAAACGGCGCCGCATCTCAGCCTGCCTTTCAGCTTTGGCTCAAAAAGGAAGGTTACAGCGTCACCCAAATCAACACCTACCCGACGATCACCACTGCTATTACTGTGGTTACTACATTAATCTACGCGTGGACCTCAGATACGATATTCCGAGGAGAACGCTGGCCACCAATCGTCTTTGCGGGCATAATTAACATCGTTACAAATGTTAGTCTTACAGTATGGAATATTCCAATTGGCTGGAAGTGGGCGTGCTTCTTCTTGGCTGGGTTTGGTGGAGGTATTAGCGGTCTTACCTTTGCTTGGGCGCATGAGATCTGCACAGATGACAATGAGGAGCGAGCATTGGTGACTGGAACAATGAACGAAATGGCTTATGTGGTTCAGGCATGGCTGCCACTGTTAATCTGGCAGCAAGTTGAGGCTCCCGAGTATCCAAAAGGATACCCGACATCTATTGGAATCGCTGTTGGAATGATAATAATGGCTTTCTGGATAAAGTATGCACACAGCCGAGAGAAGCGGAAGAAACAGGCCCAAGAGGATGAGTCTACTTTGGGAATATCTACTGCATGATACTAGACAAGATAGTCATGATACGTCTTTATTTTCTAGATTTACAGAATTCGTATGGCGGTGGGGTATTTGCGCACCCGGTTCATGAGGTTCACTATAGGTAGACACGAATTATCCGATTACTTGCCACTCCAGAAACACGGTGCTATAATGCACTACTAATTGTCACGAGACACCACTGAGACGACCAGGAGTACATTCTCACCTCTAAAAGAGAGCTAGAGATGGGTAAATGGAAACCATGAAATGGCACACAAGTAAAGTTTGACAGGATACTCGGTGACTAGGAAATGGCACGCTAAAACGGATTCATCAGAAAAGAAACTTTATTTCCTATCTCTAAGGGTAGCTACGAAAGGCTTGGTATTACTAGCCCGGAAGGATAGAGTTATCCCTTCATGGGAGCTTCAGCCAGAGCTTCAACAGGTTCGGATACTTGGGAGTACCCAATCCAGTAACAGGATCCCAGCCCTCTACAGCTGTGAAGCCACTGGTTCCGCAATTCGGGTTTGACCCTTGCTTGATGTCAGTGAGGGCATCGGTGTTGGCATACAGAACTGGATTAATGAATCCAACAGAGCCTTTGCCAATTTTGGCGCGCTCTTGGTTAATAAGAGTAATGACAGAGGCCCAAAGAGGCGCTGCCAGACTCGTTCCAAACCAGTGACCGTCGGTCTGGTTGTTGAATGCGCGGAAATGAGCTCCATTGGCTGAGATATCAGGGATACCTCTACCAGCACGGTTGTAGATTCCTCCATGCTCGCCGATGTTGCTTGCATCACTGTTTGCGATGTAGTAAGGGTGGCCTGGATCATGCTTGGCAAAGTAACTTTTGACTGCTGCCTTCTGATAGTCCGGCACAGGGAAGTAATTTGAGAAGCCACCTCCAGAGGCAAACAGTTCGGCTCCGGGACCAAGGTTGGTCTGCATGGCGCCTTCAGCGTCAAGGACAGATGTGCCATCCTCAAGCTGTGTAGCACCAACAGCGGTGAGGTATGGGCACGAAACAGGGTTTCCAGGGTTGTAGATGGTCTGATTCTGACCTGATCCAGACAAGCAACCACTTGCCGAATCCTCATGCGGCGGCATGGCAGCGCCGTAATCTCCAGAAGAGACTAGAACCGTAGTTCCCTGGAGACCCAATTTGAGCCACTCGTTGCACTGTCGGAGGAAGTAGTTCTTGGGCACGTCAATCTCTCCCTCTCCATACGAGATGGAAATGACCTTGTTTGGCTTATAGGCACCACATAGACGCTGGCCCTTGTAGCCACCCGGTCGGTTGTCGGGATAAGAAGGATCGACTCCTGGGCTGTCTCCGGTGATGCCAAATGCTGAGTAGTGGCAGTAAGAACCATCCAAAGCATCCAAGAAGTTGTTCAAGAAGCCGGAGTAGTTGTTGGCGGTGGTATACAGGCGGTCATCCACTTGATACAAGACCATGGACTGAGGCCAGATCAGTGTCTGAATAATGTCGATATCAATGTCGGATTCTCCAGTATTGAATTCGGAATCAGGGGCCACAGGTGCTTGACCGCCGTCGATTGAAAAGATTTTGGGATGCGTGCCCTTGGGAATGTAAGGGGCATACTTCTGGAAGTATGAGTCAATATCTTCCTGAGAGAATGTGTCTCCCGACTCATAAACTGCGGGCTCGTGTCCAGGAACCGGGATGCTGGTTGCTGGGATCTGGTACAGGAAACGGTAACAGATAGCAGTAAAGTTTCGAGCGCAGTCCTGCAGATCGGCTGGGAGTTTGGGGCTCGGGTGAGGCGCTTTCAACAACTTCAGCAAGTCTAGTGGCATTTGCTTCGGCTTCCAACCCTTTCGGTGGTTCGTGCCGCTCCGTCTTTCCAAGGAACGTTTCACCATTGGTGGCGATAACTTGACACCAGGAACAATATAGTCGATGTGCTTTGCGAGGTGCTTAGGGACATGATATTGATCACATCCAACCTTGAGCACTCCCTCCCGTTCATGCTCGTGATACTGTGTTAGGAATAAATCTTCGACGTGGGACACCGGAAGATCAATAGCGAGCCATCCTTTATTGACATATTGACGGATGTCTGTTGCATTGACGCCGGACTCAACCAGCCAGGAATGAACAGCGTCAAAAGTCTCACGTGCTGGAGCAAACAGGTCGTGAACCTCGTCCTCACTGAGATGTTTGCCAAAGCTTTCAGATGATGGATCAGAGACTTCCATCAGCTTCTCATAGCCAAGATGGACGTTGCTTTGTACCAAGCCAATTCGAAGCGGAATAATGGCATCTGGGTCGAGGCGATTGCCACGTTTCCATTGTCGATGGTTGTTGACCTGACCGGTTCCGGTCGGAGCCCTAGTTTCGTGAAGGACATAGTTGCTGGACGGCAATGCATACACAGATGAGTCTGTGAATGCAACCGCCGCTGCAAGAGCCAGCAAAGCCCTGAGCGAATAGCCCATGTTGCCTAGTAGATTTGGAATATTGCCGCGCTTTGTTTGCGAAGGACCGCCTCAGCAAGCCTTGGCAACAGTTCAAGCTTTTCTTGGCCAAATAGCCATGCTTTTATATCCCGACAGTAAGGCCCCATTGTACCTGTCATGTCATGCCATTGTGCTTATTAGATCTCTACAATGCCGCTAGCCACTATCTGTATGCACATTGCTAGGATACTCACTATCTATTCCTAACTCTTCTCCTTTGTCAAAAGTCCGTCTGCCGAATATCCGAGATCTCGTGAAATCCTTCAATTATTCCAAGGCATTACAACACCAGAAACCCTGTCAAACGCGGGCGCTGACCAAGGGAAGTCACCTTGCCAGTTGTTCCTTGAGCATTGTCAACGCCGCCGATTGGACGTTTTCCGAAACGCTAACAAAGGTCCACGCAGTATTAGGCAGGTATCGGCCGTGTGGCTGTTGTTGACCTAGAGCTCCAGGGGAGTTTCTGCATCAAGTAAGCTTGTAAACTCCGATCTCAATTTTAATGCCCTGTTGTCGCGATGTTAGCTGATGGAATACCCCAGCCGGCGGATTGTTCAACCTGCCGAACATCCTAGTTTTCGCTATACCCGGCATTAACCGGATAGATAGCGGGTTCTGACTCCGTCTTCACATTCAAAAGGCCCTTCAACCCCCGCTTCAGATCTTCGCTAGCATGCGCGATCCATACCCTGTATGTTCCTCTTCTGCTGCCGTTATCGCAAGAATGATTCTTAAAATAGCTGATGATAGACCATTGGCCAGATAACAGATGCGGCAAGAAAATTGGTATTCAAGCATTGGCGATAAACAACGCGATAATGCATGCTTTTGGACAATATCAGCAATTAAATGGTGCGATGCCCAGGAATTTGTCTTACATTGCCAGCTCCAATCGTAATCACATTCAACAGTGAACAAGGATTTTTGTGGCGAGTTGATGATCCGGATGAAAATACGGCCTGTGCTTAAAATGGAATCTATTCATTTAGCCATTTCACGTTGAGGCTCTCTTTATGGATTCGTAGATCCCACCAGGAGCATGTACATACACGATGCTGCCTTGCCCAGGCCTCCATTGGTAACGTAGATCTTGAGAAGTAGCTATAAAAGATCGGCGAAGCACCCGAGAATTTTGTAGCTGAATGGCAAAATTATTAAAACTATAGACTACTGTGCTGGCATTATCTAGGGGTATATACTGCATACGGAATGATTATAACTGTCAAGCAGTCTCCCCTTTCTCAACCCAATATATCGACTCTCATGTTAGACTGCCTTTGACATCCTTGAAGATCTTCTCGAGTGTTTCAATAGATTCCATAACGCTGTCATGGTCAGTGTCAGCGACAGTAGCTGAGCTGAAGTCAATGACGTCGTCGAATGTGTTCTCTTGCCATCCCCAGCATTCTTCAACGTACTTCTGGCCCTCTTTGCCAATCATAACATCGCTCTCGGCAAAATATGCCCTCACTTTTAGCTTCGCGTGGCCTTCAGAATTTGCCTCCAGCTGTTGTTTTTGCCTCTCAGCGCTCACCAATGCTTTTACAAAGACATTGTAATCATCG
Source organism: Trichoderma guizhouense (assembly GCA_002022785.1). Taxonomy (NCBI): domain Eukaryota; kingdom Fungi; phylum Ascomycota; class Sordariomycetes; order Hypocreales; family Hypocreaceae; genus Trichoderma; species Trichoderma guizhouense. The sequence continues at coordinate 1,889,121 of LVVK01000005.1, read as the reverse complement.
CACTCTCCCCACGACGATCCGTCGCCTTTTCTCAAGCACTGAAGTGCCTCGTCATTGGCACCAGTGGTGTCTCCCTCGAAAATTTTCTTCATACGCATCGGTCCTAGTTCCAGCTGTACATCCCTTGGCAGGTCGTAGCCGGTCGCTAGCTTTTTCCTGTTTATTTCCTGGAAAGAAAGCTCTTGCCCGTCACCACCGCTGATAGAAGAGATAGAAGAAGAGAGAAAACTGCTGGCCTTTGTGAAAATAGTTCCACTTGTGGCGAATGCAGGTGTAATGCGATTCATTACATTGATGGCTGGAGTCGGGATATACTGAGCCATCTGCCATAATGTAAGTTTCGACTGCGCTGGATCAACCCACGGCGCTGATAATTTGTAAGTAAAAGCTACCTAAGAGAGCCAACTAATAGCTTTTACTTACCCATCAATGCAACAAAAGGCCGCTCGGGATGCAGCATATCCCGGTAATGATGCAAGGTATTGAGCAGGTACATCACCCCAAATGAATGCGAAACTAAGGCGATATGCTCGATATCTAAATGTGCCAATAGAGGGGGTACGACTTCAATCCACGTCGAAAGCCGCTGCGAAAGCGGCACGCGGGTTGAAAGGCCCATCCCAGGTCTATGCACACGAGGCAGAGAGACGTTAGCATTCCTAGCCCAACTGCGTTGAATAATGAATCGTAATGAGACCGATCTTCACCTATCGACTACCACAACTCTCACTCCAAATTTACGCGCGACTGGATCTAGAAGGCCCCCGATATATCTGGACCCAAACATGCCGGGGATGAAGAGCACAGTTGGCGTACTGCGACTTGCAGCCGGAGATTCGGGCTTGAATCCCAGGTCAGCATAGCAAACAGTGAGGGCATCGCGGTTTGCAGTTCCGGGAAGAATAAACTCTTGGCTGAAGCGAGGATCCGAGATGTAGCTGAGCGCCTGATCGCGCGCTGAAACTGTAGCGGGTTCCATGCCGCCCGTAGCGATCAGAGTGATTCTGTGATGAAAAAGAGAGTTGATATCCGGTCGCGAACGATTCTAATAGCAAGGTGAAGGCTCTAGGTCGGGTGGGAAACCTCTTTCAAAAATAACTCAACTGGACGTACTCCAAAGGAATGAAGGATTGGATGCACCGTGATATCGGCTACTCGTGCCGACGACGCGAGGCTCAGTTGTGTCATGTCCATCTCTTCAGCGAATCATGGCGCACCAACTTAGCGCGCCAATTCCATGTGTGTTGGTTGTTGGTTTGGTTACACATGAGTAACATGGATGGATTACAACAATGAGATGGAAGTTCAGCATATATGCATTGCAGCAAAGTCATAAGTTTAACGGCTCAGGCCGTGTATCAAGTAAATAATAGCTATACTTGGCATATAGAGTAGAGGCGCACGCGGAGTGGATAACTTCCGAATCAATTGTCCCTTGTAGAAGGATCGTGTTAAGGAATCGCCGTATCCACTCGCGATGCGCAACCGAGGTAAACAATCTAGACCTGCTCCCTGCTTTTGAAGAAACAACGATATCATACAATTACAACATCGAAGTAGCTCCCCATGGTGATAATATAATACGGGTATTCAATTGCGGAGTGGCCAAGGGGCGTCGGTCCCGAAATAGAAGGCAGGCAACATCAACATGACCAGGTACGGAGTACTTCAGACAAATAAACTTGGATGCGGTGACGGGTAAGGTATCATGCGATGTGATTGCTTCGTATTCTACTTATGCACGTATGTAAAATTTTCTCGTAATCGTTGTGCTCAACAGAGTGTCCTGTAAATCCTCTTCCACAAGGGCCATGTACGGCGCAGCTCCTCCTCCTCTGCCGAAACATGGGACTGTACTCTCGAAAAGCTTCTCCCAGTGTGTATGTCCATGGATGCGATGCTAACAATTTGTGTTCTGAACCACAGTTTATGTCCAATATAGAACAGAATGACGATTGGGACGGCCAACATCTTGAGGAAGAAGTTTCTGGCAGTGATAGTGGGCTGATCCGTGGGACTGGTTGGCACTGGAGATATGGCAACCCAAAACTGGGAAGCCAGCACCAGTATATTGCCAACTAATCCTAGGATAGAGCCCAGAACACCGGCCTGTGAAACAAATGGTAGGTGATTTACCGAGTAGCCTGCGGCTGCCCAAGCTCTCCGGAATCGAATATGACAGAGGCAAATGCTGCCCCAAGTAAACAGACTGGACAAACCACAAATAGCGAAAAGCCAATCGAAGATTTCGGAATGAATCTTAACATTGACTAAGTAGGCCAGAAGGCCTAGAGAAGAGGCGAAAAGAATCGCGACTAAGGGTCGCCCCTTGCGATCAACGTAGGAAAATATGGCCGGCGCGTGCGACTGCTCAGCCAAGGAGGCCAGCGTTCTCGAAGATCCAAAGATGGCAGAGTTTCCAACACTCAACACTGCAATCATAATAACGGCGTTCATAACGCTGGGTAAAATTGTTGAACCAGCGCTCTCGACGGCAATGACGAACGGACTGGCAACCGCATCGACAGAGCTTTGGCCTCCAAGAAGACGAGGCTCGTTGTACGGAACCAACAAAGTCACCAACAACAGTGATACAATGTAAAAAATGCCAATTCTCCAGAACACTTGTTTGATAGCGCTTGGAAGGGACTTTCTTGGGTTCGCAGTCTCAGCCGCAGCCAGGCCGATGATTTCGGTACCGACAAACGAAAACGAAGATGTGGCTAAGACGCTGCAGAAGCCTTTGAAGCCGTTGTGTGTTGGGCCAGGATCTGTCCAATAATGCCCGCCAATGTAACCACTGGTGGGCGGTCCTCCGATATTGATAACTACCCCGAGGAGTCTAGAGTGTTCATTTTGACGTTAGCAGGAGAGCCATAAATCATACTAAGATCAAACAGCAGGTAGCTATTACATGAAGCCCACAATGGCAGTTACTTTAACTGTGGAGAAGATAAATTCTGCCTCGCCATATCCTTTGATTCCCATCAGATTTATGCCGACGATTGCGAGTAGAAAGATGGTTACGAAGATGGATGGGTTAAGAGATGCATTCCAATATTGGATGGCCAAAGCCCCAGAAATCATCTCAACAGGTAGAGCGACAAGCCACTGTAAAGCATAACTGCCGCCTGCATTAGCAATAGCTCCGCTATAAAGCGTTGTAAAATGCACCTTTACAGGAAATCGTATGTTATGATTGAATGCAGGCTTGGGGTTTTTTCTTCACTTACTTCCATCCCATGGCGAAACCCCATGATGGGTCCAGAAACCGACTGGAAAATGCAGAAAACGAACCGGCAACGGGAAATGCGGTTACCAATTCACCCATACTTTGCATGGTGCAAAATTGTATAGCACCAGTAACAAGGTAGCCAAGCAGTAAGGAAGCTGGGCCGCTTTGGTAGAGAGCCACGCCCGATGCCACGAAAAGGCCCGTCCCTACACTCTGCTGTTAGGTCACTGCCATTGTTTTCAGCTGAACTGTTGGAAATGTAACTATACCGACAGAGCCTCCAATGGCAATCATTTGCAGATGGCGGCCCTTGAGGTCTCGCGCAAGTGCAGAATTGGCTGTCCGGACATTGGCAGCACGAAGGTCATAGAAGCGGCCACCAGCTTGTCCCATGTCGGGGAGATCATCGTTGACATGATAACCATGGTTGCCGGTCATGGGAAGACCTCCAGGCACTCGACGAAAGCTGTCGACAAACCGGCGGCCCATTGACTTCTTGCGAGAAGTCCTAGGTCGTGAATTGGTTGTAATGGAATACGACGTTGCTACTGCGAACTGGCTTTGGGATTTGCTGGGCGACAAGTCACTCATTTCGACCACTTCAAAATCCCTGGTGTATGTGATGCCATTTTTGATGGATTTTGGCTTTTCTGGTTCGTTGGACGCCATGTTTAGCTGCGGGAGGCCCTTCTAAGCCCATTTACAAAAGTGCAAAAGGCATGTAAAAAAAGACGTCGATCCAGTTCGTTCGGAAAATTAAGTATGCATGGAATCATCCTTCGTGGCCAGGATGGAAGGGCTGTGGAAGGCCATTAGAAGGCACGCAATGCGAGACGCAGCTAGTGGCGCTCTTTCAGGGTGATAATCTCATTTCCTTTTCAAATCCTTCTTGGCACTCCAACTGCCTTGAAATGGTAAGCTCCTTCCGGTGATCATACGAAGAGCCCTATTGCGATTTGCTGATACGAGTACCATGCACACCGCGCCGTTGAAGAGTTTCATGCGCGCATCAATAGCCTCACGCCACAGCGTTCTGCTGGAGCCGAGGTCTCAAACGCCATTTTAGCACGCGCTAGATAAGAGTGGTGCGTTCATGACAGCGACAGTCTAGAAGAAGTCTTGGAGTTGCTGCCCCTGCATACTAACCATGTGGCTGAGTCTGTGGGGATACAAGTTGGGCTCCGCAAACCTGGGGTTGAGAGATAAGGATTGTCACTTGGCAGGATTCCATCTGAAACATGACTAACAGATTCGAAAAACGATGCCTTGACAGGTTCGTCGAAGATTCTATGGCATAATGGAATCAGCATGCACTAGCTGGTTGTGGATGTACGCAAGCGAAATGCATGGAAGCTCACGAACCACAAACCGCCGCGACGTTTTCTCTCCTTGTGTTAACTAAAACTGGCAAAGAAAAGGGGTTATGACCTGTGAGGGTGTGACGGGCGTTCAAACTATTAGTCGATTGCCTACTGTGGCTGGGAACTGGCTTGAAGATTTGCAGGCGCTAAGAAGAAATGTACAGAGATATTATTGGTAAAAGCATCTATCTGCGGCGGAGGCTAGTCCTTCCAGCGGGCACCAGGCGTTCTGGGGATCGAGGAGTGTCAAGGCCCAAGACCGCGGCAGGCTGTGGTGATCCGTGGTCCGGCTGGATCAGCGAGTCATGGCTCTGCGTTGGACTAACTCCACCACCACTGGCCGATTGAGAGTTTGCTGAAGATTGGAATGCGGTATCGGCCTGTTTATCGTCCTGCCATCCATTGTCCTCCGACTTGGCCCGGTCCTCATTTTCAGCTTCATACCAATCGCTTCTTACAGCCCCTTGGCCTTGGGGCCGGGAAGTCGTCCCGCTGCTGTTGTAGCCTGGCCGAAACTTGGTCTTTCTAGCTCCGCTGTCTCTAAGAAACGAGCCCAGAGCTACCAGATTCGCCACTGCGGTTGCCGCAAGCAACTCTATGGATGCCCACATAGATCTAACCACCTGGTCTCCATGCTGTTTGATGGTCTCGGGTATTCTGTAAATCGTGATGCCAACAGTCAAGAATCCGAAGCAGAAAAGCATAGCAAGCAAGACCTTGCGTCGTGTAGGAATGCGTGTAGAGACGATGATTGGGATCGGGAATATGATGAGTACGGCGTCAATGACTGCGCTGCAAACTCCCATTGTAAAGAGCTGTGCCACTCCTTGACGACATTGAGGTCCTGGGTCCGGAATGATTTGCCAGTAGTGAGAGATTGGTCGACACTCCGCCAAAGTGCTCACTAGGATGGCAAAAAAAGATGCTGCAAGCATGCCTCGCAAAACATTGATGAGTCTGGTATAGACTTTCTTCGAGGAAGCGCCAGCCAGCCTGTTGAGAAACTCCAGCGTGGTGAATTTGAGTGTCCATATTCTGTTAAAGATCAATTAGCGTCCATTGTAAAATCGTGAATAACACATATGTAGACTTTTCCAAGGCGAACGTACGTGGCAGCATTGAATATTCTTCCTGCAAGCACAACTTTGCTCGCAATGACCCTGTGGTCGATCTCCTCGGATGATAGCGTCAGACCATCGAGCTGAATATTGTTTGTGCCATATAACAGGACGACGTGAGTGCACGCAATGCGGAGATATAATGGCAACAATGCCAATGCCGTAATCTTGTCCTCGATGAAGAGCTTTTCCACTCGAATGTATCGTCCCGAGAGACGTAGCAGGATGAGACAGGTGCAAAAGAGCGTGATCCACCAGGCAACGAGCAGTGTGGGTTTCGCATCACTGAACGGCCTTTCTGGCGGTGCCGATGAGTAGAGAGCCATGTTTGGGCCCTACATGAACACGACTGAAGAGTTGCACAAGCTACGATCTTGTGAAGATATCTCTTGGGTGATGACGCTTTAAGCAGCAAAGGAGATGTTACGCCATGAAGTCGAGACAAAACTTAACGAAAAGCAATGCATAACACTAGCAAATTGATGTATACATAGTTACACGCCTATCCAATGGTAAATATGCAGGCTATGAACTGATAACGAGAATAAAATGGGCTAGTTACCACATCGAGGCCGATTGGCACATACCTTGGCAGCCCCTGGCGTGACAACTATTGAACTAATCTGGCTCCCCTTAGAGGGCTGAACTTGTCTCGCCTCCGTCTCAATGTAATCCGGCTTCGCTCGTCCCGGCCGGCCGGCTGTGGTCTACCTACTTGAAGGAGCTGTGGCGTTTGGAGAAGTTGGGCGATCGGAAATTGCTGCTGTGCTTTGGCCAAGCATTCGCGGCCGCTCCTGTTGCGCCACCCAATCTAGCGCCATGGCTTCCAATCCATGATTGACGCGGTGAATCCAGTATGAAGAACTACTTGGCGCTAGGCTAGGGGTTTGGGGTTTGGGCAAAGGTCGCGTACGACGGTACGAGGCATCTTGGCCGCATTTGTAGCATGTGAAGCGTGTCTAGTGCAGCGATGACCTGACAGGATTACAAGGAAGTGAGTTCAGCTTGCCAAGCATGTGTGGATGCCGTGCATCCTACCGAGATACCCCAATAGCCCACACGACTGGGCAAAATGGCTCTCACTTTCTTCGCATCTTCCTCATTGAGTTGATGAGGCTGCGCAGTATATAGTGATACCACGTATGCATCGGCATAGATACGGTTACTCGTAGGCGTGCGGGCACTATAATAAGGTCTCAGCTTGTAAAAGTAAATGGATATGTGTGTGCTGTGTGCATCTTTTCTCCATGTGAGCACCAAAGTAGCTTATCAATAAACGGGCATAGGCTACCTCCGCTCCCAAATTGTCCATCTGCATCGGAATGCTCCGCAAGACATAGTGAGCTACCTTATTTTGAGGAAAGTTCGGCTTCCATGCAGCATTCTAACGAAAGCACGCGACATATCGCGAACTGTTAGCGGGGAAAACGCCCGACATGGACTGCTTATTAGCTCTGACACCGCATGTGCAACGGGAAATAACATGGCTGCCTAGTCATATTACCCTATGGTATTTCGTTAGCAAAATGCAATTCTCTGTATTGCATGTTACGCTGTTACCTATTTTGTAGTAACTTTGGATGCTAGACGGCCTCGCTTCTCATTCTTGAGCACTACCGAAATAGCTACTGTTTGCTGAACAAGACGCTAAATACTTCCCCATGTTCGTATTACTCTGGTTCTCTCCCCAGGGCCGCGGCATGAGTCGTAATAAGGATTCCAATAACCCCACTCCCTATCATCATTCCCGTTTGGCTGATTAGGCCAACCCCCACTCGTATCAATCACTTAAACGCTCATTCGTGAGTATCGCTATCGCATTCATCTCCTTGATCAGCCCATTAGAGATAAGGGGCACAAACAATCGTTAAATCATTTATTGAATCCCAGTGTCTCCAGCATGAAAAGATGACACTGAGTCAAGAATCTTGTAGTTTCAACGGGAAGTTGGGCGAGAAGTGTGGAAATGCACCGAGCTCAATGGAGTCAGCAGCATACGCTGCCATGATATAGTAGAGTTCACAAACGAATCATTGTATACAATAATAAGTCGCAATCGGTAATTTAGACACCCTAATCTATACTATTTAAAAAAGGGGTGAAAAAAAATACATTGTCTCCAAGTCTATCATCCATTCATTAGTTGATCGTGCAAATAATCTTTCCCATAATTTTGTTAGTCTCCATCAACTTGTGCGCATCGATGATTTTTTCCCAAGGCAAGACCTTTTCGATGTAGACTTTGAACTGTCCAGATTGGAACTGGGGAAGGGCCTCTGATACGAAAGTATCTCTCAGTTTGCGCTGAAATTCTTCGTCTCGACTTCTCAGAGTTGAGCCTTCGTATCTGACTCTTTTGAAGGCTAGCAGTCCCATGTCAAATTCCTTTTTAAAGGTAAATCCGCTCATCAATCCGATCAAGACAATTCTTGCATCTTTAGCAGCAATCTTGAGATTCTCGGCGAAGACATCAGGACCAATTAGATCAGCAATTATGTCAACGCCTTTGCCATCAGTTGCCTTCATCACCTGGTCAACCCAATTGGGATCGGTAGTGTTGAAAGCTGCAGTAGCCCCGAGAGTGTTAACGCAGAAGTCGCATTTTTCATGGGATCGTGCTGTTGCATAAACGGCTGAGGCCCCAGCGCTGAGGGCAAGCTGGATACCACTGATAGAAACTCCAGAAGCTCCAGCATGCCAGAGGATAGATTTGCCACGTGTAAATTCTCCGATCTTATACATCACTTTGGTTGCGGTAAGCCATGTCTATGTACTGTCAGCATTTAAACAGGGCAAGCCTAAATTTCCGATAACCTGCTAAGACTTACTTCGGGAATACCCGCAGCCTCCTCCCATGACAAATGCGGTGGCTTGTGAATGAGCATATGAGTTGAGATAGTAATGTACTCGGCATAGGCTCCTGAGTAATAGCCGTTAGTTGGCGAGCCTAGTTTTGGGAATGTTCTCTTGGAACCGTCGTCATACCTCCGTATGCCAAAGCGAAAACTTCGTCGCCAACACTAAAGGAAGATTCGCTATTTTCTCCTAATCCCTCTATGATGCCTGAAAACTCCAATCCCATAATTTTGCCGACCCAGGGAGGGACAGGATATTTTCCGTCGCGCTGCATAATATCTGCGCGGTTGATACCAAATGCTTTGACTTTTACCAGCGCCTGGCCTTCTTTGGGCACCGGCTTCGGAATTTCTGTCATATAAAGGGATTCTGCTGGACCAACATCTCCCCGAATATCTATTGTAACAGACCAAAGTTAAGATAGGAACTTCAAGTAATGATGCTAGATCTTTGAGAAGGTTGAGTCTTACCAATTGCTCTCATTGTGTTGGACATGATGTTAATCTTTTAAAATTCAGAAAGGTTCAATTGCTTTTTTGAATGCTTACGAGTTGTGAATGGACTCATTGATGCTGGATCTGATAGACTTTATATTGACATTTCTCTACCTGCAACTACAGCATGTGTATTGCGGATTGAAAATCATGAGTGGGACGCATTTCTCTTAACGCCTAAAGGAATCATCATGGCCATTCGGGAAAATCGGCTGTTTCGGCATCTCGGAGGACTAGGTACATGCGACGCACACTGGCCTGGCTTCTTTGGGTGAATTAGCAAGTAGCAAAGTCAAAGCAATATACGGAGTAATCGAATTACTAAGACGAAGCGCCACACGCAGTTCTTATTCTGTGAGCAGCATATACAGTTGCGCACTGCTCTAATAAGACTCAAAATACACGCCATTGAATCTGAATGTGCTTTGCCACTAGTCCCTGGAATAATCTCAATGTATCCATTGCACAAGGATTACGAAATATTCATAAAGAGCATCCCAGTTCGAACGGTATTTCTAAGATGCAGGAGAAAACCACGTGTTAGGGCAAAACTTCGTAAAGACGCTTCATCTATAGCACCACATGTAAAATGAATATGAATCAAAGTTATTGGCATTCGGCATCTCCAATAGCGAAGAAAGTCCCAAAGTAGATGCCCTTACTAAGGATTGGCGGAATGGGAATGCCGCAACTCAGTCATCTGCGAACGCTGTTTGAAGATTGCCGGGTAGTCATGTTACTAATTCTCACACACCACAGCCAACATATTCCATTTGCAGTAAACACCAAAAAGGAATATTCTGTTTCTGGCAATCCACGTAACGAGCATTTTGCCAATTGCAGCAACAAAAGTCTTTTTAGCTGATTTGGGCATTTGCTATACCCATTTGAGATGCAGAGTTCTGACAATTTGCTTCGATTGACGTCAATCCGAGGACCCGAGGCCCCGAAAGCGAGCCACCGAGCCACCGAAGTTTGCAACTCTGCTTAGAAATTTCACAGATCTCAAGATAGAATATGCAAGTCATTGCTTCTATGCTCTAGAGTTATTGTTAATCAGATTTGGTCGAAAAGATGTATTGTTTAGGCACGATACTATGTAGAGACGATTGGAAACTTTTTCTATATGTATTGTGCTTCCACTAACTTGGCAATTAAATGAGCGTGCTTGACTGTGCAGGATCAACATTCGACAACATTTAATCGCTTCATTAACAACTAGGAGAGGATACATCACAGTTTCAAGAAAAAAGCGCATAATTAACAGCTATATCGACAATGAGCATAGATCCCAAGTCGACCGAAGCCGATGATGATAGGCAGCAACGTCAGTCTAAGTCCGAACAGCAATCCAGTGGAAACGATGTTATTATCAGCGATGCAGAACGAGACGAAATAACCTTGAGCCGGGCACGAACAATCGAAAGTCAGCACAGCCATACCGTAGGAGTGCCGTTGGCAGGCAGAGAGGACGCACCACCGCTGCCACCGATGGGAGCCGGAAAACCTTACCCTCCAGATCTCTTGGAGAAAGATGGCTACATTGTGGAGTTTGACGGCGCTGATGATCCCATTCATCCGCAAAATTGGCCTATGAGGACAAAGTCAGTACTCGGAGGGGAACAGACATATCAGCAATCTAACATAAACAGGGCTATAATTACTGTGATATTGTCTATAACAACATTTATCACGACTTTCGCCAGTGGAATATACGCGCCCGCCATTTCGACAATAGCAGCAGACTATAAAGTTGCCCCAGAAGTTGCCACACTCGGCGTCACACTTTACGTCCTGGGGTTTTCGGCAGGGTAAGCCAAGTTCTGATCTAATATGACGTTTTTCGGAGCAATCACCACTCTCGTCTACGAGACCTTATCTCACTCTACTATAGACCGGTCTTATGGGGACCACTCTCTGAAATCAAGGGGCGTCGACTGCCTCTCGTCGTTGCCGCCTTCGGGACTGCGATTTTCCACTTCGCCGTAGCAGTTTCCAAAGATCTTCAAAGCATCATGATCAACCGCTTCTTTGCAGGCTTTTTTGGAACAAGTCCTCTTGCTGTGGGCGGTGCTGTGTTTGTGGATTTGTTTGACAACAAGACTCGCGGCATTGCAGTAAGATCTCCCATACAGATACCCGACCTTACCTTTTTGCTAAATCATTCCTAGGTTACAATTTTCACATTGTCTGTTTTCATTGGCCCAATGTTCTCACCATTCATCGGAGGCTTTATTGTCACGAGCCATCTTGGTTGGCGGTGGACTCAGTATCTTTCGGGCATCCTCGCTTCTGCAGCAGCTGTGGCAAATTTTGTCTTTGTTCACGAGACTTATCCGCCAATTATTTTGGCTCGAAAGGCAGCTGAGTTGCGTCGGAGAACACAGAACTGGGCAATTCACGCCAAGCAAGAGGAAACCGAGGTCAACTTTCACGAAATGGTTGAACGCAATTTTATCCGACCGCTTCACATGCTCGTCGTCGAGCCCATCGTCTTGCTAATCAGGTATATCAACATTACTTATGCCATCACTCCCAATTACAGTTGCTAACCATTTGGTTCATGTAGTATCTATTCTGCGTTTATTTATGGACTACTATATCTGTTTCTCACTGCGTATCCCATTATCTTCCAGGGAGTTTATGGCATGAGGCCGGGAATCAGCGGTCTCCCCGAGTTGGGTGCCGTACTTGGTTGCATTATAACAGGTATCATAATGGTTTTGAGAGCACCAATCTATAGGCGCAAACTTGAAGCAAACAACAATATGCCTGTGCCAGAATGGCGACTGCCTGAAGCTATGTTTGGAGCGGTTCTCTTCGCTGGTGGTATGTTTTGGCTTGGTTGGTCTGGCTATCGAAAAGAAGTCCACTGGATTGTTCCAACAATCGGTGGTGTTGTGACGGGGCTCGGCATCTCAATGGTTTTTCTTCAGGCGTTCAATTATCTTATTGACGCTTACCTGATGGTATGTGCCTGTTCCTCGTGCATGTTCAATGTCTCCGTTCATTACTCACATAACGAGTAGCTTGCGGCGTCAGCTCTGGCAGCTAATACCTTTCTGCGATCGTTGTTTGGTGCTATATTCCCCCTTTTCGCCTCTTATATGTTTAAAGGGATGGGCATACAATGGGCAATGACATTGTTGGGGTGTGTCGCCGCTCTTCTGGCGCCTGTGCCCGTCATTTTCTACATCAAGGGCGCACAGATTCGAAAAGTGAGCAAATACACGCCTAAGCTCCCTCCTCCAGCGGCCACTCCGAAGCCTGAAAAGGAAGAGGTTTAAAATTACGGTCGAGAATAAAAGAGATTGTGGGATTATGAAGAGTTTTTATGAAGTAGACTAAGTTTAGAGTTGACACGCATACGGCGGTTTGATTTGGAGTAAATTGCTGGATTTTGGCGTGCAAAGGCGTCATTTGTTCTCTGAAGATGCGCCCTTTGGATGCCCTTGGGGCTTTACCCCTCATCTCGATGCCGAAGACAGCCGCCAAACGATAAATTACTGACTCAAATCAGAAAACATCAGAAGGGAACTGGCGAGATTGTTCCTCTTTACCTGCAACGGTTTATAATTAATACTAATTGCAATTGCTATCATGGCGTCCTTCAAACCTTTGCACATTCTGGCCTTTGGCGCTACTGGCAACATTGGGAAACACATCGTCAACCAACTCATTCGCGCTACGCCGTCATTCCCCAAAATCTCAATCTTCACCTCTCCAAATACAGTGGCAACCAAGCCCGAGCTTTTGAGCCAGTGGAAAGATGCAGGCGTATCAGTCATTGTTGGTGATATCACCAAAGCGGAAGACGTGAAGAGAGCGTACGATGGGGTTGATACTGCTATCAGCTGCCTGGGGCGAGGGGCTTTGGAGCATCAATTTGAGCTCATCCGGCTGGCAGATGAATCAGACTCTGTCCGCTGGTTCTTCCCATCGGAATACGGCACGGATCCGGATCATGACCCTAGCAGTGCTTTCGAGAAACCCCATCAATTCAAGCGGAGGGTGCGCAAAACATTCGCAGAGGAAGTGAAGAATTTGAAACCTACGTACTTGGTTGTGGGGCCATACATTGAGATGTGGGTTGACGGCGACGAGACATTCGGCGGGTTTGACATAAAGAATAAAAAGGCGGCTCTTCTTGGAGATGGGGAGCAACCCATTGGATTTACCGCTATGGAGGAGTAAGTTATAATTCTTGGCGAGGACTAACAATTGTCAATCTAGCTAACGATGAAATGTGAACAGCGTCGGTAAAGGATTGGTAGCAGCGCTACAGCGCCCAGAGGTATCAGTTGGCAAGGTGCTCAAAATCGCCTCGTTTACAAAGTCACCCAATCAGATCCTGGCCGAATATGAAAAGCAGCTTGGATACAAACTTGATACCAAGTATGTCCCTCTGGACGATGTTAAGAGCCTCGAGAAGAAGTTCTGGGATGAGGGTAGTCCACGTGCCGTTGTTGGCACGCTGCGACGGATTTGGGCCACAGGCGGAGCGGTTTACGAGAAGCTGGGTAATGAGGCACTTGGATTGGATGAAGGTCAACTGCAATCCCTTGAAGAAGCAGTGCGAAACCGCATTCAGGGCAAAGCATTTTAGGAGAAATGAAGTTGGCTAGGGACTCCCAGTGTGACTCAACTCGTTGACTTCTGGGTGAAGCAGTCTTAGAGCGAGCTAAGGCACCAGTGTTATATCGCAGGCGCAATCTCCAAAGCCAGACTTCCAATTTATAATCACAAAAAGAATCATATTACAGCGAGATAATCTCCATTCTTGCCACATACATCCAATTGTCGTGATTCTCCCATTGAACAAACTGCAACTACCGGTTTTTCTTACGAATCAATACTTCATCGTTCCCTGTTCTTAAAGGCCTGGCAAGGCCCCAAAGACTAACAGCATGACTCAAGTATCCACCTAATTTTAATCTACACTAATCTATATATGGCAGGGGAAAGTCACTTTTAAAGACAGGATACGTAGAATATAGGCAGCACTGGCGGTGCATTTTAGGTATCGTAATCGTTGGTGTTACCTGGCTTTCTGGTCTTGGTTCAAGTTAATGGCTAACCGTACACAATTGTCGTGGAACACTGTGCTGCTTGCTCTTCTGGTTATCCAACATTTCGCGGTTCCCGTCGAGATCTCAATCGTTCAGGAGAATGCAGGCTGGGGACGCTGGGATAAATACCAACGAGATTATTTTGCCACGTTTTGAACAGAATGAATCGGCTTTTCATAGGTCAATCTTCCCTTTATAGTTACATGTATTCCTCACCCATGGTCGCTAGGTCCGCATAAGGCGAATCTACGTAGGATTTGTATAGAAACCTGACTTGACACAATTTATATTTTAACTTCTCCTATCTATTCTCAGTCCCATTTACCATCTTGAATCGTATTTCTAGATTCAAGCCTGTTTCTTTTCCTTCTCTGAAGGGCCATTCCACCAACGATAAATGCCCTTGCACCAGACCCAAGTCTCAATTGTGCCAAAAATGCTCAAGACAACAATGACAAAGACCTTTACATTTCTACTCATCCCCAGGCCTTCAAAGCTAAACGACGGGAGCTCTTCATTTTTCTGCTCCTTATTGCGAAGACGAGTATAACCAGAAAAGTTTCGAAGAGTGCTGAGCTCATGGTTGATGGTCTGGAGCTTTCGGTTCCTTTGCCAGACGTTGAAAGTGACAGACATGTTGCGTAGCTTCGTGATGTGCAGCGTTCGAACGGCCGAACCGATACTGGTCGAAGTGAGCACTGGCTTCATTTTGACGGCTAGTCCCATAAATGTAATTATACGAAAAATGATTTTTTAATGAATGACTGATTTCGACTCGAGAGAATTTTTTAATGTCAAGAAAAGATAATTGCAGAAGGCAGAGCTCAGCTGAGCATTTATAAATCGAGTCGGAGTCGGGAGGCTGATAGTGCCCGCTATGAGCAATTTCCCTTGGCACTGTGCGTGGACATGGTCAGAGTGAAACCAAGCAAGCAGTAGCGTGTAAAATAAATCCACGGGATCCCGTGTACCTACTTATTGGGCGCCCTCTTTTGTGAGCTTGAGATGAACTGGTGTTACGGTAATAGCTTTGTTGAAAGCTGAGTAGCTAATCTCCTCAGCACTAAAGATGAAATGAATCTTCCGGCCTTCTATACTTCGGTTATCAGACTGATCGATTGAGAATTGCATCGATCATTTGCTAATTGATCTATCGGTTCATATTCCGCCATAGATATCATGTCACATAAGACCGTTTCTACAACCTCCTAACCCAGGGTCGTAACATTGGACCAGTCTAGCAATGAGTGGACGATGAGTCCGTCGCATGTTTGCAGAAATCGTAACCGTCATACCACTGAGCATATCCGACATATTCGATGGAATATCCAGTGAACATAGCCCCAGCAATATATCGCCCGCAATGTGCCGTGATTGTCGCCAGCGCTTGGCCGTATTGATCAGGAGAAATGTCAGTCCACACGCCTGGATCTGTATAAGGGACGCAGACGAAAGCGACGACGTTCCCACGAATGGAGTAGTACGACGTGCCTTCATAGATGTGTGCTCCAGGAAGCTGCGTCTTGAGATCTGCTACAGCTGCATCGCAGTTGCCGGGGTCCAGATTAAATCCGCAGCCACAGTAAATGTCTTGATCACGAGGTTCAAGAGACCTTGGTACTACATTGGCTAGGTCATGCTTAATCTTCGAAGGACTAGATATCTTTGTATGGACAGTAGTGCCGTCCTCGCCAGTAGAGACTGCATAGACGCCGTCGGGGGTACCAGATGGAATAGTAAAGGCTCGTGCTAAAGCGGCAAGACTGAGAGCCGCAGTAATCTTGAAAGAGTACATTGGAGGATAACGTGTTAAAGACTTGCTTGTAAAATCCGTTGTGGAGAGTAATTTAGAGATCTTTGAGGAATGGGAGTCGACATCGGTGGGAATTGTAGCTATTTAGGTATGTGCGGAAGGACTCTAATATATATTTACTTATGTATATAGATACCTAACTGACGAAGCTAGAGTACGAAGGAATACCCTGCTATTTCCTTCGGTGTAGCAAACGAGCAGCGTACAAAAATACGCTCGAGCTTTAATATTAGGTGATGATACGACATTTAATACGACACCCGTCTGAGCGGCCTCGCCCATATTACTTATTTGCTGGCATTCTTTGAACGCAGCTGACATTCTTGATATTGCTATTTAGCCTATTGAAGTTATCATAATCTTATTGGCTATGTTAAAGTATGAAGAGAAAACCCGCTGACACCATGGATGTAGCGAAAGGATTACGCTCGAGCTACGATATTCAATATAACGCTCGCACACGCACTTGCTAATATATTGTGACTGCTAGTTTGAAGTTATAATTTATATAACCCACTCCGTCCCAAAGAAGTAAAGGCTCTGGCCAAAGACCCCTGAGGGCTATTATGTTGACTAAAGACAAAACGATCAAATAAAATTAGAGAGATTAAAATACAGTAGATTTACTCAGCGGGTTAAATAATATCGGTGACACAGGAAAAAAAATAGTTGAGTTATAGAAGCTCTTCAACTACTTTGTATTATCTAGCAGGTGTATCAATCATTTTCTGTGTTAAGCTGGCATGTAGACAACGCTCTGGGCGAACGGTTCTTCTAGCGCTCAACTCGGTAGTTTGCGTGAGAATATTCACCACTGTAGGTGCCAACTTGTCGCTTAAATGCTATTCGCGCCCCCGGTGCTCCAGTCCATGCTAGCCTCTTCCTCGAGGCAGCAGGAGCCATGCCTTTCGTTGCTATTTTATGATGCCTGGCGTAGGCTGACTATGATTTTACATAAGGAGAAGCAATGTGGAAAATTTAGATACTAATTACGCCTAGTACTATATGAACTGTGCAAAATTCGACACGGCTCCGTAGTCTAGCAGCTGAACTCCGACCGGTTGCTTTACCCGAGAGATCTCGGTCCCGAAGTTGCATCCACAATCGTTTTTCGGGCCCAGGCTAAGCGGTGCTTCCCGCCAGTAGCTGTTTGGCACAGTGACGAGTGAACTCTGGTCCCGAGAGATTGCGAATGGCCTTGCTCATAAAAATTGACGAATAATCTATATAAAGGGTGAATCTCTTGGAACTCCAGGAAAGATTTTCGTATGTATCTCTTCAGCAACGCAACATTTTAACATTTGCCCACCATTACCAGCGCCATCCATGGCTCCTACTATTGCCATTGTCGGTGCCGGGCCTTGTGGCTTGACTCTGGCGCGTCTTTTGGAGTGCAAAGGCGTCGACTATGTCGTCTATGAGCGTGACGAATCCGAAGCCTCCAATCGCAGAGGAGGAAGCCTTGACATTCACACACAGACAGGACAGCTTGCGTTGAAAGAAGCAGGGCTTTTTGATGAGTTCAAGAAGCATGCTAGATACGAAGATATGTCTTTTACAATTGCCAACCAGCAAGGAGAAAGGGTTTTCCGGAAAGATGCTGGCCAAGGGCGCGATGCGCCTGAAATCGATCGCATCTTGCTACGCCAAATTTTGTTAGACTCAATCCCAAAGGAAAAGGTTCGCTGGAATCACGTCCTTAAGAGCGTCACACTGGAGCAAGACGGGCATCATATTCTTCAATTCACAAACGGATCTTCAGCTTCCGGATTCAAGCTTGTGGTTGGTGCGGATGGCGCATGGAGCAAAGTGCGACCTTCGGTAAGACGCTGAACTTCCGACCTCTCACATTAACGAGAGCTAATTGCAAGTAACAGATTACACCAGCAAAGCCACAATATTCGGGTAACCACTATATTGAGTCAAGAATAAATCCCGAAAGCCCTCACTATCCAACCATGGTGTCAAAAATCGGCGCGGGCAGTTTCATGTGTTTAGGTTCTTCGAAAGAGATCGTCACCCAGCGTCAGGGCAACGGATCGTACAGAATTTATCTTGGAGTTACAGTACCCGAAGATTTTGTTCGAGGTGGCACCGTCAATCTGGAGGATACTGAATCAGCCCGGCGTCTATTTCTTTCTTCGGAATACTTTGGGAATTGGGCAGAAGAACTAAAAGACCTGATTCGATACTCGGAAGACTTCCGCAGCTGGCCCCTTTACTACATGGATCCAGAGACTCTGAGATGGGACTCTGTTCCTGGTTTAACATTGGTAGGAGATGCTGCTCATTTAGCAGTCCCAAATGGTGAAGGTGTCAACTGTGCCATGGCAGATGCGCTCTCTCTGGCCTCAAAAATTGCAACATATGGTACAGATGCCTTGAACCGCGCCGTTGCGGAATATGAGGAAGATATGTTTCGTCGTGGAGTCGAGCATATAAAGGATGGTCTACAAATGGCGACCCTGATACGGCACAAAGATGGCCCCGATGCACTCATATCCTTTTTCAAGACCGCAATGGAAAATGCAGCTCAAGCCTCTGCTTAAATGAGAGAGAGCTATTAAATGAGGGGGGCAGGTTAGTTCACGGAAGGGGTCGTAAATAGAGGGCTACATCATTTCATTAGCTTAGCAGTTACATTCTCATCATTCACCACTCTTTTAGGTAGATATTTAGATAGATATTTAGATAGCTTTTAGACTAGAATAATAACCATATCATTGATAGCTATTTTCATACAACATGCCATTTGATGAATTGTACGATCAATCCAGGCACTTCTTTCAGAGTGTTCTATGATGTTCCAGCTCAACCTTTTGCTGTTCCCTAGTTCCTATCTCTGCATATAATATCTACTCGTGACATATCCACCTTTTAAAACCAGGTCTGTACACTAACATAGAGAGAAGGTATCTTCGCCGTATCTTATAGCATTTTATCTTCTACGTGAGCTTCCTAGATCAAGAACTTCAGATGCCTTTCTAAGCTCGCATTCTACTGCCACTCTTCATCATTAGTCCATCAGAACTTTTGTCGTCAATCTTAGATGCGGATGTCTAGATTTCAGCTCCAGTGTATACGAACTAGAAGGTGGCCAAACCAGGGGTTAAAAAGTACTAGCTATTGGACGCAAAGCTAGTAGATAAGGGAAACTCCAATCAAACTCGCTGAATCGGAAAAAGTCATGATGCAACAGCCGTGGTGACCTACTAACCTGGCTACTGCTGACTCGTTGCTTTCATTCTGCCTTCGTGCATAACAAGAGCGAGATCATCAGGGGCTGATTTGTGGGCACTTTTCATGCATAGGACTTTTTCTAGTTCATGATAGCAAAATAGCATATACTCACGTTTAGTACGTATGAATTAATGCTTTTAACGATCATAATAAAGCTTTGGGCTTTTTCCTTATTAACTAATTCTAGCATCGAAGGGTTATCCGCGTCTTACACTTGCCTTTCAGATGCGGTCATCGAACTGTAATTTCCTTGCTTGACGATATATCCCAATCACTGTTATTCCAACTCCACGTCATGTAAAAGAAGTTAATTTGTCCTAGAGGTAAACCACGTGTTTACCCCATGCATGCGGTATCGGTTCCCGGCATCTGGTGTTGTGCGGCTAAAAGGGAAAATATTACCAATGTGTTCAAGTGGGTGGTGGATTCTCCATTCTCTTCGGCAATGATGTGCACTATTGCCGGCGATGTGGTTACCATTGGCTCACTACCCAGAATTACAACCGTCGGAATCGTGTGAGGTTTCATTGCTACTGAATCCATTGTCCCAATGAATCTGGCACACATATCTATTGCAATATGTACTGCTGTCATTACAGTACAAATATGAGAGCAGCGTACGACTCTTGCGTCAAGAGATAGAGAGGCCCAACTAGTGCCGAATACTAGTTCAATACTCTCAAGATTCTTGAAATCAGATACTAAAGACTAGGAGAGAGCCAGCCACACGGCTGAATTGTCCCAAATATAGCCGGGCATTGCATAATGATTGGCCCGGAATAATTCCCCTAAACAGTGCCGGTGCTGGAGTTCAATCACTTGACAGTTCATTGACCAGGAACCAGGATCGGTCCTTCACCGAACTGACACCTGAATGAAGAACCTGGCTCTTTTAGAAGAAAAAAACATCAGCATTAAAAAACAACCATACTGGTGCTACTGCTTCCCCACGATTTCTCCACACGAAGTCAATCTACCCCGCGTTTCTTTTATTTAAATGCTACCCCAGATTCTGTAGAGACGAGTGTCGACCATGCCAAGATACCCAGGATAGGATTCCGAATCATAGAACCTTCACTCTATATTCTAACATCCCGTACTTTTGGTTTAACTACGGTGCCTTAAAGGACGTCAAGATGGTGTACCTTAACCTGAGAGGCAAGAAACTGTTAGCTGGAATAACAATTTCCAGCGGTTTAGGTTTCATTCTGTTCGGTATGGAACTCCACCATGGAAGGGATCTCATCTCAGCGCAACTCTTTTTCTTGTCTAATATTTTCTCTTGCCGGTATAGGTTACGATAATGGAGTTATCGGCGGTCTACTTACTGCTCCCGATTTTGAATCAACATTTAATCTCGATTCTACACTTCAGGGAGTGGTTACTTCATTATTTGAGCTGGGATGTTTCTTTGGGTCTCTTGTCACAGCCGTTGCAGGTGGTCACTTAGGCCGTCGGACTCTCGCACATCTTGGCACATTATCCATTACCGTCGGTGCCCTTCTTCAGGCCTCCAGTTTTTCTGTTGGTCAGTTGATGGTCGGGCGCATCGTTGCTGGTATTGGCCTTGGCCTTATATCCAGTAACATAGCTATCTGGCAATCAGAGACAGCCCCAGCAAACGTGCGTGGCACGTTAGTTGCGTGTTCGTTGAGTTTCCTCATTGTCGGCCAGCTTTTAGCCAATTTGATCGATTATGGCATGAATAGCTATTCCGGTCCCGTCACATGGCGATTCCCAATTGCCTTCCAGGCGGTTCTAGCACTTCTCATGAGTGCTCTTCTATTCTTCATGCCTGAGTGTAAGCTCTCCACCTGCGATATTCTGCTTTATTGTACCATCAATGGAGCTGACAATGAACAATCCGCAGCTCCTCGATACCTCATAATGAAAGATCGCATTGAAGAGACTGTCGAAGTCCTTCAGGCGCTCAAAGATACCAACGATAGAGAGACTGTTGCCGCTGAAATTGCAGAGATCAAGGAGGCCCTTTTACTAGAACTCAACTCTCAAAAAAGCTGGACGGATCTTTTCAAGAGTGACAAGGTTAAATCACGACGCCGCGTCATTATTGCTTGCATTGTCAACTTGATGCAAGACCTGAGTGGAAGTACTCCGATAGCGTATTACACTACTTTTATGTGAGTCAAACATAACTAGACTGAACACAACATGGGCATCGGCGCATCACTAGCAGTACAGCCGCTAACACATTTTAATCTTCACAGCTTTCAGAATTCCGTTGGTTTCTCTCGGCATTTGTCCTTGCTCATGTCCATCTTCCTGCAGCTGTGGTTCCTTTTGGCGTCAACACTTACTTGGTGGCTGATTGAGCGTGTTGGGCGTCGGAGATTATTTATGCTCTCCGCTTGCTGTATGGGCATGGTCATGGCAGTTGTTGCAGCGATGCTGGCTGTCAATACTCGTACTTCTGGAATCGTCGCCGTCGTCATGATCTTTGCGTATCAGGCCTTCTTCACGTGGGGATTTATGGGTGGTGTTTGGGTAAGTTGTGCCAGGATTCCGACATTTCTTCTGATACCTTACTCTATGAGCAATGTACTGATACTCGTTTAATCTAGGTCTATGGACCAGAAATCTTACCTCTCGAATATCGATCCAAAGGAATGGGTCTTGCCACTGCCACCCTTTGGCTGTTTTCCTTTGTGATGGTTGAGATTGTCCCTTCAAGCATATCCAACATCGGATGGAAAACGTACATCATATTTGCAGTTTTCAACTTTTCCTTCATTCCTATCATCTAC
Organism: Trichoderma guizhouense; assembly: GCA_002022785.1. Taxonomy (NCBI): domain Eukaryota; kingdom Fungi; phylum Ascomycota; class Sordariomycetes; order Hypocreales; family Hypocreaceae; genus Trichoderma; species Trichoderma guizhouense. Next base: position 1,867,170 of record LVVK01000005.1, on the reverse strand, counting down.
TTATTCTTCCCAGAGACCAAAGGTCTCAGTCTTGAGTTGGTTGACCTTGCTTTCATGGACGATTCGATGTCTCCGGTCAAGCGTGCCAAGGAGCTGCACAAGATGATTGCATCTGGCGAAGAATTGACTCTCAGAACTGAGGTGGGAGGAAAGGATGTTGATATCGTGCATATAGAGGAAAAGACGGCATAAATAGGCAGCTTAGAGACGGGCCACTATGGTCTAATATACAATATGACACATGGCACTTACCATAAGCTATACATTATTATTACAGAACCAATATGAAAGATATGATTACCACTTATGACGAAAGTAATCAAGGAATAAGGCAATTTCCGTGAATAGAATAAGATTCCTACCCTTGAGGAAGACCCAATTCGAGATACGAAGTACAAACTTATACTATAGTAAAATGTTGCACGATTCAGTATACAAAGACTAGCCTCTACACTTACAGTTCTCCAAAGTTGCCAAAGTTGCCGATTGATCCCCGAAAGCTACCAATTGTTTCATCAGCTATGGAAAGATTCACTCTGGGGTAATGTTACTAACCCCGTATTCTTAACCCCGTATTCTTTTGCTTCGTTTGTTCCAGAGGCGTTATAGTTCCTGCGGAGCTATACTAGCCTACGCGCCAAACTGGGGAGGAATTGTCAGCTCACGGGAGGGATTCCGACATGACATGGCACCTAGAGCGGCGACCGCCGTTGCTCCACTTCAGCTACCGTAATAAAAGACATCGCTATGTAATCGCAAGGTAAATAGATATGTCTTGATCTTCTGAGTTCCCAAACTATGCTTACTCGCCTTCGATAATGCAATCACCATCTGTGACCATGGCACCAGATCCAACCAATTCTAGACATTTAATCAAGGAACTAGAAAAATATACGCCGTGTGATGTCTGGCCCCTTCAAGAGCAAAACACAACAGCCACAAACCGCTAACAACGACACTAGGTTGCCGATGCTCTCTCGAAACTTGGTTATGCCCACGGTGGCTTCCTTAGTGATTTAACCATGTATTCTCCAACTATGCAGAGTGGCAAAACGAAGATAATTGGCGAGGCCTACACTGTACGATTCGCAGCTGTGAATCATAAGAACGACCCTCGGCCGCCAAATCATTTTGTAGGTTCTCAGTTACTCTAAGATCATTTTAAGAATTTTGTCCTTAATACTAATAAACCGATGCTGATAGATAGATACTGTTCCGAAAGATGCTATTCTGTTCATATCAGTACCCGCACATTTAATCAACAGTGTATATGGCGGATTAATGTCAATGCGCGCGCAACTTCTGGGAGCAAAGGGTACAATTGTCGACGGTCGCGTCCGCGATTTACAAGAGCATCGTGATCTTGACTACCCTGTAAGCATGGGCGATTTTTAATCTTGTATTGAAAACCTTTGCGCTAATCTTGACCCTGCAGGTTTTCGCGAGAGGGATCGGTACAAATGCAGCGGCAGAAGTCTGCTTTCCATCTCAGATCAATGTCCCTGTGCGCCTCAACAGTACTGGACAAGAAGCATGGATTAGACCTGCGGACATTCTCATCGGAGATCTCAATGGCGTTGTCTGCATACCAAAGGAAGCTCTAAAGAGTTGCCTCGAGATTCTACCAGATATTGTCAATGCTGATACAAAATGTGCTGAAGATATTCTCAAAGGCCAATCATTTGCAGAGGTTCTTCGAAAGCACAAAGGAAAATTGTGAAAGACCCTAAGACTCGAACCAAAATGATACATAGAAACATAGATATACAATTACTATCTAATAAGGGAAAATGGATTCCCAATTCGGTATCAGAGTCTCCCAGCTCGACCAATCTGTAATATCTAATGCCATATTTGGAGTCTGAATGCCTCCATCATCGTGTAAGGGTTCAAATGGGAAATTTTCAAGCCCCAATGTGGTCATGAATTGGTCATTAGACAATGGTGGCGACATAGGTGTAAAGCCCAATGGTTGACTGTCCTGTGGCAACGAATTGGAGAGGGCGTCAGAGTTGAAGGTAGCGTTGCCCTCTGCCATTGTGATGGATTCACCACCATCAAAAGTCTTTGCATGCATCGGATTCAGATGCAATTGGGATGTCTCCGAAGTCCCCAAAGCAGCTGCGCTCTGCACATATCTGAGAGTTACCTGACCTATAGTATTAAAAACGGAGAGCGATCGCTTTGCGTGTGCCCAACCCAGCTCTGCCATTGTCGATAAGATGGAAGAACATACTCTGATGTTGTTTGGCAATCTCTGTATCACCTCAGAAGCATCTTTTCGGCAACAAATTTGGGCACTGTATAACATTGTCAAGCCGCTTAGCAAAGCGCTATGAACGCTAAGCACGCTGTATTGCATCTTTCCGAGCCGCTGGAGACTGTCGAATATTTCGATAACTTTAATGGACGAGTCGCTACAAATGCGCGCGGTTTCCATGGACAGTTTGGGAAACCTCGGTGATGGGCGATAGAGTAGCATAACGGCAAGGTGATAAGAGACCTCGAGATGGGCAAAGAAAGATGCTTTACCGCTACTCAAAGATGATGTGGCTGCTTTCCATTCATTGAGATCCTTGTATGTTCTGTCCCTCCACGCGTGTAGATTTGATGGCCACGGGATTCTGTCCGGGTCCTGCGAGATCCTGTAAAGATGTAACTTCATGTCGGTAATGATGATGGCAAGACGAGAAAGGTGTATTGAGCACGATATTGGCGACCAACTCTTTCTCTCTCCCATCTCAGCACCGAGCTCCGTAGTATCATCATCAAAATCCGATGGAAGCTTCCGTCGAAACAGTTAGTATTCTACAAATAGTATTCAGTCTGAATAGGCAATGTCAAATACGTACCGGCACATCACAGGCCTCATTCCTGATCCCAAGTGGCCGCCCGAGGGCAGTGCCGACATTCCTATCGAGGCAATAGCAGCTCCAGAAAACCCTCTTCCGCATCTCTTCTTTTAAGATGGCTTCTTTGGGCAAGCTCTCTTGGCGTGGGCCAACATCTCGGTGGAGACCCAAGTCAATGCAACTTGCCATCAATAGATAATTGATGAACCATATATTCGTATCTGACCGTGGATTGAAAAGCGCATACATTGCTAAGAGAAGATGGTTTTGTGTTGTAACAAGAGAAACATTGTATAGAGCCCTGTCACTATATTGCATTGCTGAGATGTAGTAATTACCAGCGTCTGCGGCCATGCCAGGTGTTTTGGAAAGAGTAGATGCGCCGACGGCAAGCACTAGGAAGATTTGAAAACGAATATTAGCAGCATCCGACCCAGCTTCGGCCCTAGATTCGTCTTGGCCTTGACTTTTAGCATTGTATACTTCACGAAGGGAAGATAGGAACGATGCTTTGTGTAGGAAGGGATACTGCCATTGAACCTCGTCAAAGAAAGCCTCGGCAAGAATTGCAGCTTCGTGGAACGGAGGAAGAGGTACGGCATGACATTCTGCCCGATATAAAGCTTTGGCCTCAGCATCGAGCTTATCCGCGTCGTGTATTTGCTGGTCCAATCTCAGCCCCGGACTGGCTAGTAGCTTTGCAAAAGAAAATCCACTGGAAGGTCCGAGATATTTGGGCTCTGAGGAGCCATTCAATGATACAAGAGCAATTACATGGGTAAGAAGTTCAGTGTCTGATTGCGCTTGTCTTGATGGAGCCCACGGAGATGTTGCTGCCGTCGTCGCCATCGGACTACATCTTTGTCAGTGTAATTGAAAGCAAGGACAGGAATTATCTACTTACCTTGATAAAGTCGAGTGGCCTCGTCCAGAATCTGCATGTTCCGGCAGCAGCGTATCTATGGCTGCACCTTGACACACCTGTGGTGCAGAACTTGAAGAGTCGACATCTTGGCGAACTGATGCGACTGTATCTAAGTCTATGTCGGGACATCTGTTTGCGATGATGGCTTCCAATGACTTGACTTTTTGTTCCAATGAAACAACATAGCTAGAAGTCAATCAGTGCGACAAATCCTGTTTCAGTCATCACAGCACATGTAGGGGGCTGCTCACCTCCGAGGAATCTCCTTTTCTCGGTGTGGATCGAGACAAGGTTCCCCAGCTTTTTGGCAATTGGTACATGAGGGGAAAGACCCGTCACAGCGGATCTTACGATATCGACATCGTTGACAAGCGGCAAACACTTTCCGATTTCGGCGCCGAAGAAGTGTATTGTTGGACGACGATTCACGGTCGTTTGCAGACATGGAAGCCGAACAAGAATAGTGATTGGTTCTATCAGACGATTGATGAGACTAGGGCTGTCATGCAGCTACGCTGTACATGTTCGGAAATTAATTGAAGACAAGATTCGAAGGTTCCTTTGACGGCGGTAGATCCGGTTCCGAAGGTCTTCAACGCGGCGAGCGCCGCGGGGCTAAAACTATTGAGGCTAGTTGCCCAATAGTGTTGATGTTCTAGGTAATGTGAACGGAGAACGCCGCACCACCGAGAGACTACAGAGTCCTGCTTATTCGGGTATTCTACAAAAGGCATCTATAAACCCTTCTCGATATCTTTGAGACAACCAATGTGAATGGAACCTATTACAGAGGCCGAGCATTGAATCAAACAACCAACATGGCCCCTTATCTCGGCTTGAGTGGCAAGTCACTCAATTTCATCATTGGAATCATCGGCGCAACTGCTTTTGCTCTTCAAGGATACGATCAAGCTGTTGGAAATGGCATCCTTACTCTAAAGACATTCTTGAATGTCTTTCCCCAGACGGACACGCTTGACACGAAAGGCGCTCAAAAGTCACATAACGCCACAATCCAAGGCACAACCATTGCTATTTACGAAGTTGGCTGCACGCTTGGGGCTCTGGCCTGCGTGTATATCGGTGACAAATTAGGTCGCATTCGGACTGTATTTGCTGCTGGCGTTGTAACACTCGTAGGAGTGGCCATTCAAACATCTGCCTTTAGCCTTGGACAATTCATCGCCGGAAGAGTCATAACAGGTTCGTCTCATTTGGTTAAAGAGCAAGATTGACGAAGCCGGCATTATTGACTAACAAATCTCTTCCATAATAGGACTCGGCCTTGGCGCATGTACTGCGACTGTTCCCATGTGGATTTCGGAATGTGCGAACGCTAAAGACCGCGGGTATTTTGTTCTGCTTCAAGGCTTATTTGCCTTGGGGGGCATTGTTACCGCCACCTGGCTGGAGTTTGGGCTTTTTTATGTCAAAGATAACGCTGTCAACTGGCGGTTTCCTATCGCCTTTCAAGCAGTCCTGGCATTGATTGTTGTCAGTGTTATTCTATTTATGCCCGAATCTCCTCGCTGGCTTCTCAAGAACGCACGCACAGATGAAGCTTGTGAAGTCCTAGCCGTTCTCGGAGACACGTCCACGGAGTCGGAGACTATTGCCGCGGAAATTGCAACTATCAGCAGCGCTATAGAGCAGGAAACCAGCAGTGATGGCTGGAACAACCCTTTTGCTATGAATCATGGACGATACCTTCATCGCACAATGCTCGGGCTCGGAGTGACCTTTTTGGGAGAAATGACTGGCGTCAACATTGTCACGTTTTACTCGACGACCATTTTCCAGATTAATCTTGGGTATTCTGGAACTACATCTCGAGTCATCTCTGGGTGCCTCCAAATATGGCAACTCCTTGCTGCCGGCCTGGCTGTCTTCCTTGTGGACCGCGTCGGTCGCAGGCCCCTTCTTATCGTTTCAGCTGCAGGCATGGCCGTAGCACACGCATGTTTGGCCGGTTTAACTTCCAATCTTCATAACAAGCATGCTTCTGATGCGGCGATATTCTTCTACTTTGTTGCTCTCTTCTTCTTTCCCATCGGCCTCTTTCTCCTCCCCTTCATGTATGCTGCTGAGATCGCTCCCCTTAGAACCCGATCACAAGTTACTGCAATGGCTGCCGCTATACACTGGTTATTTGGCTTCGTTATCGCCGAAGTCACTCCAGTGGCGTTTGCAAATATTTCATGGAGGTATTATATCGTATATGCTTCCATCAGTGCCTTTTCCTCAATCGTGTTCTATCTCTTCTACCCGGAAACGCGAGGCCGCACTCTGGAAGAGATTGATGAGATTTTCACTCAGTCCAAGTCAATCTTCGACACAGTGGGTGTTGCAAAGACACTGCCATTCGCAACTCTTCCTGATTTAGAGAATGAGAAAGCTCCGCGTGTACAAGTAGAGCAAAGCGAATAGTAAGCTGCAGCATATATTTCACAGAAATAGGGACTATTTAGTTGTCAACTCAGTAACCAGGTTTAAGGAAACACATGTAAACTTTGTAACGTTGCAGGAGACTATTTCAAAACTGAGGCGTTCAAAGGCCTAGGATTTAAATTTACGTTTTCCTATGTACCCTTGTTTCAAACAATCTTCCTTTTATAATCCTCTTTTCCGTTCATGGTAATGACAACTTTTCCGTTCACGGCAATGGCAGCTTTTCCGTTATTAGTTCCGGGTTAAGTCCCCCGTAACTCACCGTATGAATGTCCTTAATACCGACGTCAAAATGTGCACAAATTTCCTCGGCAAAAACGGAGAAAATCATTACTTCATTGGGAGTAAGCAAGCAAGCATAATTTCTGGATCTGCACGGAGATGGACCAATGCTACGCTAGATAGACAATGGTACTGCGTACAAAGAGGTGCCTTTTCTCAGCCAAACATGCCGTCTTACCTCAACCCTTCCGCGCATTGATCGGGCTAATAGTAAGGTACACAGCACAACTAGAATCATGAGATATAAAGACGCTAAAATAGATTGTTGACCCTTAACAGGTATAAATATATAGCTCGTAGAGCAATTAAGGAACAAAGAAAAGATGTTGAATGGCACCGAATTATGCCGTCGGCACAATATGCGTACAACATTCAGGCAATCTAGATTGTTTACCCCGGATCTTCCTCCGCCCCGCATTGCGATCCCCTCCAGAGATACCTATGATGTCTATAAAATGGCACTGATCGTCCAGAGTGCAATTGTTATCCTCCCCGCAACTTGATCAATCCCTCTGGCTACTAGGGTAAACCGGTCAGGATGTTTTCATTGGTGGTGCTTGGCATTCTTGCCAAAGCTTCAACTGTTACCGCATCGCCAACTCAACATGAAGACCTTTCGGTATATGTGAACCCTTTCATCGGTACTGCAGGACCCGATGGTACCGGTGCAAACTCTGGAGACACATTTCCTGGTGTTTCTGTGCCTTTCGGGGTTGTGAAACTCGGCCCGGATACTACGGAGATGAATCCCAGCACAAACGCATTTGCTGGATACACACCGGATGGAAATGGTAGCAATTCACTCATTCATCTGTTCGTCTAGGATTTTGCAAGCTAGATCTAACAAGAGTTTTGTAGTCACTGGATTCACTTGCTTCCACGAATGTGGCATAGGAGGAGCCTCAAAGTACGGCGTCGTCGGACACATGCCACTTACAACTTTGTCAGGTGTCAATGTTCTTGACAATGCAACCTACCAGCAGCCTCGTGTTACAATGGATAGGGCGTCCGTTGGTTACTATCGCTCTGATCTGGCAAATGGCGTCAAAGTAGAGCTTGCCGCATCCGACCATGCTGGATTTATTCAGTATACGTATCCGAAAAACACTGACCGTATTGTCCTTTTTGATGTGTCGCATAACTTGCCGTCTTTAGCCGAGTTTATTAAATCTCAATCATATAGCAATGGTCAAATTGAGGTCAAAAAGAACGGCAAAAGAGTGCAGGGCTGGGGAGTTTGGAGGGGCGGCTGGGGAGGTACGGGAATCAATTGGGGAGTAGGCAAGTCATTGTCAAATTACTATGGCTTTGCCTCTTGCTAATATCGCTGCCAGGATCTGACTACAAGATATATTTCTGCAACGACTTTGATTCCACTCCTTCAACTTGGCAATACTTTTCCGGACCGTGGAATGCTCCAGACAACCCCCCAAGTCCTTCCACACCAGTGACCTGGGGTAACGCATCAACGAACCCAAATGGAGTCCAAGGAGGCCCTGATGGTGATGACTCCGGTGATAGAGTTGGCGCTTTGTTTAGCTTTCCGGGTAAAACAACAGTTGTCAAGTCCAAGATTGGGGTATCATTCATCTCCGTCGAGAAGGCTTGTGCGTTCCAGAGCGAAATTCCATCTTGGACACTAAATCAGACTGTCGAATCGACTAAAAAGCTATGGAACGATGACGTCTTTAGCAAAATATCGGTCAAAGAATCCACCAAGAACGATACCCGGCTCACACTCTTCTACTCTGCCCTCTATCGCATGCATCAAATGCCGTCTGATAGAACTGGAGAGAATCCGGGCTGGGTTTCCAGCGAGCCATACTATGATGATTACTACACTCTCTGGGATACTTTCCGCTGTCTTAACAGCTTCTATCTCTTAGTTCAGCCCCAGCGCGGCATCGACATGATACGTTCCCTCATTGACATATGGAGGCATGTTGGTTTCATGCCAGACGGCCGCAGCGGCAATCATAATGGCAAAGTACAAGGCGGGAGCAATGCCGACAATATTCTGGCCGATGCTTATGTCAAGGGATACACTGGCGGTATTAACTGGAAAGATGGCTACAAAGCAGTATGGACTGATGCAGAAGTTGTTCCACCTCCCAACAACGATCCAGAAGACGCGAGCTGTACGGATAATCAAGGCCGCTGTGGACTTCCGGACTGGATCAACCTAGGTTATGTGTCAACAACGTTTTCGTCAAGCATCAGTCGTACCGTTGAATATTCTCTTAATGACTTTGCAGTAAGTCAGATCGCAAAGGGTATAGCACCGCATGATTACCAGAAATACTTGAACCGATCAGGGTGAGTTATCCCGGGCTATGTGTCATGACCTTATCTGACGATAAATTGATTGAAGGAACTGGAAAAACCTTTGGAACCCGGCCATGAATCAGTATAACACATCGGGATTTCTCGGTCCTCGCTATCCAAATGGAACGGTGATAACTATCGCCCCACAAGACACATCCTACACGACCGAAGGACTACCATGGGGTATGTAACGAATGGCCAGTCGTCTGGCATCGAATGCAAAGCTAACAAGAGTACAGAATACACATGGACTATACCATTCGATATGGAGGGGCTTATCGACAAAATGGGTGGTCCCGATGCAACTGAGAAACGGCTTGACCTGATGTTTGTGCCTAATCTCCGAACGACGGATTTAGGTGTAGGAGTTGGATCAGGAACAACCCTCTTCAATCCCGGTAAGTGAACAGCCACAACAACCTCACCCGCTCGATATCGATACAGCCCACTTGCTTATATCTTCTCAATCTATCATTAGGCAACGAACCCAGCTTCGGCACTCCGTTTTTGTATAATTATTTGCCAGGCCGCCAATACAAGGCCGTGAATCAGTCCCGCGTGAATATTGATGAAAATTATTTCGCCGGGTCCAACGGCCTTCCTGGAAACAGCGATGCTGGCGCTATGGATAGCTGGATGCTTTGGCAAATGCTGGGTCTGTATCCAGTGGTGACCCAGCCAGTCTACTTGATCTTGGCGCCATGGTTTGAGGATATTTCCGTCTCAGTCGGTGGCTCTTATACTCTTCGAATCAAGGCGAAGGGACTATCCAACAACAGCTTCTTTGTTCAGAGCCTGAAGGTCAATGGTAAGACTTGGAACAAGAGCTGGTTGGAACATAGTGACATTGCGAAGGGTGGACTTTTGGAGTTTGTCTTGGGCCCTGAGCCAAAGTCATGGGATACTGGAGCCGTCCCTCCAAGTCCGGGGCATCAATAGTTGTGCATGTTTGGTAGTCTCTGTTACAATCTGAATGCAAACAGTTGCTCTCAGACTTTGAGGCTTGAATGCGCGACGCTTCGTGCAGTAGGCTAGAGATGAATATTCACCATGTATATAGCAGAAAGACTAGTTCACAGCACAACAGTAATGAAATATTGCGCTCAGATGTAAAAAATCTATTTGCTCACGGGTGATTTTAAAGATGTGGGAATTGTCAAAGACAAGGCGCGGCAAGTCTACTATTAGTACAACGCCATACAGCGATCAAATTACGTGATGCCTAAGTACAGCTTATAGAAAGTCGATAGAGACGGCCAACTTCAGAAACAACCAAATTGAGCAGCAAGAAGTCAAGTCAACTTGCTGACAATGTCTTCGCCAATTGAAAAAGATTTACAAACATTCGATACAGGTGTCCTCAGCGCAAATGGCGAGAAGAAACCATTTCATGTGGGGGGACTCGAGCTGCCTGGTAGACCCGCTACTGTGACTCTACATCGCCAAAAATGGTACCAGTGGTTCTCGCCTAGCGACACGCTGGAAGAGCGTCGATTGATACTAAAACTGGACGCATTGATCATGATCTTTGTATTTCTTGCATACTGGGCAAAAGTTTTAGACTCATCTGCGACAAGTGCAGCATACGTGAGTGGTATGAAGGAGGACTTGAAATTGTTTGGAAACGAGCTGAACTATCTCAACACCACTTACATGTAAATTGGCCGAAAAAGCAATAGTGTAAGAATTGAATGTTGTTTTGCTAATAGATTGTACAGGGTTGGATATATCACACTTCAAATACCATTGACAGTGCTTGTAAGGCCACTACTCTACCCCATGAAACAATATGCGAACGGCCTTTGTCGTAATGTGTCTGACCGTCGTCGCAGATGACTCGCTTCTCGGCAGCATACTTTATTCCTGGGGCTGACCTCATATGGGGAATACTCACTCTTGCTCAGTATAAAGTCAGCAATGTGCACCAGTTATATGTGCTTCGCTTCTTCGTCGGCGCAGCTGGAAGCTTATTCTTCCCAGCTGTTCAATGGTATCTTGGGTGCTGGTATAAGCGATCAGAACTAAGCCGACGAGGTGCTTTGTTTTTCATTGCCAGTCAAGTCGGCAGCATGAGCTCCGGATACATTCAGAGCGGTGCATACGCTCACCTCAATGGTAGGCATGGCATTGAAGGATGGCGCTGGCTGTATATCATTTGTAAGTTACCTTACCATCATGACGATCTGAGAAATGAATGTTAACTCCATATACAAAGGCTTTGCCTGTACGGTACCAGTCGCTCTTCTTGGATTTATTGTGCTACCAGGTCATCCCGATAACTGCAAACCCTTCATATTAACAGAAAGTGATATTCGACTAGCCAGAGAGCGGATGGCAGCTGAGAACCGCGAACCTCGAAAGCCGATCACTTTATCTGTGATCAAATCTGTTTTGACCGGTTGGCACTTTTGGGTCTTAGTGTCTTTTGCCTTTTTCTTCTCGCAAGCCGACGGCATCTCCTCAAACAGCGGTCTCCCGTTATGGCTCAAAGCCGAAGGGTACAGCGTCGAGAAGATCAACACTATCACTACCATCCTGCCTGCGGTGACAATTGTGTCCTCAATTATCTGTGGCGTGCTATCAGATATTTATGATGCCAAAGTCTACTTGATCACTATTACTGCCTTGCTCAATATCCTGGCAGGCGTGGTTTTGGCTATCTGGGACGTACCCAAGGGTCTCAAGTTTTTCGCATTTTTCCTTTCGGGGTCTGCAGACGGTATCGCTGCCGTCATTTACGCATGGGCAAATGAAATTTGTGCCGGGAATGCAGAAGAGCGTGCAATCGTACTGAGCAGCATGAATACTATTGGAAACACATTTGGCGCATGGCTTCCGTTATTGTAAGTGGACATCTCCATGAGGCAATAAGACATTTTGAGAATAAAGAGCTAATGCAATAATTTTCCCATCTGTGTGTAGTGTTTGGAAGACTACGGATGCTCCTCGTTATCTCATTGGATACAACTGGACAATTGCGCTTGACGTATGCATGATTGCCATGCTATTTGTTCTACGTTCGTTCTGGAATCGCGAAAAGAAGTCAATGCAGAATTTGTGAGAAAGGAATTCACAATATTTCAGCTCAAATAGATTTGCTAGAATATGGCACTCAACGTATTTGTCTCCAAGACCTTAGCAATCAGGAGTCCAGCTCATACCCCTCAGTTCCCTCGTCTTCCCTCTTGATCAGTGGCTGAAGCGTGTCCAATTTCACGCCTTCTATTGCTCGCACATTTAGAGGTTGCATTGCCATGTTTTTATGATAGACTGCCAAAGCCCTCTCTTTCCTCTCTGGCGGGAGTTTGTCAAAGACGCTTATGGGAGGGCCATAAATGTTACTGAAAACATGGACACCGCAAGTTTTGCAGTACGTCGACCCAGTGAATTTTCCACCCGTGAGGTATTCGAAAACTCGATCACGGCCGTAAATTCTTACATTGTCTTTTGTAGGATAAATTCCGATATAGGCAATCTGCGTAACGAGTATTAGCAACCGACGACATGGTGTACTTATGAGATACGAGTCAAGTGTGATTATGACATACTCTCACGCATTTACTACAGTTATCCTCTTTCAGTTCTTCGTTCTCTATTGGGCTCAATAGAGCAGCTCTGACATCACCACAATGGCATGCAAAGAGACTTTTCGCAGCTGGCTCGTCAGGTTGTTGTGAAAGTGGTTCAATCGATCGTGCATCGCCTTCGGCCTCGATGACAGATATCGCCGATCTACCATGTGCGTTAGTACGGCTGATTGTTAATCATAGAGCGATAGACTGACTCAAGTTTGAATGGATTGACGTATGGCTCTCTCAGAGTTCTGATGTTGATCAAGAATTTGCCTCGCAGCGCACCCGTCAGATGCTCGCCCTCGACTCCGCTTCCGCAGTAGCTACAAAACTGTAGGCTATCAGTATGCGTTTGGTCATATAATGAAGCATCTTATCTCAGAGAAGTGAGATTTGCATATATATACTTTATCTTTCAATGTAGATGTCTGATACTCTACAAGGTAGCCTTCATCCCTCACAACTGTAAACGACCCTTCCCCTGGAATCAGCCACAGGTATCCTTTCTTCACACATAAACTGCAGGAACAAGATATGGCTGATGTGATCTCTGCCGTTGAGACCTGAAAACGGTAGCGGCCACAGTGGCAGTTTCCATGATACACGATACTGTCAGTAGCAGCCATGATGGGCTATCCTGGAGATGCTCAACGACATGTAGACACAAACATTTCGAGAGGGGTAACACGGCGCTGAGAATGGGATTGAGGCTAGGGTTAAGACTAGGACATGATTGGAATCCTCCGGGCAACTATCTAGCTCTCGGCAATCCTTCGCACTTCAGAAAGCCGAAATATTATCATCCCTAGATTTTTTCTCTCTTCCCAATTTAGAATTCGATAAGAAGATGTCGCTGAAATATGTCGGTAATTCACCACGATTCCCCGTAAATAGAGTTGACGATAGTCTTGCCAACCCCATGACTAAAGAATAAGGTGGGGGTCTGGCGCTTCTCCGCAAAACGGAGCAATAAGCCACTGGTGGTCTCAGTCCCAATGCCTTCCATCTCCTTTCTCTTTATCTTCGCAAATCCTTTGAGAATTCTCCTTCTAAAGTTTCCTTAATACGCATCCTCTGTATCTGTGAGACTTGTACGGAATCAACCCATCATGGCAACTGATATCCTTTTCCAATCACCAACCGTGATTACTGGCGACGAATCCGCCGAGCCGTTCGTGGCCGATGTGTTGGTTTCAGGCGGCCTAATTGCCAAGATCGGAGCTCCGGGCTCAATTGATGTTCCCTCAACAACTCGCCAAATCGACGCAAAGGGTCACATCCTGTCTCCCGGATTTATCGATATGCATGCTCATTCCGATCTCTATCTCCTCACACATCCAGAGCACGAAGCAAAAATCACCCAAGGCTGCACGGTAGGACATTCCTTCTGCACAGGCTGATGTAACCCCCCAAACAAATCGCCCCCACGGAGAGGGACACGGCTCCGACGTTTCCATCGCTGTGGGGGCGATGCATCCGTCCTCCGTGCTCGGCAGCGTATACTGTCTTCCGCGGACCATCCGAGATAAGAGATTCGGTATTGATATGGTAGCTAACCATGGTTCAATATGGCAGACCGAAGTTGTTGGCCAGGACGGCATCTCATACTCCCCCATCCGCAATGTCAATCAACTTCAGGCGATTCGAGAACAAATTGCAGGCTGGAATGGCAATCCCACTGACGAAGAATGTCGCACAACACTCAACGGAGTTGGCATGTTTGAATGGAAGACTGTGGGAGAGTATCTCGATTGTTTAGAGCGTAATAAGACGGCTACGAATGTCGCCACGTTAGTGCCTCAAGGCAACTTGAGATTGCTTGCATGTGGCCCATATGATACGCCTGCATCACCCGAGGAGATTCAAGATCAGATCCAACTCATGCGAGAGGCAATGGAGCAAGGCGCCGTGGGCATGTCAAGGTAACATCTCTTTACACATACATATTTTGATTACAGCATATAGCCTGAATCTTCTAACTGGCATAGTGGCCTCACTTATACGCCCGGCATGTACGCCTCAACGTCTGAGTTGGCATCTCTCTGCGAGGCACTGGCGAAAGAATTTCCAGGTGCATTTTATGCGCCTCATCATCGCAGTTATGGATTCCAGGCGATCGAAAGCTATGCTGAAATGCTAGGACTGGGCGAGTCGACAGGCTGCCCTATTCGTACGTCTTGCCCTATCACATCGTAAAGGAGAGCCAGAGTGCTTGAAGCTGATTGGCGTAGATCTCACGCATGCTACCATGAACTTTTCTGAAAACAAGGGCAAAGCACCAGTACTCATATCCATGATTGACAAGTCACTCGAAAAGGGTATCGATGTGACGCTCGATACTTACCCCTACCTCCCAGGCTGCACAACTCTAGCTGCTCTACTACCAAGCTGGGCCTCTGCAGGCGGACCAGCCGAAACCCTCAAGAGGCTGGAAGACGCAGAAACCAGAGAAAAGATTCGTGTAGCTGTTGAAGTCACTGGGTGTGACGGCGGCCACGGAATTCCGACAAACTGGGACGAGATTCAAGTTGGTGCTACGGGCGAGCCATCTCTTGCATCATATTCCGGCCGCAGAGTGGCAGAGATTGCCAAATCAGCAGGAAAGCCATCTATCGAGGTGTTTTTTGAGCTCTTGCAAAAAGACAAGCTGGCAACTAGCATCATCATGCACGTAGGCAACGAAGAGAACGTCCAGCTAATCATGCAGCATCGGGTGCACATGGCGGGCAGTGATGCGATTTTACACGGCAAGACGCTTCACCCGCGTGCTTATGGAACGTTTCCTCGTTATCTCGGTGAGTTACACCTCTCTTACATGTTTGTAAGGACCAAGAGCTTTGTGTTAATGCTGAGTATCATAACAACAGGCCACTATTCGCGCGATTTGTCGCTTATTCCTCTACCTGCCATGATTGCGCATCTCACCTCTCGCCCAGCCAAGCGTCTCTCCGTCTACCCATTCCGTGGCCTTATCGCTGAAGGGTCAGCTGCTGACCTTGTCCTCTTCGATCCGGAGGCCGTCAAAGATATGGCAACGTATGAGGAGCCAAAGCTGCCGAGCAAAGGTATCAGATACGTGTTGGTGAATGGTCAGGTGGCTCTGGACGAGGGCAAGATGACGGGCGCACGAGGTGGTAAGACACTGAGGAGATGGAAGGATGGAAAGGTGAAAGCCAGAGACGAGTGAGTGCTATAATAGTGAGTGAATTTCACCACATTTGGATGCAAGTAGGGTATGCGTGTGTTACGCATAAGCGGGCACTTTATGCTTTTCATATTTCATGTGAATCCTTTGTAGCATATCTTCAACGTTGTCATAAGCGCGAACCGTGACGCCGCAATCTCTGAAATCTGCAATCGAGATCTGGGTTCGAGGCTGTGCAATCGCCAGCCTCAACGGAGACCATCTTCCCGGTTTCAGTCACGCTTCCTGTTTTAACCATAAATGCACGAGCCACGTATGTTTCAACACCTACCTTTCAAGTCATCAACTTGACTAGCCGATCATCGCCACTCATCTGTACAACCTCCCGTGAGATCCGCCGCGCGGCCGCAAACTCCTTCGTCCGCCTGGCAACTCAAGGCCTCAACAAGGAAATATTCGCTTCAGCATTGCTAATCCATCCATCAGCTCCGCTCGGGGGCTTTTTGTCATGCTTGCTTTTCTGGCTTGGGCTTAGGCCTCTCTGCTTGTCCCGTTTAGTCCTTGGCCCGTCTTCTTAGCTGGTTCGCGAGACTTGTTTGAACAGGTTGGCCCGTCGCAACCCAACGACTAGTTGGCTGGCTAAGTGGCGCCAAGGGGGTTGCAACAAGAACCAAGGCCGTGCTTGTTGGCTCTGAAGTAAGGCTGATTAAAGTCGCCTCCGCGTGGCCATTGGCTGTGACACAAGCCCTCACATGTGCTCCAGCGTCGGGGGCGCCTGAAGCTATTTTTATCTCTCCCGGTTCCTGGATCAGTTCTAAATTAGAAAGCATAGTGATTAGTGCAGAAACAGAACCGGCTTGTTGGTTCTGGTTGAATGAGGCGCCAAAGTTCTTTCTATTGTCAAGGCTATAACGCATCTGTCTCTCGCTTTTTTTTCTCTTATAAATGCCAACACCCTTGTGAAATCTGCTCTCATCTTAACCCCATGCAAATTGTGGGTTCAAAGCGAATCTAATCACCAAGCGATCTCATCAATCACATTTAGCCATCTACGCCAGTCAGCACTATCCGACTCGCCGGTCCAGGATCTCGTCCAGCATCTTGCCGCCACTGGCATACGGACAATTACAGCTGCGGGCAAGACGGCACTAGTTTGCAATTCTCGCAACTGAAGCCGGGGTTTTGCGGGCTGCGCGCGGATGGTGACCTCCTCAACAGTCTGTTAGACACCTCAATATCAACCTTCCGGCCACCCCTTCCAGCAGAACTTTTACGCATTCTTTTGAAGATACCACTTCTCCGTACATACCATTTTGCTCTTTTTCTCTTTGTCTTTTTTTATAATTCTCGTCATTATGCCTTCCTCTCTCCCCTTCCGTCGACGAGACCCCGGCACAACAGCCCAGGCGTCCTCCTACTCTTTCAACGACATCATCTTCCCCAAGATCTACGAAGAGGCCTGGGGCGTTTCCGATGGCACAGCTTCAGATAATCGATCGGAATTCGATCGAGCGCGTATCTTTCTCTTGCGCATGGCCAACATGACGCCCGATCCCAAGATTATCGAAGAGCTTCGCACGATTGTCGCAAACCCACAAAACAAAACTATACAAGCCCTAGCTACGGGGATACAGCATAGAATATTCGGGGATTCTCATGGCTCTTTTGCTACGACGCCCCTGATGCAGTCTGTGCGGTTCATGCTTCTAAAGGCCCGCGTGCCAGAGCTCATTCTCTCAGACCGAACAAGATCTGTCGTCGACTTCTTTTTCGACCCAACACTGGAGAGAAACCTCAATCCTCCACCCACCGGAGATGTGTCTGTCTACAAGTACCCCGCGGGAAGACTGAAGGTTGCCATTGTAGGAGGCGGGCCTACTGCTTTGGCATCGGCCATCTCAATCGCAGAGAAAGGCGCCGGCAGTGTCGAGGTCCACATGTATGAAAAGCGCTGGATACAAAAAGTGCTCCCCAATGGTACTGTTGTCGTCGACTATCCTCCGTATGCCAAGCGAAGAGACCAGGTCGTTACACTTCAGGACTCTGTCACACGACTTCTCAGCAAACCATCGTTCCAAGCGCTCTTTGCCGGAAGGCCAGAACGAGTGTGGCCCGGCTCAGCCAACATCCAAATCCGAAAAGTAGAGGATCGATTCCTCAAGCGAGTGCAGGATCCAGAGTTCCAGGGACTCATTTACTTGCACTGCGAGGGAGTTACAAGAGAAGACCTTGCTAAAGTTGGCGATTTCCATGTTTTGCTTGGTGCTGACGGCGCTGCCTCATGGGTACGGCAGTCATACTTTCAAGGATATGAGAACGAGCGCGGGAGAAGCTATGCGCTAGGCTTGGCTTTTGACCGACCAGCTGGTTTGCCGTGGTCACAGCCTCTCAATGTCTTCCTCACACTTGGACAGACACGCTACCTGCTCAACGCGAGTGACCACGATGGCCGAGGCTACCTAAACATGCAACTCACTGAAGAGGAGTGGCATAAGATGGTTTCGATTGACGGCCAGCCCGTTCACTTTGGCAGACCCGGCTGTTTCAGGAAATTAGACGGAAGTGTCCCCGAAGGTTTCGAGCACAGTCAAATATTTGCACCTTCAGAGGATAGAGGCAGTCCTCTGTGGGTATCAATCTCGGATGGACTCAAGCTGTTTGGATTCAAGGAGGAGGAAGTCATCAACGTTGTGCGAATCCCCATTGTTGTCCAGGCTGTAAGAGAAGGCGTACAGATGCTTCCGCCACAGGATTCGATCAACGTCAAGCGCCCCCATGCCCTTGTTGCGGTGGCAGGTGATGCAGCAATGACGGTCCATTTCTGGCCTGGTCGTGGACTCAACAGCGGAATCAAGGCTGGCTTGTCCCTGGGAGATGAGCTTGTGCATGCCTTGAATAACGGCAAGTTTATCGGCATGCCCATCGATGCTTTGAAAGAGTACAATGACTTCATTCTCAAACTGCAAGGACGAGAGCACGATAAGCGAAGTATTCCCATTCTGAACCAATCTGGTTCTCCCGAGATGCTCGGCTGGCTGCTCCAAAAGGCCAACAGCGTTCCCGATCAGGTAGCCATCGAGTGGCTGATCGGCGCCATGACGCAAATCGCAGACCGTCTACAGAGGAGAGACGACTGGGCGTACGATTATGTCGACAATGTCGAGCCTCAGCTGCGTATTGTGCTGCGGCAACTAGACACGGTCACTCTGAAAGAAATGGCCGTCAGCTTCCCCTGGCCGACCAGAGAAATGGCCGGTGCCGAAGTATTGCCCATCCGGTCCATGAAGCCAGAGGAGAAGCAGAAATGGCTCAACAACCTGTGGGGCGTCTTGCGAGAGGAGAGGAACAAAGAAAGCCGCGGCCCTCCACCCCAAGAACGCGACCGATCTCCTTCGGCAGCGCGATTTGAAGCACCCAAAGGTGGTAAATCCAGGCCCATGTCTCTCATGCCACCAAGTTCGGACAGCCTTGGCAACGGAATTTTGAAGAGGAGCAATGCCACACAAAGCGTGCGGCACAGTAGGGGTCTCTCGGTGCCAGGAGAGGGTGCACCCAGGGCTCGATCGCCATCACCAGGCCCAGGCGGCGAAGTCAGTTTGAGCAGAATGCTGACGGTTCACAAGAAGCCGCCGACGTCGGTTTTGGGCGATGCGTTGTCTTTGGCTCTGTTCCGTGTGGAGGGAGAGTAAAGGGCTGGATATGGATACCCTCTTGATTTACTTAGCGATATGTTTTTGAAGCCATAGTTAGTGTAGTAAAAATGCAGATGACCAAATTAGCATGTGAAAGCCTTCTTTTAATATCGTCGCTATTCTCTTGTAGTGCAAATGTCAAGCTCAAGACATCGCGCAGAGCAATTTCGGGATGCTCGGATGACATCCAATTGATGCACGGATCGGGCCGGACATAATCTCAGCAGAGACGGGAAACTAATCTGGCAGATTTGACGAGATCTCGCAGTGGCGTGATTTCGGTTAACTAGGCCGCATCAACGGCATTCCATCATTGGTTCCCATCGAAAGGCCAAGCGATTGGCGAACTTGGCCGTTTCTTGGCTAGCCGAAGGATGAAGGATGAGCTGTAAGCGGTTGAGATTTACCTTCGGGCTTACATTACAGAAGTACTATATGAATGTTGTCAACAGGCCACTGGTATAATGCAATGTTCCAGAGTTGCAGGGCACTTACCTTTACGGATCCTCAATGACCAAGGGTTTGATCGTAATCATATCATGTTCATCACATCACAGGGAGTATTTCATTGCTTCGTAGCTCTGCTTATTATTTCATAACACCTTTTGAACTCTAGGTATATATTGTAACTATATGAAAGACACCTATTGCTCTCCCTTCTGGACAGCATGCTCCTCCTCGTTGTAAGTGGGGATGGAGTCAGACTTGTCGTTCAGACCGAGCTGGGTGGTGTCCCAGCCGTGGCTCTCGAGATACTCTCGGAACTTGGCATCCTCCTCAGTGATGGTATCCTGGCCGACGTTGGGGATGAAGAAGAAGGTAATGGCAGCGGACAGAAGAGCCAGCGAAGAGGCAACCCAGAAGGGGTACTGGGCAGCCTTGGTGGGATCATTGCCACCAGCAGCCTCGATGTGGGGGAACACCCAGGTTCCGACAAAGGCACCGATCTTGCCAATGGCAGCGGCAATACCGTAGTAACGACCACGGACGCCAGTGGCACAGGTCTTGGCGGCCAGCAGACCAATGTTGTTACCAGGTCCAAGCTCTCCCAGACTCAGGAAAATGCCGTAGACGACAGCGAAAGCAGCAATGTGCTTGGAAATCTTGTCGTAGACACCCGCCATGATGTATCCGACGATGGCTTGCAGAGAGACGCCAATGATGAGAGTGTACTTGGGGCCAATCCAGTCGCTAACAAATGCGCCAATCATGGTTCCGGGGATATAGAACAGGTTGATGACAGTGTTCCATCCAAAAACGGTGGTGAGGGGAGCGGAATCGGAATAGATGCCGGCGAGGATGGACGAGGAGTAGATACCAAAGGCATACGTAGAGAACTGATAATTGCGTTAGAATGTTTGAATACAAAAATAGATTGTTTAAAAAAGAGTCAAGACTAACATCGTATAGGAACCAGACGGTGCTGACGACGAGCAATCGGAAGCCATAGTAGCGGATGACGAGCAGGTAGGGAGTCTTGTGCCTCATAGATTCCTTGGAGAACTCCTCGGGCTCCTTGAGCCTCAGACGGAGAGCGAAGAGAATCAGAGGGAAAACAACACCGATTCCGAGAGAGGTTCGCCAGATGGTGCTAAGGCGCTGGTCGTGGGTAGCGGCAGCGACAGCGTCTGAGACAAGAGTATGAGCAGCTACCATCATATCAGAAGGAAGACCCAAAACTTACAGGGAACAAAGGCTCCAATGACAAAGCCCCAGTCAATCATGGTGTTGGTGAAGAGAATGAACCAGCGGTTGCGGGTGCCGGACGAGAGCTCGCCGCTCGTCTCGGCACAGCCAACACTACCAGCAGGATACTCGCCTATGAGCATGGGAGTCAGTATCTCAAAGACGCTGCAGTGTAACACTCCTAGGAGCGAGGGCAAGGGCAAACAAACCTCCAATACCAATACCGACAAAGAATCGCCAGGCAGTCAGCATGTTGAACATGCCAACAGCGTCGCCGTGATAGTAAGAGCCAGTGGCCAAGGCAGTGAAGACAATGAGGATGATGGTGGACACGAGCAGCGAGTTGGAGCGAGACCAGCGATCGGCCAGGAAGCCAAACAGCAGCTGGCCCACGACGGTGCCGACAAAGGCAATGTCCGACACATACTTGCTGGCGTTTGACGAGGTGTAGACCTCGCCGTACTGAAGCTTGAGGACGGTGTTGACGGAACCAATGACGTTGTTGACGTAGCCGTCGGAGAAGAGACCGGCACCGCAGGCAAAGACGGGCAGAGCCGTCTGGAAGAAGGTCTTGCGGCGGGAGCCGACTTCAATGGCGGGCTCCATCATGATTGCGGTAGAGGGCGTTGCCTTCCAAGTGAGCAAACAAGAGGAAGTTGTTGTGTTTTGCAACAAACAGAACTAGGCCCCTCGAGACGAACAACTCAGAAGAGGAGGGCTGGTCACTGGTGATCAGATCAACCAAGAGGAGGAGAGATGGAGTCTCACATCTTTGAAGGGGTAGCACCGGCTATCTATATCGATTTCATCACTGAGTTACGCCGAGGCCATGACCGTGTCTTGGAACTCTTGTCTCCCACCCACCCAACATGCACTAGCCTGCAGCAAACCACCTGCGCAGAGTGGTATCGAGGAGAATCCACTCGAGATATTGGCTAGTACACACACGTACTAGAATCTTGCTGGAGATGCTTGCACATGCTTGGAACTTGAACAGCGCTAACTGGTCGTGTCGTTTTGACCCGAGCACTCGAGGCCCACACGAGGATCAGTTCGACCGGGGGCCAGGATAGCCCACAAGAAACCGCCTCATTTGGGCAGATGTGAGGAAGAAAAAGCACAGGACACAAAGACCATGTGCGTGATGCTGAGACGCCCAATGGCTGGCCGTGGATGAAGCGGCAAAGGGTTGCCACGACGTTGTGGATTTCGATATCTCTTGCAGGGTCAGGGTCTTTTGCGTCAACACGTTTTTTTATCAAATAATTTTTTTTCCTTTGTTCTAAATTTTTTTCATTCGCTACTGTACTGGTCGAGATTCCGGAGTTGGCAGTTGATCTCATGCTCTTTCTCTGCCGGCGCGTGTTTGCCGGACTTGGCAGCTTGGCTCTTGGCGACAAGTAGTACATGCAGCTACGCCGATTAGTGCTAGTAGCAGCAGGTACTTGGCGTCCTAGCAGTGCTCGTACAAATTACTCGTACATGACTTACATCGGTGCAGCTGAGCAGACATTACAAACAGTCGGCGGTGATGATCTCTGGGACCGTGCTTTGCTGCTCAGTGGGCTATTACGTTACACGCAGACACATCATCGCTGTATTCATCTGATGCACAGCGCTACTCATGGCACAGTCTGGGGGTGCGGAGGACATGACTCCATGTCTCCATGTTCCATATCAGCGTGGAGAAGCCCTGGCAAAAAGTCCCCCGGGCAGATATGATAGGTTACCATGCGTGGCGGAATGCGGACAAGTAAGAAAAAAAAAACAGGTGAAGACAAAAGAAGAAAACAAGTGGCTGTCCGGGATATGGCTCTGGCCCCGGCAATCGAGTGGGCAGCCTGGAAGTCTTGCAAAGTGTCCATGTCGAAACACCAAAGCTGACCTCTCAACCGGGCATCTTCACCACGTTGACACCATCAAGGCTTCAGCTCCATGCGGATAGCAGCCGCTTTTGGTGAATGAGGCACAAGTCCGTCAAATAGTCATGTCAATAGCGCTCTCGATCGGATGTCATTGCGAGAACGTGCAGTCAGATCGTGGCGCCAGCCTGAACACTTGAAGCCTTTTTCGGCCGAGCTCTCGGACAGACCGCCCGAAGAAGCATCAACAACGTGCCGAAAGCGTTGACCGAGCGGCTGCCGGGGAGGATGACAGGATGAGGCAGCAGAATTCTGAAGAAGCGAGTGCACACCTGGCGATGCACGTGGATAGAATGAGACGTCGGTGTTGGTGTTGCAGAACTTGAACTGGTGTTTTTTCCTTCATGAACTGCACAACTGAACTGACTCGGAGTGGCCGACCTGTCAGCACTATCTGGGACAGCCGTTGGCAGGCATACAGGGACGGCCATGCACCAAACCGCGGTTAGTTGCACCGACGAGGGCGCTAAACAGGCCTGCAGCAGGGCGCTAATCCCGACTTTTACAGAAGGGGTGGGGGGCGCTGTTGGTTCGAGGTTGTGGCGCTATCGCGAGTTTTGACACAACGGGCTCTGCTAGTAGATGTCCAGATCAGCGAGTTTGACGCCTTCCATCGGAGGAGCTAACAACATGAAGAAGGGACTGTCACTGACAGCAGCGAGTAGTGTCTGGTAGTTTCGGAGCCGAGCGCCCGTCTTTTGAGCGAGTGAAGGTGAAAAAGGCATTGATCTCCAATAGAAGCTGGCAGACGGGAAACGTTGCTGGAAGTGGTGGAGAGTTGGTGGTGGGGGGAGCCGGAAAAGGCGATGATGGAGAAGCGGAAAAGGTTGAAGAAGAATAGAAGAATAGGTACACGTCAGTATGTGTAAATTCAGTATGGAAGAATGTACAGCACCGAACAAGAAACCTTTCCAATAGATTTTCCATGTTGATTCAAGCAGATTCGAGCATCTTCTGCTGCAAGCCGCTGGCTTGGTCTCCGGCCCGTCCCACAGCCAAGAACGCAGCCAAGCACAGCTGAGTCGAGAAGGCGGAGAAACGTGCGGCCGTATCCAGCCGAATGTGACGACGAAAGGTTGCACCGTTCCGAAGGCAGACCAAAGCTGCATTTTCAGCTGCTCATCGATGAATTAGAACTCATTTGATGTTTGTAGTGAATTGATATTGGTGGATAAGTAGATAAGGCATAAAGTCTATCTTATATCCATAGGTACCTATGTTACAACTGGCATTACAATCGTTCATTCAGCATGTGATAATGGATATCTCAGTAGAACCGCAAAAGCCTGTCTGGAACTTTCGTACTGTAGGTGGGTTGGCTGCTAGCGCGCTACTTTCAGCCCCCGCCAAATCTCCATACACCGCCCACGTCGCCCGCAAACACTTGACCCATTCATCCAATCCAACCACCAACCTCCAGCGCTATCTATCCATGGTTCATCACAGGTGGACCAACAAGCCTTTTCCTCAATCCCAAGCCCTGTGCTGCTTCAAAGCGCCATCCTACTGTACCGCATCATTAGCTCATCGTCTTACCTGTTCTGTCCTGTCCTGTCTATGCACCTCCGGCATCCACAAGCTTCCCGCTCTAGCGCCTTGAAAGCCATGAGGCTTGTCTAGACCTATTGTGAGCTCCAGCTCCAGCTCCTCTGCAGCTTTGCCATGGCGCCTGGCACAACACCATCATCGCCAACCGTCGCCCATTCTGTCCGAAATGTCAGTCTCTTCTGCAACGCTCTTCTTCTCTCTTTCTTTCCCTTCTTACAGGCGATGAGTACATACGGTACTTGTACATGTACTCGTACAATCTGCTGCGCCGTTTCTCCACTGTCACAACGCGCGTTTCTTTCGTTTATGCTGGGCACATGCGCACAGACCGGCTGACCTTGTTTATCTGCTATCATAGACGAGCAACGATGACACCATTCCTCTGTCGCCTCAGCCGCGGGCTGCTCCCTCGAGATCGAGCCAAGCGAGCCAAGACCCGGCCAAGAGCGGCTGCTTGAAACGCTTCCTCGACATCGTCATCGCATCGCTGGCCCGCTGCTTCGACGACATGAGCACCTCGACAAAGGCCGCGCTGTTGCGCTTCTTCCGCTGGCTCGACTCGCCGCTGGGCCACGGCGTTCTCAAATGCACCTTGGCGTACACCATCGCCAGTCTGGCCACCTTCCTCACGCCGCTCTCCAACTTCCTCAGCACGCTCGACGGAAAACATGTCGTGGCAACAATCACCGTCTACTTCCACCCGGCCCGGTCCACCGGCTCCATGATCGAGGCTGTCCTCATCGCCGTCGTCGCCATCGCATACGCCGAGCTCGTTTCGATCCTCTCCATGGTTGTCTCGGTCCTTGTCGGCTCCGTCATGGGTCTAGTCACTTTGGCGCATGTATTGGTCGTCATACTCTTCATTGGCGGTGGCTTTGGCTTCATGGGATGGGTAAAGCAGAAGATGGCAAACCCGCTCGTCAATGTCG
This sequence comes from Trichoderma guizhouense, assembly GCA_002022785.1. Classification (NCBI taxonomy): domain Eukaryota; kingdom Fungi; phylum Ascomycota; class Sordariomycetes; order Hypocreales; family Hypocreaceae; genus Trichoderma; species Trichoderma guizhouense. The sequence continues at coordinate 1,841,844 of LVVK01000005.1, read as the reverse complement.
GCAGTACCTTGGCGTCACTGGCCATCATCTCGGTCGTTACCAAAGAAAATGCCGTCATATCAAACGTCTTTTCCAACCAAAAGATTGTCCAGGTCTTCAAGATGCTCATCATGGGTATCACGTCCACGGCCGCCGTCAACGTTTTAGTTTGGCGGGTGTCGGCTCGCGATCTCTTGAGGACTTCCATGGCAAAGGCAACCACTTCGCTCGGAGGCATGCTTTCCACCATTTCTGCGAGTTTTCTGAAAGGAGTCGAAGAACAGCAAATGTCTGCAGAATTCACTGCGTCCTCGGCCACTTACGCAGTGACCTACCCGCAAATGCTCAAGAATTTGCGAGAGGCCAAGTTTGAAGACTATCTCCTTGGTCGAGAGAGGATTTATGTTTTGCAGCGATCCACCGTCAAGGCCATCGAGACCCTGGCTCGCTCCATAGGCGGCTTACGCAGCGCAGCTAATACCCAGCTGTCCCTTCTCAAGCTGGCCGAGTCAGACGATGTGCCGCCTCCCCTAACGCGCTTCCTAACAGTCTCGTCACTTGGGGAATTGGAAGGCATATCGCCGAGTAGTTCGAGCCCGAGAGCGGCGGCACATGCGTCAAGCCGGCCTAATTCGCCAGGACAACGGCCTAGTTCGTCCGCCCATGATCACGATGATGGCCCTACCCCGTCATCTCTCTTCAGGTTATTTGTCGACTTGATGGGCCCATCGATGGAAGCTCTAACACAAAGCCTTGTCCTGATTCTCCGAGAGTCGCCGTTGGGGTCTGCCCCTAATTATGAGGTTCCCATCAGCGATGAACTGCGGCAATCGCTGACGGAGGCCCTTTTCCAATTCAATATGGCGAGATCCGATGCCCTACGGCAAGTATACAACATGATTGAGCGAGAGAAATCTACATCGAGGCGGATACAGGCCGGTTTAGAAGAAGTTGCTGCTGCCTGTGGGCATTTCAGCTACAGTCTGCAGACGTTTGGCGAGGAGATGCAAAAGTATCTGGATATTCTCGACGATCTCAAGTTTGTCAACGAGCACAACAAACGAAGCTGGCGTTGGATACTCTGGTGGAGGAAGGACGATACCGAGGTGCAGGGCCGCAAAATGTCAAGCCTGCCATTCGAAACATCACCCGAGGCCGAGAGCCTTATCAAACCCATCAGGAAGCGGGATGTGCCCAGAGGTATCCCGGATTCCTTGGTTCTCCGTAGAGATACGTACAATTGGCAAGCAGCACCCAATGCCAGCAAAATACTATCTACGATTTCCCAGTCTATTCTGAGATTTGTGCGCAAAATCGCTCGAGATGACAGTAAGCATAGCACCCCGTCCCATTTGCCTTCTGCTAAGCTAACCTGCTCTTCTCCTACCAGTTCTCTTTGGGCTCAAGGTTGGCATTGGCGCATCTCTTTGGGCAATGTTGGCCTTCTTAGAGGACACTCGAGACTTTTACAACCACTATCGTGGCGAGTGGGGCCTTTTGTCGTTCATGATTGTCTGCTCCATGACTGTCGGCGCTTCCAACACTACGGGCTGGGCTCGATTCATGGGGACATTCTTTGGTGCATTCTTCTCCTTGTTCAACTGGACAGTAAGCCAGGGGAATGCGGCGGCACTCATCATACTTGGGTGGCTAGTTGCCTTTTGGAATTTCTACCTCATTGTCGCTCGCGGCAAAGCTCCCCTGGGTAGGATGACTATCTTGGCGTATAACGTGTCGACGCTGTACGCATACAGCCTGAGCCAACGCGTTGACGATGACGATGACGACGAGGGTGGCCTGCATCCCATCATGATGAAAATTGTAAAGCATAGAGTCATTTCGGTCACGGCGGGTATTCTTTGGGGCCTGATCGTTTGTAGGGTCATTTGGCCCATCTCGGCCCGCAGAAAGTTCAAGGAAGGTGTCTCGATGCTTTACCTCCAGATGGGTCTTATCTGGAGGCGAGGACCCCTTGCCATCCTTCTCCGCAGCGATTGCTCCGAAAGCTACCTCAAGTCCGGGGAGCAAGTTGCCATGCAGAGATACGCCAACCGCTTGGAGAGTCTTCGACAATCGGCTGCATCAGAGTTTGAGCTTCGCGGCCCGTTCCCGATGGAGACGTACGGCCGCATCATGCGGAGCACAAACCGGATCCTCGACAGCTTTTACGCCATGAGTCTCGTAGCACACCGGGATAGAAACCTCAGTGCGGGCGAGCGCGCCTTGTTAGAGTACACGGCAACGGAGCGAGCCGTCCTGTGCGACCGCATTTGCCACGTCTTTCAAGTGCTGGCCAGCTCCATGATGCTGGAATATCCCCTGACCGATGCGGTTCCTAGCGTCATTGGCATTCGCGATCGGTTGCTCGCCAAGATCTTTCAGTTTCGCAAAGAGCACTCAACCGAAGCCATGAGAAACCTTGGCTTCATCCCAGAAGGAGAAATCGAGAATGGTGAAAGCAGCCACGATGCCACCGTGGCTGTCAGTCCCAGTGACGCTCCTGTTGGTGCGGTGGTGGCTGAAGAGAAAGACTACGCTCTCCTCTACGCGTACACGCTGGTGACTGGCCAGGTCGCCCAGGAGCTAAAGATTGCGGAGAAGGAGATTGAGAAATTGTTTGGTGTGCTCAGCGAAGAGTCTCCGCTGCTTGTGTAATGAATGTGAGAGAAGGGTCGGCAAAGGGAGCAACAAAGGCGGCGCAATATTGGATACCCGTTATACTGGCATCGATACCTAGAATGCATGCATACCTCACGGTGTTGAGTGTTTTATTTTCATTTTCATTTCCGTTTTTACCTACGGAAACTCGCTAGACGCCGTTAACTCATATGTAAACCCTTATAACAAACGGTGATAATAATAATAGTAATACAAGATCCACTCCCAGAAAGCATAACATGACTGGATCACGTGGCATTTCATCATTCGCCCTCATCTCAGCATCGTTCCATGTTTATGCCGCCTCAGAATCTCCGTGCTTCACTGAAGCTCCCGCAGCCGATACGCCAGAAAATGGACACGTTCCCTGCGGTATCGACTTTTCCTCCCTCTCAGGCGATCCCTCAGCATTCGCAGTGTCCTTCATATCCTCGTCGCTCAAAATCTTCTTGCCGTGCAGGTATCCCTCGCGCTCAATCTCAATGTCGGAGTCGGGCGACTCGAACTCGGCGCCGTCTTTGACGTGCCACTTTGCCATGAGGTCGTTTTGCACCCAGATGACCTTGTTGAGGGCCTTAACGAGGGCGATTTTGCGCTGGATGTGGAGGCGCGGGTGGGAGAGGATGGCTTCGTTCATGATGTCTTGGATGAAGCCTAGACAGGCGCCCAGATGGACGTATTCGATGTGCAGGGGGTGTTTTCGGCCGAGACCGACGTGCATCATGCTTTGGTGCATCTCATGTTAGGGTTTATTCTATACAAGCTTCACAAATAAACAGCTTCATGCCGGAACGACTTACCCAACTTTATCGAGATATTCCCAAAATTCCATCTTGCTCGGGTCTGAACACAGCTTGTTCAAGTATGCCCGCAGGAACATCTTGCGATGCAGAATCTGTGGGCTATTTTCATCGGGGATCTCATCGAGAGGACCTTCGAATGATGTGCTTCTGGTGGTGAAGGCGCGGGCAGTAATATCGTACTGGAGGAGCTTTTTATAGACAATGTTGACGACGGCGGGGATGAGAGCCTTGATATATTTGGAGTCGCCGATGAGGGCATCAATGTCACCTAGAATAACTACGAGTTAATATCACTTTCTTTTGAGATTTGACTTGAAGTTGTTGTCGTTCTGTGTGTAAGACGTACGGCTTGAAAAGTCGAGGAATGAGTGCAGGTACTGGATTCGGATTTCCAGATTGGTGTACAGCTCCTCCCGCTGGATGTGTTTTATCGGCCTTGAGTAGGGGTTCATGGTGGCTTCAAATGTATTTTTATGATAAGACACGATTTATTGTTATTTTGAAATGATTCAATCAGGATGCGCTCTAGTATTGGATCAACGGCGAGAGAAATGGTGATATGAATGCCGCGTTTAGGGTAAGACGGTGGAGCGACGCGGGAGATGGAAAGCAAGGCGAAGAATGGCTGAACAATTTTCTCTCTCTTTCAACAAATTGTCCACATGGGTTTATTTATCAAACTTCTTGACTCAAATCCAAGACCATACGAATAATCAGATTGCTGCTACGATAAAAAAACGAGCCATTTTCAGCATAAGCTGGGCTGAATATGCATGATCGCGAACGTCACGCCATATCGGGAATCGTGACCTGGAGATATGGTCTGACAGGTGGGGGATAGGACGATGTGATGTAATTTGCTATGCATCATCCGTTATTGGCCGTTTCGCATCGTGCTTTTCTTTGAGGGGGATTTTTGATGAGGATTGTTTGGATGGATGGAGGAATTCGCGCATTGTTTGAGATTGAGCGTTTTCATGTGAAGAGCTGGATCGTGTTTGGCTTTGTGATGATGATGGTGTCAGTGCGGAATTAGGCAGTAATATTGAGGTGACCTGATCATCCGGGTTCTCAACGCGCGTTCTGGAACATAACGATGATAATTCGGACTCCTACGAGAACATGGGGAAATACACAAATATTGTGAGGATATACAAGTATGAAACTCGGAATCCGCAATAGCTGAGTAGATGATAAATTACGTGCAGCCGGTTGCTGCCGAAACCTTCAATGTCGCGAGATGCAGAGATCGGGCTAATTTACGAGTCCCCGCCACAGCTGAGCCAAGGAATATGAGGTAATGCCGCTTACAAAGGCAACATGGTTATTATTTGAGTAGCTGGATAGAGTTAAAAGTTGAAGTAGCTCAAGCTTCCGACCATATGATAACAAAAGGTCTCTTCCGCGTTGTTACAGCCAATGTGCTACTTTGTGCTACATCAACCAGCCTCCGCTTGAACCAGCTGCTCCCCGACGAGCCTTGACCGCTGCTGATTCTCCTCCCCGTGATAAGATGCTGCGTTACTTTACCTGCTTGAAGACGTTAGCGTTGATTCATCGCTAGCATCAGTATCGGTATCTGCCGGCGATCGGCCAGTTCTGCATTTATCCAGCGTCATTCTCCGCATCTCGAGCATGGGATCCCAATCATCACCGGGAATTGCGCGAGACATAGAAATCACTTATCTCTCGCAGCAAGTGGAAAGAAGATTAGAGCGAAACAGCAATCACTTTGGCAGCGAATTTTCCCGCAGAGATTGGCCTCAATTGGTCAGCAAAGCCGCCAACACTGAATCAAATCAAGTCTCTACTAAGAGTACACGAGATATCGACTGGCGATGAAACGTTACGCTGCTGCTCCGCGCCAACACACACACGCAAGGGTCCATTCATTCGTAGTACATATTAGCAGTGCTGCATGCCTGTAATCGAATCAGAGAAGCTGAGAAGCGGCACTTGCTGATCTGCGTGGAACTTGGGGTAACAACGGTTACTCGTAGCTCATCTCACCAAGACCCTGGAACTGGAGCTGGAGCTGGAGCGGGACCCAGGCCGGAGACGAGAAACACAGTGAATCACTCCTGCAAGGGGCGGGACAGGAACGTGTATTTAATTTAAGCAGCTGTCCCAGAGCTGTTCGCCCTGCTTCCAAGCTTCGTGTGGCCTGACCCTGACAAACTCATTCGACCATCAGCTCACAGCCGACAATGTTTTCCAGGGCCATTGTCGCCGCATTGGCCCTGAGCGGCCCGGCTTTTGCTCTGTGGCCCGTGCCGAAACACTCCTCAACCGGCAATGACACGCTCTTTATTGACCAGACGGTCCAGGTTACCTACAATGGTGAACAGGTGTGGTGGACTCCTCCATATGATGACCCCGGATCCCCGGACTTTGCTGAGACCAGGATCGATGAACAACAGGTTACTTACACGGCCGGCTACGTGCCTCCCAGCGGACCGCATTTCACCAGCAAGGAAATCGTCCAGGGCGGCGTCTCGCGGACATTCGGCGCCATCTTCCAGCAGGGCTTTGTGCCGTGGATGCTGCGTGAACGTGATTCGGACGCTGAACCGAATCTAGGCGGAACACGGATCAGCAAACTCCAGATTATACAGACTCAGCACGATTCCGCGAATACCTTCAAGCCTCTGAATGGCGCGGTAAATGAATCCTATGCGCTGGATGTCGACGCAAAGGGCCACGCGTCTCTCACCGCTCCATCGTCAACCGGCATCCTTCGAGGTCTTGAGACCTTCTCTCAGCTCTTCTTCAAGCACAGCTCCGGCACTGCTTGGTACACGCAGCTCGCACCTGTTTCGATCCGCGATGAGCCCAAGTATCCTCACCGCGGCCTCCTGCTGGATGTTAGCCGTCATTGGTTCGAGGTTTCCGACATTGAGCGCACCATTGATGCTCTGGCAATGAACAAAATGAACGTATTGCATCTGCACGCTACTGACACGCAGTCATGGCCGCTGGAGATTCCATCCCTGCCTCTGTTGGCTGAGAAGGGCGCCTATCACAAGGGCTTGAGCTACTCGCCGAGCGATCTTGCAAGCATCCAAGAGTATGGCGTTCATCGAGGTGTCCAGGTCATCGTAGAGATTGATATGCCCGGCCACGTTGGAATCGACAAGGCATACCCTGGGCTTAGCAACGCCTACGGAGTCAACCCGTGGCAGTGGTACTGCGCCCAGCCGCCCTGCGGATCTTTCAAGCTAAACAACACGGATGTCGAAAAGTTCATTGACAAGCTGTTTGAGGATTTGCTGCCGCGCCTGTCGCCGTACTCGGCCTACTTTCACACTGGTGGCGACGAGTACAAGGCGAACAACTCGCTGCTCGACCCGGCCCTTCGCACAAACGACATGAACACCCTACAGCCGATGCTGCAGCGCTTTTTGGACCACGTGCACGGCAAGGTTCGCGATCTGGGACTCGTTCCCATGGTTTGGGAGGAAATGATTCTGGATTGGAACGCAACTCTGGGCAAGGATGTCGTTGCTCAAACGTGGCTTGGCGGAGGAGCGATTCAGAAGCTTGCCCAGGCTGGATACAAGGTTATTGACAGCAGCAATGACTTTTACGTGAGTATTGGCCTGAAAACGATTCTGACGCTGTATTACTTTTACTGACTATTGTTCTGCTGCTAGTATCTCGACTGTGGTCGTGGTGAGTGGCTCGATTTTGCAAACGGAGACCCCTTTAACAACAACTATCCCTTCCTCGACTGGTGCGACCCGACCAAGAACTGGAAGCTCATGTACTCACACGAGCCCACGGACGGTGTGTCTGATGAGCTCAAGAAGAATGTCATTGGTGGCGAAGTTGCCGTCTGGACTGAGACTATCGATACAACTAGCTTGGACTCTATCATCTGGCCGCGAGCGGGAGCGGCAGCTGAGATTTGGTGGTCGGGCAAGATTGATGAGAAGGGCAACAACCGATCACAAATTGATGCACGGCCGAGATTATCGGAGCAGCGAGAGCGTATGTTGGCAAGAGGAGTCCGAGGAACTCCAATTACGCAGCTGTGGTGTAGCCAGGTCGATGTTCATAACTGCGAGTCTGGGAATTACTGATGCGAGTTAATGAACAAAGTATGTAATGTGGTATATATGAACATTTCCTTTCCACGGCGCTATTGGTGAAGACCGACGACGTCTCGTTTGTCTACGCCCTCTTCCAACATGGATTCCAAATGTAGTGATTTGGCACTGTGAAGAATCTTCAATGTCTTTGATGTCATATGCAGGGGGCGGTACTCCGCATTATGGAGCGACGGCTCTACTCCTCTCCAAGTCCCGTTGATGAGAAATATTTTGTCACCCAGACTATGGCCTTTGTATTCCGTACTCCGTAACTTATCTCATGTCACCCTACATGCAATCTACCGAATATAGTAGGACTTGGTGGTTAGAAAAAGGGGTTGACTGGGACCAAAAGTCAAGACAACCGAATCAACTCCCGTGGAAGTCCCCGATTCGCGGATTTAATACTTGCTTGCATACGGGGGATGGTGGGATGACGGAGCAGTGCAGAAGCGGCTTCTCGGATCTCTTTTAGGTTCCTGGTCTGAGTATTGCCGTGGTGGGTCGTATCCTATCCGGCATTCAATGCTTCAGAGGCTATACTCTTACACCTCAATTGGATAGTAACCCCGGAGCTCGTATTCATGATTCCAAGACCTTTGCTTGCTTGTCCGGGGTTTTTGATTGAGTTGTGATCCGTGTAAACGCCTAATGATTGGTACTCCCTTCAGTCTTCCGAGCCCCTAGCAGCACAGAGGTATATAAGACACAAGCACCCGCCTGGTCCGGCACTTGTCAAACACCAAGAGGCAGCTCAACCAACACACGGACTTTTAATCTAGAACTTCTTCGACAAATACAAGATGCACGTTCCTCTTGCATCTCTCTCATTTGCTTCCCTCGCCGCGGCTTCTCTACCAGAGGGCGTGATCGAAATCCCCCTCCAGCGCATCAAAAACCAGAGCGCGTATGGCGCCGAATTCCTAGTCGGCAACCCGCCGCAAAAGGCCATTATTTCGGCCGATACGGGCAGCCCGACGTATGCCTTTGAGTCACCTCGTACGTATTAGTATACCCAATTCCTTTTTACATTCAATTACACGGGAGGGCATATGTCGATGCGGTAATTTTACATTGCTGACCTTTTGTCTCACAGGCAATGTCGTATGCCAGAATGGCTTCTGCTCAAGCTACGGCACTTACGACAACAACACTTCCACCACAACAAAATGGATCAGCGATGGCTATAACGATTTGCTCATCGACCATGGCTTTGGAAGCTACATCAACGACACTCTCCAGGTCGGCGGCATCACCGTCAAAGACATGATGTTTGGCGTCGTCGAGCTAAACGCTGCCTCTTTCCCCATCAACACGCAACAGACGGCCATCTTCGGCCTTGGAGCCTTCTGTCAGACCAAGGCCTGCGACACCTACCCGACTTTCATCAACCAACTAAAAGAGCATGGAGTCATTTCCCGTCGTGCCTTTAGTGTATATCTAGGACCCAATGATGCCGATGCCAAAGCATCGCTGCTCATCGGTGGAATTGATCTTGCTAAACGTCAGGGTCCCGTTTACAAATTGGATGTCCTAGATCCGACCACTATCAATGCGAATGAACAGCCAAACTGGATCCCCCTTTCTAGCCTGGAATTGCAGCTTGCAAATGGAACCAAAGTCACTTCTACCTATGACAATGGCACATACGCTCTCTGGGACACCGGCTCTCCCGGATGGTACGTCCAACAAGATCTCTTTGACGCTCTCACCAGCTATTGGGGGCTCGGAAACCCTGATCCAAACGACACCTTATTCGTGGACTGCAAGTTCCGTGAGCCATCTGATGACTCTATTGCCGTGAATCTTGGTCAAGGAATTGTCTTCAATGTGCCGCTGAGTTCTATACCCATAGACAACGGCGATGGCACTTGCACTGCACCTGTCGCGCCGTTTGGTACTTTGATGGGTGATACTTTTCTCCGCAACGTCTACTTTACGTTTGACTACGACAACCTGACGATTGAGTTCTCTCTCGCAAAGTACACTGATGAGACAAACATTGTCAAAATTGAGTAATGAATGTAGCAGCCAAGCATTGTGTGTGGGCATATTTATGGTCTATCAATAGTAGGGATAGTTGGGACTCCGACTTACACCTGCGATTATGAATGATGATACATCAATGAAGATATATAGTAATTGAATAATTATTTACATCATCTTTTGCTAGCTGCGATATATGACTATTTAATGTGCAACCGGGAGCTTTCCTTTTGGCTGCGCATCACCAAACAGAATATCCACCGCTGCAGAAAATGCCTCGACAGTTGGCTCATAGACGGCGATGTAGGTGCCAATCTGAGTATCATCCAAGAAATCGTACGGCGCACATGTTGCAATTGAGATTAAAGGCGATGTGCCACGCCTCTTGGCAATTTCTAGGCCGAGCTCCTTCTGGTATTTCGATTCACGGGCATTGCGAGTGGCCAGAATAACGACATCGGCCTCTTCCACTTGCTTCCACTGCTCATCCGTGAGGGTAGATTTAGTAAATCGGACATCAGAAAACTGAGGCGCTCTGTTACGGATACGATCTCCGAAAGTCTCTCCAATCCAAGGAACTCGAGTTGGCAGAGTCCCGCTATCAACAGCTCCGCCAATGGGCACATCGGGTCCGGGAGAGACGAATGCAATCTTTGTAGTTGACTTGAGGGGCAGAAGACCCTCTTGGGCTCGGACAAGAGTAGTTGCATCTGCGTATACTTGGTGAGCGAGCTTCTCTCCCCTCTCGTTGATTGCTGCCAACGTCGCCGGAGGTTCTGCGTGGAGAGCAACGTCCCAGCTCGTATATCTATCCTTTAGCTTTCGGAGACGCTCCAAGGATTCGTCGACTCTCTCCTGAGAAAGCTTTCCGGTGTTTATAGCTTCGCAGACGTGATCAATAGCTCCTGATTGCACGTCAAAAGTATGGCAGATCATGACGTTGTCAACACCAGCCTGGAATGCCATAAGTGATCCTTCAACAGTGCCATAAGTAGCACGGACACCATCCATTTCGAGACAATCAGTCATGATGACACCGTCATATTTCCACTCATTTCGCAAGATTCCAATGCTATCTGGGGATAGAGTTGCAGGTAAGCCGTCCTTCAATAGCTGTGGGAGAGAAATGTGAGCCGTCATGATCATCTCAATGTTGTCGGCGACGGCATCGCGGAACGGAATCAGTTCCAGTTTGTCCATATCAGACCTTGATTTATCAATGACGGGCAGTCCGTAATGTGAATCCACGGCGGTATCTCCATGGCCGGGGAAATGCTTGATGCACGGCACGACTTTGTGCTCTCTCAGGCCTTTTGTGCAGGCGGCTGCAAATTTGGACACTGTTTCTGCTTGGTCACTGGGGCTTCGCACACCAATCACGGGGTTCAGTGGCTCTGAGTTGATGTCGCCAACCGGGGCGTAGTTCATGTTGATGCCGAAATATCGCAGCATCTCAGCTGTGGCCTTTCCAACCTCATAGGCAGAGTCGAGAGAGCCAGCGGCGCCGAGAGTCATGGGGCCGGGCTGCTGAGAGGCAACGGGTGGTGAAATGCGAGTAACCAGTCCATTTTCTTGATCTATTCCGATGAAAAGAGGCTGGCTGTGGCCTGCATCTTTGGCAATCTTCTGGAGACCCAAACACAGCGCCTGGAGCTGTGCGGCATCAAGCACGTTGCGCTTGAAGAGAACAATTGCACCAACACCGTAGTCACGGATCAGAGTTGTAATTTCTTTGTTAATCTCACGGCCGTGAAAGCCAACAGCAAAAAGCTGAGCGTAAACAAGTTAGCCATGTCTCGTGTTGGCGAGAAGGTGGTTAGATCTCACCTGGCCGACTTTCTTGCGCTGCTCCGCTGACACCATTTTGACTGTCTCGAAGCTGATCCTGGATATAACACGACCGGATATTGAAGTCAAATATCTCTCCTTCCTATTTCGTATGCCTCTTGAGGGGAGTCCGGAGAGAATCCAAGTATCAGTTTCGCAATTTGTGTTGGGCTAGGCAAGTGATGGTCTAAGGTTCTGATCCTTAATGAGCTTCATTTACCACTTGCGGGGCATCAACCTCGGCGGGCTCTTTACTAAACAATGTAACGTCTCGGATGCTGCTGCCGAAAATTGCTTCAAGCTTATCTTCTTGACTTCATTATTCCCCGGAAACTGCTGTTTGGGAATGCCTCGATTTGTTCGCCGATATAGGCTATTCTGTCATTGTTTCTTGGGGTGGGGGTCAGGCGATGTTTTGGCCAGCAATGGCATTGGCTTGGCTATAAAAGTGGCTTGGAAATGTAACGTGGAATTTTGACCCCCAATAGTATGGACAAATGAGCTCGCGGGGGTTTGAAGCAGTTGATGCGCTATTACATGTGTTGACTGGAGAAGAATCGACACACTCAACATTACAATCATCTCTCTACATTATCCGGATTGCAATCAATATCTTAGAACTCTCAACTCTCCCTTTTAAAGCTGAAAAGTTGACCTATCGCAGAATTATCGTATCTCACGCAGAATTTCTAACCCCACTGCTGCGGCAACGAATAATTTCCCCGCCATGGAGACGCCAATGGTGGGGGAGGGGTAATTCTGTCTAATTCTGTCAACAAGTTGACGTTCAAGAAGTGAAGCGGCGATGTTTTTGACAAAGATATAATTAATAGTAGAGTGATGCTCATACACATAGCGGTCTAAGTTTTCAAAGGGTTACTCCATACTGCGTTATAGTATGCTTAGCAATAATTGATTCGGGAAAATACTAGGACGCCTATGAATACACAGAATCGGGATACGGTGAATAAATGATAGAGTGAAGAATTATCCATTACACTAATATACATAATTTACTAACATGAGATATCTCTGTATTGTGATGGTAGGCTTGAAATAGCCAGGTCTGACTTCCTTCACCAAAATCATGATGCCATTTGCCGAAATGTTGCCATCATATCAGCCATTGCCTGCGCTCCATCGTCGGAAAATAGCATCTTGGAGTTTTGCCATGTTCCCTCTGCTGCTTGTTTAGATCTTTCAAACATTTTTGTATCAAATTCCGAGACCAGAGGTATCATGATCTTTTGAAATTCTGCAGCATTCTCGGCCTTACCCCACGATTGGATAATGGTATTCGCAAGATCCAACGAGTCCCACAATGCAAGGTTGACACCTTCCCCTGCCCATGGCATCATCAAATGAGCTGCATCGCCAATTATTGCAATACCTGGTTGTGCCTCCCATGTATGGCCAATGGGGAGCATATACAGTGGCTTTGGCTCCGACAACTGAGTCGCGTTTGGTGTAGCCAGCGCTTCGTCGGCGGCAGTGGAAATAAGATCCTTGACTTGCTCGCTCCAAGCACCAAAAAGATCTGAACTGTCTATCAACGCCTTTTTTAGGCTTCCGGCTTCCAGGACTGCCGAAGGTGCGCAAAATGGAGTCTCATCTTCTGTCGAGACTCCAACGTAAAGGCGAATGGAGTTTTGTACCCCACGATGGCTTATAACACCCTTTTTACTGCCGAGAATGAAGCACGAGCCAGTGCCAACCAGGGTAGACAACGCAGGATAGCGAGTTGTGGCGTTGAGGATGTCTAAGGTGAGATATTGGATGCCGCCGTAGTAGGGTTGGACTGTTGTTATAAGATTGCGAATCTTGGACCAAGCCCCATCTGCGCCCACGACGAAGTCGTGTTCGAAGATTCCTTTGGAACCGAAATCAAGGGAAATTCGGTTCGTAGATGTTCGGCTTGCGCTTAGTAGCTTGTACTCCCATCTTATACGCTCGGCGGGTATGGACGCGAGCAACAAGTGCGTGAGCGTGTTACGCGCAATTTCGGGGCGGCTTTCATGCCCTGGACCTCCATTATCTCTATGAGTTACCCGCCCATCCTTGTTCATGATGACGAGCTCTTCACTGCAGTCAGTGATATGCTTCTGGAACTCTTCCCACAGACCACAGGCACGGATGGCTGCTAGTCCAGACTCTTGGTGAAGATCTAGCATGCCAGATGGCGTCAGAAGAGTCGAATCATCGGGTTTATCCCGAAGTTCATAGAGTGTGAATGGAATTCCATGTTTATGAAGGAGAACGCCAAGACAGAGACCAGATGGTCCTCCGCCAACGATGGCGATGCTGGGACGTGAATCTGAGGTTGACATGATGTGGATTTTGTTTAGAAAGGTGATCAATGGTTGCCAACTAAGAGCATATTTTGCAAGTTCAACTAGAACTTCATCTCTGGAGGCCTGGTGAACGCTTGATTTAAATAGCTACAGCTGAAATCCTTCATCGTGTCCTTTCGGTATAGACTGAAGATAACCGGTGCTGTCCTTTTCACATCTACATACTAAAATATCGAATGGCATACGTAGCCAGACACGTTGACTCATTGAAAAGCGCCTTCAATCGGTTTCATCTGGACAACTTCGGACACGACGCAAGAACAAGATCCTGATCCAAGAGTCTTCACGTGACCTCGGACGCTCGTCCGGGCGCTCTCGGGCCCGAAGCCGGTATCGGCGGATTTATTTCGGACAGCCGAAGTTCTCTCGGATTAAAGGCGTTGGATGGCAGTTTGAAGCATCATGACAGAAGTTTTGACAGTCTTGAAGGTGTTGGTTGAGTCTTTAGGTTGAAGATGATCATCATTTTCGTATTTCGTATTTAGACTGCAATATATGACTCTTGATATGTAAATTACTATATATAATGCTGGGTTCAGATCATGTCCCATTCGCCTCGGTCTACAACAACGATCGACTGGGCTTTGAACACGTATAGCCCAATCTCTCCTCCTTCATCCCTCAAAACCGTTCTGCGCAATGATATCTCGTCCCCTTAGCCGACTTCCCAAGATTTTGCTCACCAGAACAATGGCCACGCAATCAACTGGCCAGGGAAGAGCAGCCGCCACGAAAGATTGGTCGGCGGCCCAGTATCTCAAATTCGCTGAGCAGCGCACCCGACCCTCGCGTGATCTTATTGCTCAAGTGCCTCTGGCATCGCCAACTCGTATTATCGATATTGGATGCGGCCCTGGCAATTCGACTGAAGTCCTTGCGAAACAATGGCCGGATGCACATATTTCGGGCATGGATTCCTCTCCCGACATGATTGAAACGGCACGCAAGGCATTGCCTAACCTGGACTTTACTGTGGCGGATCTGGCAACTTATACGCCAGAGGGACCGGTTGACCTTCTCTTTTCTAATGCAGTCTTTCAGTGGATCAACTTTGAGGACAGGATCCCCATCATCAGCCGTCTGATTCAATCCCTCAAGCCTGGAGGTGTTTTCGCATTCCAAGTTCCCGACAACCACACCGAGAAATCCCATGAAGCTATGCGTGCAGTTGCCGGGAACGGTCCTTGGGCAGAGACTCTTGGACGTCTCAAGCCGGCACTGGGACCCTTCCAGACGCCTATTGAGCTTTACAATGGTCTGAAACCCCTGTGTTCGTCTATAGATGTGTGGCACACGTACTACCAGCATCCTTTGGGTGGCCACCAGGAGATTGTTGAATGGGTCAAGGGCACGGGACTACGGCCTTTTATCGATCCTCTCGAACCTGAGCAGAAGGAAGGATTTCTAGCAGCGTACCTGGAGAAGCTCAAGGAGCTTTATCCATTGTGCGATGATGGATCTGTCTTGTTGCGATATCCTCGACTATTTTTTGTTGCTGTCCGCGCTTGAGTTGGGCACGAGCATTGTATCTATATACACGAGTCTAGTTTGATTCATACAAATACAACTTTTAAAACGAATAGTTTGCTAAACTTTGGCAAAAAATGCGCGATTCTTTCGGAACCTGGCAACTGCCACGAGAGCCGTAGCTCCCAATCCCATGCAGCCAGCATATGTGATGGCGGGTCTGTATGCCTCGAATCCGCCCCCTGTTCCTCCGTAGGCATCAAGAAGGTATCCAGCGATTGGCGAACCCTAATATTATCAGCAACTTGAACAGTATATCGATATTGTGAATGAGTCATGAAGGCTTACCATGAGATATCCGCCGCCCCAACCCGTAACAATCATGGCCATCGCCACAGACACTCTCTGAGACCCAAAGACATTACCCACTACTGTAGGCATGGTGGAAAAGAAGCCACCGTTAGCTGCACCGTTGATAACGACGAAGACAATCAGCGGAGCCAGAGTTTTCGAAACAGGCCATATCGCCAACATAGTAACGGCGTTGATCAACAGAGAAAACATTAATACGTTGAGAGCGCCAAATCTGTCACAAAGGAAGCCACAGAGAATCCTCCCTGCGGCGGATGAGAGATTGAAGCCGGCCAAGAGACCAGCACCAGTTGATGCAGACAGACCGACAGACCTGCTATAGAGCGGAATGAAGAACGCGGGAACCAAGAGAGGAAATGTTGCAATCGCACCAGCGGTGAAGATGATTACGAAGCTGAAATCGCGGAAAAGGCGCCTAGACACGTTATTAGCTTAGAAATCGGGCCTATCAAACGATTCATCTCACCATTCGATGAAGCCTGCAGTCTTGACTGGCGATCTCTCTTTCACCAGCCACGCCGCAGGGAGACCGGTGGCCAGCGTCACCAATCCAAGAACTCGGTATGCCCATGCAGTTCCATGTCGCTGAATTACTGCATCCAAGAGAAAACTTGTCGTCGCTCCACCAAAACCTCCTCCAGCGAATACGATGCCGTTTGCTAGCCCTCTCTTCTTGCTGAAATATTGTGCCGGGGTAGCAGATACAGCCATGAAACAGAGACTCATCCCAAGACCGAGCGTAACGCCAGAGGTGACGAACAACCCTGCGAGGCTGGAGACTGCGAAACTGCTCACTATCTCAGACATGCCGAGGAGAAAAATGCCTAGAATGGCTGTTCGCTGTGCCCCAATTGCTCGGATGATGCGCGAATTGATGATAGCCAAGCAGGAGATGAGGGCAATGGCCAATGAACCAACATATGACAAGGTGGCGGGACTTGAGAGTCCCTTTTCCACGAGAGCTCCTTGAAGTACACCCCAACTATAGCCCATTCCTACAAACTACAATGAATGAATTCGTATCAGTGATGTATCCTTACCCAAACACGCATCATGTTGGAGATCCGGATATGTACTCACCCACCACGCGATGACGGCACAGGCACCCACGACGACCCAACCATAACCTCCATCTGGCACGACCGAGTCTGCTAGACGAGAAGCCTCCAAGACATCGTCAGATGATGAAGTTTGAGACTCTTCAATGGTTGCATTGTTGTGAAACCGGTTATGCCCAGATGCGTTATTCTGTATGGGCAGCTCAACGAGCTCAACCGCAGTAGTCGTTGAAGTCGCCATTGCGATAGAAAGTAAGATACAGCAAGTTTGTGTTTCTCACTAGGCCATAGACTTTATACCAACGGCCAGTTGTTGTTTTTTTTCTTGATAATCGCTATAGGCCGTGGTGAATTATTAGGCCGAGTGGTCCACATCCTGGCACGCCCTCTGGTTGACAAGATTCGGAGACAAAAATTGGAGCAGCGTTGGTGGCGCTTTATGCCGGTATTGGATGAGCCGAGGACGGACACTTCAACGTTATCTATTCAAAAGCATCGAATAAACGTCTGCTGACTCATCTCTCGCCTGCGAGATTGCTTCTACGCTTTGGCATCGGCTGTGGGCTCAGATCCGGATATGGGATGTGTACACGTGTATGTGGACGGATGGATCACTTATTCTTATGACGATGAGTAGGCATTGAAGCTGTGAAGCGAACTGATTAAGGTCACTCAATTGTTAATGTTCTTTTATTCATCTGCCTATATTGGCATATTTTTGTACAAGGCCATCTCTGATGCCTGTCAAATTATGTCGCTAAAATGTTCACAGAAATGCAATCGTTATCCTCGCTCTCAACCCTGGAACGGAGTCTCAAAGGGCCTCTCAGCCTGGGGCGTGATGCGAGCAAGGTGTCGCCTCTGTCCGTTCTCCCAATCCACAAGGGCGCTGTGCTGGGTGACTCTGTTGTCCCAGACAACAACAGTCTTGTCCTCCCACTTGACGCGAGCCTGGAAATCGGCTCCTAGAGCCAGATGGTCATACAGGAACTTGAGAAGAGTGTCGGACTCTTCCTTCTTCAGGCCAACAATGTCGCGAGTGACTATAAAATGAATGTTAGTTATCCGAATCATGTTCATATGGCAGTCCAGCTATTGTTCAGGGTACACGAGACTTACACTGAGGGTTGACATAAATGGCCTTCTCTCCCGTAGCAGGGTGAGTTCGGATGATGGGGTGAGCATGAATAACAGGGTCTCGTCGCTTGATGCTGTTGCGAGCGGCGGCGGCGTTGACCTGCTCGACACCCGAGTGGGTAGCCTGGAGGCCGTGCAGACGCTCCTGGAAGAGAGGGCTGAGTCGTTTGTATGCCGTGACGGCATCAACGAAGATGGTGTCGCCACCAGTCTCGGGCTTGTCCAGAATGTACAAAAAGGTGGTACCGGGAGGCTGAGCCTCGTATGAAACGTCAGAGTGCCATGCCACAGAGCTGGTTCTGGTCTTGAAGTAGTCCAAGTGGCCCTTGTCGTTCACGCCGCGGTGAACGAGATGGACCTCGGGGTAGTTCTCAGGGGAACCGGATGTGGGGTGAATGTGGTGACGTCCAAAGTATGAGCCGAACTTGAGGGCGTCGGCAATGGGCAGATCAGCAAAGTCCTGGTCTCGGAAGGCCACCACCTTGCGCTTGGCGACGTAGTGAGCGAGCTCATCTTTGCCGGCGTCGCTGAGAGAGGACAGCTGGATGCCTCTGACTTCGGAGCCGATGGAGGGAGTGAGCTCCGTGACCTTGACTCCGCTGGGAAGAAGATTAGGGTACGAGGTATCGGCATCCTTGCCGTGCTCGTAGTGCTCAAAAGGCGTAAGAGGAGGGTACTTCTGCTCTGGGTTCCATGTTGGGAGGTAGTGAGGGTACTGTATATGTCGTGTGAGTATAAAGGACCGTTACACCGTTCAATTTAACAGACTCACGTGGGCAGCAGGGCCGCCAGCCTTGCCCTCCTCGGCGTCCTTGTCAATGTAGGTCAGGTCAATCTCCTTGTACTGCCCAAGATCCAGCTTATAAACGGATGCCGGAACTGGGCCGTTGTTGCTGGTAGTGGTAGTAGTCTCAACCAATGCGGGAGCCATTTTGTATGAGATTTCAATGTCTTCTTCCTAAGATTCTTCACGGAAATAATAAGACAATTTGCTTCCAATGATCCGTTGGGCACTGTCCCTTTTATACGTTTGCCCAACCTGCGTCTCTTCCCCTCTCTGTCGCGGCCCATCGGTCTCATTTCATCGGCATCGGGCGAACCCCACCCCCACAATGGCATGCATCGTGAACTCTATGGCGAATTGACGAATCATCCAATCATCCAGTATGAGACCTGTCTGATCTTCGGATTTACATTTTAGCAGATAAATGATGTTAATTGGTACTTTTTCCCTCTGCTTATTTTGGAGGGCGCCACTGTATCGCACTACCGGACATGATCTGTACGGTGTTGATGCTATTGATAGTGCGAATCACGCAATCCAGCTTATACAGTGTAATCGCTGCAGCCGTTGCACGACCACGAAGCACGCAATATACATCCTTTTCTTGGCTGATTACGTTTACATGCTAAATCTTCAGCTATAGGCTCTTTCATTATCCCGATTGCGGCAGCGGGTCATCGCTAAACGGATCTCGTCATGTGTCTGATTGTTGACTGGCACTTGAGGTCCACAGAGCTGGGTTATCGCTTCTGTGTATGCGCTCCAAAGAGGAAAGTCAATTACAAATATCCCCTGAGATTTGAGCTATTTCTTGCGAGTAATCGTATTTAGCTAGAGGATTTGGGTGCGATAGGAAGGTATCAGATCCCAATGTGTAGCCTGAAGTTGGTCATGAAGCAATGACGAAATACGGCATCTGCCGAGAGCCCGAGGGGTCGATGTTGCTTTCGATGTTCAAAGCTAATATCGTGGTGGTCTTGATATAATTGAAGGTTATTTATTTGACTTTTTCATAGGTCAAAGAAGAGTAAAACAAGATAGAAACAATACTCTCTTGATTGCCGCTCATAGAGGCAGAGCATCAACCGAGTCCCAAAGCTGCGAAAATGGAGCCATGCATTATCAAGTGGAAGGGGATCCTGTCGCATTGCGCAACGAATAACGCATATCTGGCTGAATTCTTAGTTCGTCTCTGATGGGTCCCTTCATTACCTCATATAGCTAGAATATGACGAACCTATCTAATCTTGACTGCGTATCAACATCTTCCCCAAGTGGTTTCATGTTGCTGCAGCTCTCAGCTGATATACCTAGAAGAGGAATGGATGGTGATGATTGTATCATATTAGTACTGGAAGCCGCAAGAGCAAGGAGTTTCCAAGCCGTTTAGGTACATTATTTATATACCCAGACAGCTGCCATTGATGAAACAGATAGCCCGTAAGGGAGAATGTAAACATATGCATGATGGAACGCCGTGAAATGATGCAGCTTACTTCATGTAAGCAGTAAGGAAAGCTCGAATTCATTTACGGTACTAAGCGGGAAATTAGACTTGTCCATGTGGCAGAAGCACACGCGACCGGTTAATTCAATGCATGCAATACCATTCAGCCACGCCTGTGATGATTGCATCAAACTTGCACTTTATCCACTATACTATAACCAACGTTTATCTCATTGGAGCACTGAGAAATGCACAACGGCCATAACTGCCCAACGCCGAATCATTAGTAGACACATATTGCTCACTAAGAACAAATATGCGTCTAATTTTCGGAAGAGCTCATAGAGATCATTATAAGCTTGTGTGAAGGGCGCGGGGGGTAACTCTTGTCATAAGATACTTCTTGGTTCATGTGTGAAGTGATTACAGCAAGGTCTTGCTTGAAGTTCAAAGCACGCCTGGCGGTATTAACTGTAATGTAAACGACGTCCCGTATGCTCAGTCTTTAGAGCGCTTATGTACTTGGGTTAGACTTTCGTGGAGCCTTGATGATTATTGAGTATTACCTTATGCTGTTGAGTTAGAGCCTTTCTTGTACCTATCATCTGAGAATTCCCTGTTCTCTTATCAAATGGATCTTCACTTTTCATAAGGCACACAGACATTCTATGCCACCAGAGCAATGTAATTCTAGCACCAAAGGCTTGGATATGAGTTACCTGTACCTCGTTAGAAAACTGGACATGTCGCACAGAGCCTGTCTTCACATTGGTCTTCGATAACCAAGGACACGGTCAAGTCTACTAGACAAGTAGCTTCAGAGATCTTATTGACAAACCGTATGTATGTATGTGAATTAATATCACTTGGTAAGTTGAAGAAGTTTGTGAGTAGGAATACGTTGAATAAGAGGCACTGACAAGCTAAAGAGAGACAGGTCATATTACCAATAGGATGATTCCATCATGTCATATGTTCAATAGTAGCTGGCAAACGCTTTCTCGAGCTACCCGTCATTATCATTCGGCTGTGGTATTGCGCCATGGGTTCTTTTGTAATCGTCGGCATCTGTGTGTATAAGAGGTGAGTGTGTCATCTTTATCACTGTTATCTATTCGTATTGAATGCAGTAGGGCGTTTACCATACATGTCCAATTAAGATTAAGCTGATATGATTGGTAGCCGAACTGAACAGAACTACATGCACTTTGCAAGTTGATTCCATACCAGCTGTGTTTAACTTAGTACTGATTAACTGTTTTGGGTCGTTTGACTTACGCTGCTGTTTGGATCTACGCGCCCGATTGGTGACAAGGCTCGATGTAGAGTACGCGATTAAGTTGCCTGCAGCTTATTTTGCTGAGATTAAGTATTGAGTTAGCAAGATCGCCATATGGTAGCCTAGTTACTGAGAAATTGAGCGAATGAAAAGCTGTATAGGCCATGCTTGTGTGAAATCGCGCTTACATGTATCAAAATGGCATTTTCCTATATCGGCTTTTTCCTACATGAGTACAATCCTCCTTAGGAAAATCACTGCACCGTGACCATTTTGGGTGTTAATATTCGTTGATTCTACAACAAACTCTTAATTATAGGCAAACACTTGTTTGCCCACTACTAGCCCCATCAAGCAAGTATACAGATCTTCAAATTACTGTTTTCATCTAGCCACAGATACAATAGCATATATATACTCGCCAAATATCCTTCTTCTATAGCTCATTGACTTTTGCATTGTATATAGTCATCAAAAGGCAACTCAGCATGGCTACCAAAACAGTTTTGGTGATTGGTGGAACTGGTGCACAAGGTGTGCCCATTGTACAAGGTGAGTTGAATAACTCTATGGCTTTGCCTTACTATTTATTGACCTTAATACAGAACTCGACCAACATGGCTACCGTGTGAGCGTGCTCACTCGTGATCCCGAATCTGAACATTCACAGAGGCTCCGAAGCGTCGCACCAAATGTCCAATACGTGACTGGCACACCTACTGACGAGGATGCACTGCGCTCCGCCTTTGCGGGGGTGGACTACGCTTTTGTCAATCTTAATAGTTTCGCCCTCGGTATCAAGAACGAGATATACTGGGGCATCAGGACCTTTGAGATTGCAGTACAAAGCGGTGTGAAGCACTATATCTGGTCATCACTCGACAACTATGCGCTGGAGACTAACTATGATGATGACCTGCGCTGTGGTCACTACTATGGTAAAGGGCATGTCAAACAATGGATGTCAGCATTGCCACAGAGCCCTATGAAGTGGTCTGTTGTCTGTACTGGGCCTTACATTGAGCAACTTTGGTACTTTCAGCATCCTAAGAAGTCGGAGTCAGGCGTGTACGACTTCCGCCTGCCGATTGACGATGGAGTTATTCCATATGTATGCCTGGATGATATGGGCTATTATGTACGATGGATATACGAGCGTCCAGAAAGATCCGCGGGCCTCAACCTAGACATTGGGGTCGAAGACGTCTCACTCGAGCAAATAGCCAAAGCCTTTACCGATGCCACTGGCAAACCTGCAAAAGCAACCAATCTCACTATTGGACAGTGGACACAAGAGACTGGATTGTCGGAAGAGGACATGGAGCACAAAATAGGGACTTCGACAGCACCGGGTGATCCGTCCCTGCTAACCTTCCGCCAAAACTTCTCCGCATGGTGGAGAATTTACCAGAACTGCGGGACTAAGCTTGGACTCTGCAAGAGGGACTACAAGCTCTTGGACGAGATTTATCCAGGAAGGATCAGAAGTTTGAAGCAGTGGATGGAGAAAGTGGGCTATGATGGTGATGCTACACGTACTTTTGAGGCTGGTATACCATGGGGCATGTAAATTATGGATATCACTGGCAGCTAATAGCAGTGTGAATGAGATTCAGCTGATCCATAGTGTTTCCAGTTTTTCATTTTCTGCGAGTCATCTCTAATGGTCCGCAAAAAGCGTGCCATTGAGATACTTGAGACCAGTATCCACCGCCACAGTAACTACCTTCTTTCCAGGTCCCAGCTCCTTAGCTAGCTGTATTGCGGCAACAATATTGATCCCAGTTGAAGTTCCAACGAGCAGCCCTTCTTCTTTAGCAAGGCGGCGACACATGTCTCGAGCCTCTGCTTCAGGGATAGCACGCACTTCATCGTATAATCGCTGATCCAGATGTGGCGGGATAATTCCAGAGCCGATGCCTTCGACAGTGTGGCTTCCCTTCTGGCCCTTGGTGAGCATCGGTGATTCCGCAGGCTCCAGTATTACTATTTTGGCATGAGGTTGCTTTGCTCGTAAGACACCTGCTACTCCTGTGGCCATGCCGGCGGTACCAACAGCACCACAGAAGGCGTCGATGCCATCGCTGAACTGCTCAACAAGCTCGTGTCCGATCTCACCATAACCAACAAGTGCGTCGTTGTTGTGGAACTGGTTGGTATAATAATAGCCATCTGCCTTGCTAATTTCCTCTGCACGGCGTTTCAATGAGGGAATAAGGTCAGCAGTGACCTTCCCGCCAACGCTGGGTACGATATCGACTTCTGCTCCCAGTGCGGCCATTGTGCGTAGCTTTTCGACTGAAAAGGCGTCGGAACAGACAACCAAGAAGCGATATCCTTTGACAGCAGAGATGAGGGCCAAGGAGGATCCTGTACTGCCACCAGTGGCTTCAACGATGGTCATACCAGCTTTCAAGTCTCCCCGTTGCTCCGCCTCTTCTACCATGGACCATGCCATGCGATCCTTGTAGCTCCCGGTTGGATTAAAGTATTCCAGCTTGACGAAGACTTCTGCAGCATCCTTTGGCACAACATTGTTGAGGCGCACCACCGGGGTGTTGCCAATTGCGCCTAAGATGCTGTTGACTGGTTTCGGGAGAGTCGAACTCATGGTGAAAGAAGAGACAAAGTTATCAAAGGTGAGGAAAGCGAAAACAGGTGTTGCGACGTGAGTATATAAGTGTAGGACATTGATGAAAGAGAAACACAGCTAATAGACGATGGATGACTCTGATCCCATCAATGTATCGGAGATCCGAGAAAGTCAAATATTATGCTTGACACAACTGAGCAGCCTTCATCTCTCCACTATTCAGACTATCTTCTGCACAGCGCCCTACTCATGACATTGACACCACTGTCGCGTTATATATACTTAAATTCATTAGTTCGTTCTAAAATAAATGTTGACATTCCAATGTCAAATTTGGCGCCCTTTGTTGCTCAGGGGTCTATATGGGTGGGATATATCCGAAATCAGCGAACTGCCATTTTACGATCACCACTAATATATTGTGCTGAAGTGCAAATAAAGACGAAGCGACGGAGTAGTACACAACGAGCTAGTTAAACGGCGAAGCGCATAATGAATTGAGCATAGCATTAGCGCCCTCTACATTTTCATTCCACTTGACGTGTGTCATTCGTCCTTAGCCCCCGCTCATCGGAACAGGACAGAGTCATGGCATATGACTCCAACCGAGTCTGTAATATGTGCTGTAGAAGTTTTGACCTAATTAACATTCGCTACAAGAAATCCTGGATTCCTGAGGGCCTGTACAAAAACATTGATTCGCTTTTGCTAAGCCGACACAAGGCGCAATCGGTAAAGAAGAAAAATATGCATTATGTATTAAAGTATTATATGTTAGATGGTGAAAACTGCTCTGCAGCCATAGCCTCATTACGTATTATGTCGTTGTATCTTTATGTCGTATTTGATGAAGTGATTAAGTGGAATCAAATTGCTGCTGGCCGCGCTCTTCCTTGTCAAGAGTCAACTCTTCCGTGCCAAGAGAACTCAGTAGACCTAACCCACTAGCTCCCGTCATGGCGAAGAATATGGCTCTGAATGCATCTGAATATGTTTTCTGAATGACTAGGAGCGATTCAGCTGGTATATCAAGCGTTCTCAATTTTGGAATAAATCCAATCGCCATGTTTGCATCGCCGAGTTGTTGGAGCTCTGCTGGCAGATAAGGGATAATCTTGGAAATAGACGGCTCAAAGACATTGCTGAAAATGGTGGAACTAATAGCCAGGCCTACGAGCCCACCAAGCAATCGAAGAAACATCATGAGGCCAATTACAAGCCCAGTATCGTCAATGTTGGCCACACTAGCTTGTATCGGGAGCTGAGGCACCCGCAGAAGAGCGCCAACACCCCATCCCCACATAATGGGAATGCCGAAACCCATGGCCGTGGATGAAGACACGCTTAGTAGAGCTAGCAGTCCTGTTCCAAGAGTTACAAGGAACCACGAGATCCAGATGCTCCATCTATAACCCTTGAGGGGGCCGACCAATGCAGCTGATGATCCAGCGGCTAGAACGCTAGCAACACTTGTCGGAAGCAGAGTCAATGCAGAGTGGATGAGAGTTTCATTCTTGACGGCTTGGTAGAAGAAAGGAAGGTATTGCATCAGAGAAAAGAGTATCATTCCATGAAAAAAGGTGCCGATAAGTGTAGCCGATGCAGTTCGTGGATAGAAAAGACGGTGCGGAATGATGGGCTTTAGTGGTTTGGACTCGTACCAAGCGAATACAAAAAGACCAAACGTCCCAATCAGGAACGGAAACAGAGTCTTCCATGAGCTCCATGGATAAAGCGTACCCGCCCAGCTCAATGGTAAGACAAATAGTGTGCAAGATGATGTAAAAAGAGCAATGCCTATCCAGTCCAGTTGTTTCGTCCTCTGCATCAAAGGGGTGTCTATCCTCTTTAGCTTGAGACAAAAGAGCACGAGAGGGTACGCCACACCGAGGCATGGAAGGTTTATCCAGCCAATCCATCTCCAGGAAGCATACTGGCAGAGAAGTGCTCCAAGAGATGGGCCGAGAATGCTTCCCACCGCAGTCGGAATAGCCATAATTCCAAGATACGTTGGTCGCTCTTTCAGCACGGTCATATCAGTGACAATGATCTCGCCGAGGACGTCCAAGCCTCCACCTCCCAAGCCCTGAAGCAGGCGTCCGACGATAATCGCTGGCATATTAGGTGCCAATCCGAACACAATGGATCCAACGGCAAAGAAGAAAAAGGCAAGTTGGAATAGACCTTTGCGGCCATAGATATCGGATAAGCTTGTGTATAGTGGCTGCGTGATGACGGTGGCAAGGAGGAAGGCAATGCCAGCCCAGAATGATTGTAGGGTCGTGCCATGAAGTTGCTCTGCAATAGACTACAAAAATGTTAGCAATTCAGCACCGAAGATCTGTAAAAAGTATGGACTAGGGGCAACGTCTGAATGACAGCTATCTCTCTCGGTAGCTCCGGGTGAATGCTAATAGATGAAGCGGAATCAAGTGTTGCATACCGGTATTGCTACTGAGAGGCCAGTAGAATCAAGAGAAAAGATAAATACAACGATGTTGATGGCCAAAAAGGCGAGGTAAAAGTTGAGGGGCCTTTTCTCTCCTCTTTCTGCGATAGAACCCTCTTCATCGGCTAATTCGTTGGCCGCGTGTACATTCGCAGAAATCTTTTCCGTGTTATTGACAGCGTCGTCAGCCCCATCTTGGTTGATTGGAGATAACTCGATCTGCGGCTGCGCATCACCGCTTTGGATCATTGTTCAAACTTGCCGAGAACATTTACTCAGGAAGACAAAAGGAGATATCGCGTAGATTTGTTCGGGTGGTGGAGCATTGGATGCAGCGCTATTGCGCAGTTCAAACGAACGAAACTGATAGCTGTCGGGCTGCAATTGACGCCGTTCAAAGCATTACAGCAGATCAAACACACTATAGCGATGGATATATCACAACTCGATTTATTGGAAGAAGAAGAAGGATCTCAAGTGCCCAGACCACTCAGACTAGCAAGACACCAGACGGTAAATGCACGTGCGGTAAACAGGGTTCTTTCTCCGAAGGAACAGACGGCTTACAAAAAAACAGGGACCGCAAAATAA
Organism: Trichoderma guizhouense; assembly: GCA_002022785.1. Taxonomy (NCBI): domain Eukaryota; kingdom Fungi; phylum Ascomycota; class Sordariomycetes; order Hypocreales; family Hypocreaceae; genus Trichoderma; species Trichoderma guizhouense. Next base: position 1,814,972 of record LVVK01000005.1, on the reverse strand, counting down.
ACATGCGCGGACAAGAGGGAGAATACGCTCGCCATTCTGGATGAGTTTAGTGTGGCGGGTACGTGCGGATTGCCCTTTTCTGTATGCCGACAAATCTTTGATTCCCTCTTTTTGTGCACGCCCTTTGGGAGCGTACGCGTACATTCAATGGATCAACTCCAGTAGGTAGGAATTGGTGTTGAATACGGACTTCTAGCTTAGCAGTCTACAGGGCTATGGTAAGGTGTGGTATATACAGTTTTTTGTTTCTTCTTCTATTCTATTGCTGTTATGTGCGCTATAGATGAACCTTGACGCGCTCTAGTCTCTTATTCTTCAGAGGCCTCCAGTAACGAGTTTATTATGAAATGATACCATCAGCGTCCTCGCGCCCTGAACTAAGGATCCATCCAACAAATCGCTGAGCCCTCGACCGAGAAATACCATAGAGGCAAGTGAATCAGTTGGGCAGAGGAACTCATCGACGCGACGCAAAACGCGAGCAACAAGATAAGTGCCGGGTGAGATGACGGGAGACCGGGGAACCACTGTTCCGAGAAGTGGATCGCATCGCGGAGTGAATACGACTTTCCGGCTGCTGTAGCCCCCGCGGGGAAGCTATCTCCCACGCTTGTTATAAGATCAGCTTCATAAGAGATCTGGGTTTCTATTCATCTGGACAGCATGTCACTAACACGCCGTGTAGAGCCAGGCAGATCCAGTGACCCTTCCAAGGTCTTTGATCCGGCTAGTTCATCAATAAAGGTCACTCCTCCCCATAACAGCCGGGCAGCCCATGGACCAGTAGGAGCGAGAGCACCAAAAGGTGCGCTACGAGGGTAAAAAATGCTCCGGACCGTTCCCTTCTACAACGGGGTTGGCGGCCAACAGGTCAAGGGTTCCCCTACGGAGGAAGTCGACACCGTATCCAACAGTGGCAATATAATCCAGAACGTATTTGAAGTCCATATTGGTCATCCTGAAGCTAGGAGGAGCTTTAAAGTTCTGATGTTGAACTCGTGGCACAATTTCTTTATTGGAGGCTAGAGATTTAATATGGAAAACTAGAGGGATGGCGGTAATTACTCTTGGTCCTCACTTTCGCCATTGTTGCCGATGAGTAGAGGCGCCGACATAACCTAGGACAATTAGAGGAAGATAATATCGTAGATTTCAGTATCACTCATATCAACATGCAGAGAGAGTTCTTATGCTCTTATTTTTCCATATTTCTGACTTCATCGTCTCGGTGACATGGTGTACTTCGAAGATGGTATAGCAAGCCAAGAATCGCAAAGACCCATCGAAAGATAACAATATAGGAGCTAAACAAACCAAGTATCACAGGCTGCAGGGACCTTTGTTCACTCAAACAAATAGCTCATATTTGCATTTTATTTGTGACACAGGAGCGCGGCTGTGTGACGGTGCGCATCATCTAACCTTGAATGTCGTGCAACCCCGTTCCCAACCCCCCTTCTTGTTCTACCATACCCAGGCCGATGCGGCCCGTACCGAATGCGAAAGTTCCGCAATGTGAGGCTTGATTGTGTGACGGATAAATTTCCGAGCACATGACTAGTGATGATTTGTTGTGCTCATATCGCGGCGCGTGGTGACACCATGAAATGTGGCGCTGTGTTATGATCCAGCAGTTGTAGGATGAGAGGCGGCTACATATGGATATTCTCAGCTAAATACAAATTTACAAAGCCGTATAAACTACAATACTGAGGCCTTTATTATCACTGTGTATTATGCGAACCTACACAAAGATAAGGAATCTGCTTGCCACACCCTCTCTTTTCAGCTTGGGAATTGTGTGGCACATAAGCTACTTCAACAGATATCATAGGTACTTTCGAATTCAGTGAGGAAACAAAACATATGCTAAATTTGTCAAAGCACCTATTCTCTTTGGCATTCTTATGGTCCTTGATAAATCCACTATAATTCTATTTCCTTACCAGACTTCAGAAAAATGGACAGGCGAGAAGGGACTTGAAAATTGAAGGACAAAAAAAGAGTAGTCTTCCGAAGAAGAACTCAAGCTGGACATGAGGGGAATTGAACCCCTGACCTTTCCCATGCGAAGGGAAAATCATACCCCTAGACCACACGCCCATTTTATTACATAATCTTTCGCTGAATTTTCTCATACGATTTCACTGTGGTTGCTGTCGAAGAGTTTGCCAAATCGCAAAAAAAACACAGCAAAAAGTTGGACCCGAGGGGAATTGAACCCCTGACCTTTCACATGCGAAGCGAAAATCATACCCCTAGACCACGAGCCCAATTATATGCAAGGAAAACTGCAATCAGCTACTATACAGGTTACTCTCAATCCTGTAGAAACAGACCAAACTTGAATACACAACGGGCCAAACGATCCTGCTTATGAGATGCAAGTTGTGTATAGCTTCCATGAGACTGATGGCATTAGGCTAGGTGAATTGATCCGCTGTTGAATAGATTCGTATCTTGGCTCGTAAAGCAACACAGTTGCCAAATTATCAAGTCACTGTGGGATAATCCTCAGAAACGCCCAGAGATTGCGTATATTAATCCTACCCGGCATATTTACCTAAAAGATGAAGAAAATATATTTCTAATATCTCGACTAAAGTAAAGTGAAATACAAACTACCTATACCTTTAGTCTCCATCATCCGTATATTCCGATGCACCAACTACAAGTCCCTTCATAACTAAACAAAGGAGCTCTTGATGAACGCCGCCACACGTTCGGTGTTCTTACCCTTGTGTAACATGGTAAAGTGGTTTGCATCCTGTATACGTTTGATGTTGAGGTTCTTCTCTCCTATCAAAACATCCCAATTATTACCTCCAAAGTTAGTTCGCTGCTCAAGCAACCACCGCATTTCTCGGGGATCGTCGTCTCTATACTCTGGGCGTTCAGTAGTGTTTTTGCACACACCATCTTCAGCCCAGAGAATAAAGGTCTTCGGTGCTGGAGCTTTACCATCCACTGCTTTCTCCCAGGGGACTGGCTTCCACTCATCAAGAGCATCGATAAACGCAAGGAAATGCGCAAGAAGCCAATCTGGTGCTTTGCCGGAACCAAAGAGCCCCAGGCCGTTGATAAAATCGAACAGCCGTGCGGGTAGCTTCTCTAGACCAATAGGGTTGGGAGAATCGAGGAGGATAAGACGCTGGACGGTTTCACCTTCGCGAGTGAATTGAATTGCCGCTTCATAGGCGCAAATGCCTCCTGCAGACCATCCACCTACGTTGTACGGGCCATGAGGTACTCTGCGTCTAACCTCTTGGACGTACAGCGATGCAAGGCCCTTGAGACCAAACTGAACCAGTTTCTCGGCATCTTTGAGCCATGGGCAGTTGAGACCATATACACAGACGTCCTTGCCGATTGCGTCAATGGGTCCGTATGAAGTTGCGGAACCAGAACCGTCTGGGAAGAGGAACAGCGTATAGGTCGCAGTCTTGGGGCTGCCTTGTAGGAGCGTTGAAGTTGCGCGATACTTCTGCAATTCTGCGGACATCTTTGGCGCTACTTCTTCCACGACATGAGCGACTTCTTGCACAATTTCTTGTTCAAGCTCTTGTTGGAAGAGGTACTGGAAGGATTCAAAAGTGGGATGAGTGATGAAAAAGTCATCCTCCAACTCGAGTTCCAACTCTTCACGGAGACGGCCGAGTACAGTCAGTGACATTAGAGAATCCATGCCCAATTCACCCAGATCGGCGCCATTCATGATCTCGCTCGCAGACACTCCAATCTCATCAGCTAAGATAGCCGCCATATCTTTGCCCATACTGGTAGACATAGACTCTCGCTGACTTCGAGCTGGAGTGGTAGTCGCATTGCTAATTGATCCAAAAGGCTCACTGGTGGGGGACATGGTGTCAAATACACTTGACTGTTCAGAAGACTCATCCGATGAGGACGTGTTGAAGCCAAGATGAGCAGCAAAATCTGCGAGTGTTGGGCAGGTTTCGAAGACAGATGAAGGAACATCAATATCAAGCTCCTCACGGAGGCGCCCAGAAATGTTGAGAGAAAGAAGCGAGTCAACCCCATAATCCGTAAAGTCAAGATCATCTTGAACACTGGCAAGAGGAATACCAATTTCCTCAGCCACGATCTTGCGAACAGCTTGCATAGGGTCCCTTGCAGCGGAAGCCGACTTCAAAGCCGCATCGAGCTTCATAGGCTCAATGTGGCCATTGCCAACAACGCGGCTCAGAGGTTCCGCAATTGCCGCTGTCTTAGGCACCTCCTTAACAGCAGCTGTTGTGAGACGCGTAGTGGCTTGAGGCTCGTTTGCAGACTTTGGCGGTGGCATCGCGCTGTCGAGCACCTTTCGAGAAATACCTTGGAACTACGCAAGTTAGTAATGGAAGATCAGAGGTTTAGTGAGTGAAGATCAGCTTACCTTAATATTACCGCAGACGCCAACGATGCCTTCATCGTCGAAAATGTAAACATCTCCTGCATAGATGGTGCCTTCATAAGGCCTCATCCTGACATATGTACGATACGTCTTGTCTTTGTGGAACTTTTTCACGGTTCTGAAAGTATCCCAGCCATGGTTGATATACACTTGGTCCTTGGGAGTCTTTGAGTGTCCGTTCATCAAGAACCCGGCAAGGTGACCGCAGCAGTCTACCCACATGGGGTTGCAACGGAAGTTGCCCTCATCAACTTGGAATCGAACCAGAGCGGTCGCTTCAAAGTCGTCGGCATTGATAATGGCTTCCTGCATTCCTTTATAAGCATTGCTGTAATCGACCAAGCTGGAAAAGAGCTTGTAAATGACACCAGAAGAGAGGCGGCTGTTGAGACCTGCATCCGCCTTCTCTCTGAGCCAGTCGATGCTTCTCTCCACATAGTATTGAGGGCTCTCCCAATTCTGGAGCCAGATCTTGGGTTGACCAAAGTAGAGTGTGCTTTTAGCATGGTCGACAGTCTTGCTTCCCTTAGCATTGACACTATAAATGGACATGATTGCGGTATCGCTACCATTCATGTCGTGCTTGATGTCAATCCTGAGGAGCATTTGAGGGCCTTCTTTGTGAACCAGAGGCTTATTGATGACCATCTTCTGGACATCTACCGCGTAATCCTTGAGATCCATGCGATATTTCTCGAGGACATACATGCCCAACGTAACTCCGAAATCTGTGTACAATGACTGTGCAGAAATGTCAGATAGGAACCTTTAAAACTATTAGATAAAAACTTACCGATGAGCAAACGCGATTGCCATTAACAACGTGACCATATACCACTTCGTGCAACTGCTCACTCGTGAATTCACACTCCGCAGTGATGGTAAGCTTTCCATTGTCAACACCTTCACTAACAATTCGATGCACTGAAGCAGTTGAGAAAGTAGATGTGGGTGCTGGCAGTGGAGCAGCCTCAATTTGAAGAGGAGGATCGCCTCTTGTGAGTAACCAATCATACACATACTCAATCCAGTATCTCTTGTTGTCCCAGCTGTAAGCGGGCAGTCGCAGGACTTCTTTGCAGGCTTCAAAGTCATGGTGGAATTCATCCCATGCGATGGATAACCCTTGACCATACAAAGTTGAGAGAGTTGAAGAGAGAGTCTGCCACCCATCTTTGTTACGCATCAAAGATGGGACAGCAGTGATTTCTTGCCCCAAATTGGCTTTCATCATAGCTGCACACACTGTGTGTGGGCCTACCTCGATCCAGACAGTCTTGTCGGAGACTAAGCAATCATCTCTGGCCGATTGCAGAACATCCCGGAAGTTCACGGCTTCCCTACAGTGGCGGCTAATGTGCTTGGCATCAAAGAAAGGTGTCTCACCAACAAGAGAGGTCTTGCTTAAGAGAGGGCAGCCAATTGGTACTCTTGCAGGATGGAACGTAACGTGAGAGGCAATTTTTTCAAGCTCCTCCAGTACAGGGTCAACCTGAGCTGAATGGAACGCAAACGGAACATTGACTTTTGTCGCCTTGACGCCATCAGCTGCAAGCTTCTGAGAGAGGCTTTCGATGTCATCGACCCGGCCACTGATGACAGTATCTTGTGGGCCGTTAACGCAAGCGATATCATAGATACTTGCGTCCAGGTATGCCTGAACTTGATCGACACTACTTCGAATGGCCAGCATTGCGTGGCTTCCCTTGGTGCATTTGGCTTGAAGGAGGCGAGCCCTCATACCGACCAAGTAGATTGTATCACTTGCCGTGAGAACGCCGGCGGCTTTCAATGCGGCGTAGTGGCCTAGACTATGGCCGAGCACATAGGTTGGCTTCATACCCAATGATTCCCAGAGGCTTGCAAGTGCCATCTGAACACAGGTAGTACCAAGTTGGACAACCAGGGGCTCAAGGTCATCAATATCGACAGACCCATCAATCAGTGGCATAATTGATGGGAACCCGTGTCGCTGTGCCAACATGTCGTAGGAGTTGATCTCATCACGAAAGGTCGCAAATTGTAGCAAATGCTGACCCATGGCGCTATACTGCGATCCTTGACCGCTGAAGACAAAGCCGACGGGTGCTTCTGGAGAGCGTTTGTAATTCTCCTTCTTAACTTCATCATTCAGAGCGTCTAGGAGCTGCTCAGAGCTTGCTGCCGTGATTGCAACGCGGAAAGGGTGATGCATACGACGAGCTGTGGTTGTATAAGCAAGCTTGGCCAGGAAGCCCTCTGTGGACATATTCTGCTGCACGTAGGCTCTCATCTTCTGGATATTTCCTTTGAGAGATGGAATGGATTTGGCAGATATCGTCACCACATGGGCAGTTCGAGGATCCTGTAGTGAGCTCCTAGTGAGTTCTGGATAGTCCTCTAGAATCAGTGCAGTGTTGCCACCAGCTGCAGAAAAGTTGTTGACAAAGGTGCGGCGAATATTGTTAAATTCCGCTCGCCTCTTCCACTCCGTGGGCTTGAAAGCAATATGGACGTTGCGTTCCTTCAGGTCAGTTGGGAACTTGTGGTTGATCTTTCCCTTGATGCCACAGTGGGGTGGAATCATGTTCTTCTCCATCATCATCAGAACCTTGATCAGTGCTGTCACACCAGATGCAGATTCAGAGTGACCGACGTTTGCCTTTGTTGAGCCCAAGTGGAGGCTTTCATGCGGCAGTCGCTTTGTCGATGGAGCAAAGCAGCTAAGAACAGAGGACATCTCAGTTGCATCACCGGCTTGGGTTCCGGTTCCATGCATCTCGATGTAGCTGACTTCATGAGGATGGACGCCAGTCTCACTCAGTAGCTTGGAGAAAATCTCCTCTTGAGCGCCGCAGTGTGGTCTGGTAATAGACACCGACTCAGCAGAGTGATTGGTAAGAGCACCCAGAATGACTCCCAGGATAGGATCATGGTCGGCAATTGCATCATCCAGCCTCTTAAGAACGACAGTACCGACGGCGTCTGCTCGACAATAGCCGTCGGCTGCATCGTCAAAGGTGTTGCAGTTGCCTGTTGCTGAGAGGAAATGGCCGCGATCCAGCCCTGCAAAGCTGTCGGGGTTTGACATGACATTTGTGCCACCAGCAATGGCCATATCGCATTCATTGCGCCAGATAGAATTACAAGCTAAGTGAATAGCTGCAAGACTGGATGAGCATGCAGTGTCGACACTGACTGATGGGCCGCAATACTTGAAGAAGTAATTGATCTTTCCTGGTGTAAAGGCTCGATTTCCACCTGGGATGAAATAGGTATCGACATTCTGGCCACAGCTAACTTCTCTGTAGTCGTCACTGGTCATGCCGTAGAAGACTCCAACACGGTCTCGTTGAGTCGATGGCGTTCTGTCAGCAACAACACCTGCCATCTCAAGAGCCTCGTAGGCGGTTGCTAAGGCTAAACGCTGTCCAGGGTCGGATTGTTCTGCTTCTTTGGGAGAGATGTTGAAGAACTTTGCATCAAACAAGCCCGGCTCATTAATCCAGCATCCATGATTGATCTTGCTTGTGTTCTTCTTTTTCCCGGTGGGATCATAGTACATCTCTCCGTTGTACCTGTCTGGTGGTACAGGCCGATGAACGTCAAGCCCTTGGTAGAGAAGGTCCCAGAACGATTCAATATCTGCAGATTCTGGGAATCTTCCAGACATGCCGATGATGGCAATCTTAGACTCGCTGTGTTTAGCAGAGTTTCGGGCAGTTGGCTCAGGGCCTGCCGCGATGGCTTCCATGATACTGTCAACTACCACGACTCTTTTCGACACCGCAGGTTCAAATGCCGTTTTGAGACTCTGACAAAAGTTGGTTGAGATTTGAAACAAGGCGCATTGGTTCATTGAGCCCGTTGTAAGCACTTGCTGTATGTTTCCAGCTGCCTCTCCCAGGTCCAGCGGTAGGATGAGAATACCCTCCACAGCATGGTAAAGCAAGTTCTTGAATTTCTTCTCATCGAGAGACTTGCGGCTGAATGAGCTGGAAATGAAAGATATTTTACCAGATAAGTCGCTCACTGATCCAACACCTTGGAGAATGTGTTCAACATCCTCGACAGTGAAAATGTGCGGCGCGTGGAACGGTGCGTGCACAGCGATAGGGGAAAACTTCAACGTCTCTCCAAGTTGCGAGGACTTTAGGAAATGCTGCACAATTGCCGGTGGACCACTGACAGTCCAAGAGTTTTGGCCCTTGGCACTGACATAGGGCGAGGAGAGTGGTGGAATGTTCTGTTTACACGCACTTAGTACACATTGGCCACCATATTAAAACACCACGGTATCAACTCACGGCTTTCTCTCTGTAGGACGCAATGGCCTTTTCAGCTAGTTCCAACGGGAATTGTGACTCCGAAACGACGTATGACCAAGACGAGGTACTACCAGACTCCGGACGTCCGAACAAAGCTGCTGTTCGAGCAACTAAGAGGCCAACTCTAAGCGACACCCGAACGGCGTCGACACCTGTCTGCACTAGCTCGCTGAGAGACTTTGACGAAGAAATCGCGGCTGCAGTTAATGCTCCGATGCATAATCCAGAGACGTAGCTGTTCGAACCGGTTGGATACGCGTGTTGGCCATCTCCAAAGTAGCTACGCGTTGTAAGCAATCCAGCCGCACTAGCATGAGCAAAGAGAACGTCTTACTTGATGAAGCAACAGATCTGGTAAATAGTTGCCAAAGTGCTTTCAAATGCTGCGTTCTTCTCCTTCTTGTTCTTGATCCCTCGAGCTACAAGATTCTGTATGCTGGAAAAAGCAGGAAACGATTGACGCTCCGCAGCGGTAAGCTGAGCTATTTCATGTCTGAGGATGTAGTTGGCTTGCTCAATGAAAGACGTCAAGTAAGGGTTGTTCTTCTTCAGAAGAAGCAGCTGTAAGTTCGACAAGCTGCAGCTACTCTGATCTCCAAACACGAATACCTGAACAGCGTCAGTGCTGGTGCTTGGTCCGCTCATGGTCATGCTCTCCATGGCGGAAGTTGAATCTAACATCACGTCCGTCCGAAGAGCATAAGCCTAGCAGAAGAATGAAAACAGAGGGATTAATCAGCTGTTTTTAATTTTCCTTCCGACGTATGACTTAAGTACTACGAAGGGGTAACACAATGTCTTTGTCACACATGATAATGTTTCCGAAGTGACCTCATAGAGCTATCATAAAAGGTAGCCACGACCGTTTTCAGAATCAGGAAGTAGAAGAGCCGAGAGCTCGAAAGTTTATTATCGGGAACGGGTTTAGTACACGGGCTGGCATAGCGAATCACATCCAAATCTCAAGTCCTCAAGGCTAATATTGTTGAGGGACGTGCTCGATCGATGGGGATCGAAGCGATGGGGATCACGTCGTATCTCCATGTCGAGAGAAGGCTAAACTCTTTGATGTTAGTGCTAGGCAAAGGAATATTGAGGTAAGACATGCCATCAGGTGGTATAAGGAATTATGGGCCGCAGAACATTTTCCGATGGAGAAGAGAATGTGGCTCAGAGACAGTAAGTCCAAGTACTTGGATGGTATGAGAAATCCGTGTCTAGAAGAGTCTCTCATCAAGTATGAAGTACATGGAGAAACTGATATTAGCCCTAATAGAGGTGAGACCGATCTTTAGGCCGATAAACTTTCCCCTGGCCAAAAGCAGCTTGTGCAAGAATCGCCGATTCATTCTAGGCTAGGGCTGAAGCTAGTCTGTATCACCGGCCAACGACAGACATTCCGAGGCCCATCGGAGTGCCGCCCTTGCATACTTGGATGCAACCAGCCGATCCGTACTGTACGATGGCTGCTCAGATTCCAGCTGACATGTTGCATGCATACACGCCTATTGTCTAGGATTGTGAGATAATTCCGGAAACATGGTAAATTGCTATATGCTGGTTCAAAGAGTCATGCCTTGACAATTTGTACTACGCACTTTCATCGGGAGCTGAAGGCTCCAATATTGATTCAGCTATATATAGGCTCTTGGTATGAATTTCATTTTCGTGAATCCTGTGATCGTAGTACAGATACAAATTGCTCCCTTGGCATTCTCACTGATAGGACGAAGAATGTCCTTTTGCACTCCCTTCTTTTCCCGGGCCTCGTGCCAGAAATACGAGATAACTGTCAGCTGACAACATACGGAGTATACACCAAGAAAAGATTCAGTGCCGACACATCTCACCGATTATACCACGATATGATTTCGGAGAAAATATTTTGGACGATATTTCTTTTTGTCGGGATATTCCGTATCTCTGAATAAACGGGCATGAATCGAAGCAATTGGCTCAAACGCAATATGTTCAATTTTTCGTACGACCTTACGTTAATGAAGTCACGGGTAGGCATGGACGTGGTAAGTAACGTTGCTAATAGAAGAGGATCCAACAATAGATTAAAAAGATAACGACATGGCTTCCTCCTTCATGTATCTGATACTCATTTAGCTACAAGCTGCCCATCGTTCAAAAACTCCTCAAAGTATCCGATAGTCATCCTAATAGTGCAACCATTGTCAGCGCCGCTTCATCCTCTCGATAGATATCGGATTTACTGAAAAGGGAAACTCACGTCGACCTCGAAGTGTCAGCAAAATTCTTGTGGTCGGGGGCCACTTTCTCCAGGAAGCGTGGGTCAGCCTTCATCCTCAGGAAGTCCTCCATGCGTCGAAATACGAATTGCACAACGCAATCATACTCGGACAGCTTAGAGAACTCGGGGTCATATAACTGGAAGAGCAATGGCCGAGTTTTACTATCGTTGTGGGTCTGCTACAGTATGAGAACTGGTACTGAGTGACGATGCCCGGAGAATAACGGCTTACCATATTGTACCGAACGATGCCATATTCTTCCATGAGCCCGCTTACCAAGGGAGCATGTATCTTAGTCATGTACTCTCGGTAAGCTTCTTCGCTCAAACCCGGCTTGCGGAAGCCCGTAATAGTAAGACACAGCAGCTGCTGTGACTTAGAAGGAAGCGAGTCCGAGGTGGCCGTAGGAGTCATCTTGTTCAGCTGCTCACAGCGAAGTGCAAACAGGCTATGTCAACGACGTAATTAATATCTCGTAATAAACTAGAGGTGTATCTTAGATAAAGCTGAAAAGGATTTCGGAGAGGAGAGAGGGGTTGCAAGCGTAACATCATATATATCAGTTTCAGCAGGCATGCTGTGTAACTTGTGCAATGCAATCCTTCATTTGCAAAAACCTCGTATGCGTGCATCGAAAGACATTGCTGCATTCGTCAGGACCGCGTCTGCATTCATCAAACGCAACCATTCATGCATCTAAAGAAGATTCTGCATTTATCGAAACCAGCCTGCATTCATTAACGGGAGTTCTGCATCTACCGGAAGCATTTGCTGAAAAGTTGTTTGTTTGTTGGGAGGAATGTAGTTCTGTTAGTGTTTTTTCGGTGTAAATAACACGGCTTTGACACGGCCTGACAACGGCTTAACACGGGACTGACACCTGCCATCTGCCGCTGCCATTAGCGGGTAGATCAACACGGGCCGGTGCCTTAATGGGATAAAGTCCGTGTTGACGTGGAAACTTTAATGTTTACATCGGGAAATTAGAAAACTTTAAAGATACACCCACATTGCTATCACAATGGTTTATCTACTGTTATATCCGGGATAGGATGATGGAGTAACGTTACACCATATACCCTAAGAGCATAGCTTGTAAAGTTAGATAGAATCAACAGGAAAAAAAAAAATTTTGTAGCGCATCCCCAATATCTTCAAGAAAACTTTGACAAATAAACTTCTTTCAAAGGAAAAAAAAAACCTCAATTTCAACCAATTCAACCAATTTGATTAGATGGAGTGAATCTTCATTGGTCAAAGTAGTTCTTCTGAAGAAAAATAACAAAATCACTCAACATAAAGTTCCATCACATTTAAGGTTATTTCATTCAAACAATGAACAGCTAACCAACCAACATCAAATCCATGAAGTAAAATCACGTTTGTATTTACTTCAGTTTCTTAGGTTTTACAATTCTACTGCTTGATTTACCAATGCTCAGCTGGTTTTCCTCTGTTACACGAATTAGACGCTTTACACAAGTGTGTAATTATGTCTCAAATACTGCCGACTTACCTCGGCCGATAGTCCTTGGCACTTCCCAATCCGGAATCCTCAGATTCCAACACGATTCAAGGGACAAGACACGGAAAACACGGCCAAGGACGCTGCTTTCAATCTTCCGTTCCCTTGGTCACTCTGGAGATTCGTCCAATAAATTCCATATACGTACTAGTAGCAAGCAGCTGAAGCTAATCATCGGACTATTTGAATACGATCGAGATGATCGTCATGCTCGGCAGCAAAAGCAGCCGTGAAAGGCACCGAGAGCATTCGTTTGTACGACCCGAAGTGGACGAAAGCGTCGCCATGCCAAGATTTCCTCTTAACTGCCTATTCGTTTTTGTCTTTTCGGCACTATTTCTGCCATTTTCGGCACTATTGCTGTTCCCAAATTTCGCGTGCTATTTGTCTCTTGCCACGATTGCCCGATTTGCGATATAAGAGCTCGTGTTCCAGTAGGTATCTCTATAATCATCTGTCTCAAGCAAATGATTACCAGCCCCCTTGATTGAGACATTGTTTCCAAAAATACTGTCATTCACGATGAGTCGCCTTTCGCGGGTGCTGTTGGTAGCAGCTGCTTTGCAGTCCACCGCTTGGGCAAAGACAGTCAAAGAGACTTTGCGCTTTACGTGGGAGTCAGGTGCTCCAAATGGACAGGAAAGAGAATTCATTCACACCAATGGACAATTTCCTAGCCCAACCCTCGTTTGGGATGAAGATGATGACGTTGAAGTGAGTGCCTCCTCCCTCTGACTATTCCATCAGGTGATACTGACACACTGCGCCCAATAGATAACAGTTTACAATGACATGCCCAAGAATGTTACCGTGCACTGGCATGGCCTAGAGTAAGTTGAAGTCCATCTAGAAACTTGAATAATTCCCTAACCTGGAGCACCTTTCAGTCAAAAAAATACTCCTTGGGCTGATGGCACGCCTGGCCTCACGCAGCGCCCGATCAAGCCCGGTGGGGAGTTTGTATACAAGTTCAAGGCGTCTCCTGCTGGTAACCACTGGTATCACTCTCATGAGAGGATGTCTCTCGTTGATGGACTTTATGGAGCCATACACATCAGGTCTGACTCACAAACGCCACTGATTCATGTTCGAATGCCAACTAACGAGGGTGTAGGCCGAAGCTAGATCGCACAGACCTATGGGCACAAATCAGCGATGACGAAGAGGACATCAAGGCCATGGAGCAGGCTGCTCTTGACCCCGAGTATCTGGTTGTGTCTGATTGGAGCCAGTATACTTCCGATGAATATTGGAAGATCTCTACTGATTCGGGCATGCTCGTCTTGTATGTTCAGTAACTAACAATCCCTCGCTTTACATATTTGACTGACAAATCACAACAGCTGCCTCGATAGTATTTTGGTCAACGGTGTAGGTAATCTTTACTGCCCGGGCCAGGAATTCCTTCAAAGCGAGCTTGCTCCAGGCCTAGTTGAGGATGCCTTCCCACCAGGCACTGAGGTTTCAGACAAAGGGTAAGTGGCAGGCATACAATTGCAACATCCCACACAATCTCACTTGGCTTCACAAATGCTTACTTCTACACCTTCAGATGCTTCCCCGCGGACCTCGATCAAGTTCAAGGCGGGCCCTGGAACGTCACTAGACGCCCAGATCTTATTCCACCGCGAGTGCAAGAAGGCTGCGTTGCATCAGAGAATGCAAATGCAACTATCACTGTCGACCCATCCAAGAACAATGGCTGGGTTAGTTTCCACATTGTGGCCGCCGCTACTATTGCGCAGATTGCCTTCTCTGTTGATGATCACCCGTTCTATCTATACGAGGTTGACGGCAACTACGTTAAGCCGAAGAAGTTCGTCTCGGCAGTCCTGTCAGCAGGCGAGACTTTTTCGGTCATGATTAAACTTGACCAAGAGCCGGGTAGATACCAGATGCGCATACCCAACTCTGGAGCCTCGCAGGTACTTGGGGGTTACGCCGTAATGGTCTACGAAGGGCATGAGGACGATGAGATTTCGGAGTCAGGATACCTTTCCTATGGAGGCAACCCTGCTTCACCAGAGGTCGAGGAAAATTCATACTTCCCATGGATGCTGCAGACAGACCATGCGGAGCCTTGGCCCCCGAACAAGCCCCCTCCTGGCAATGCTGACCAGGAAGTTCTTCTCGCACTTGGTCGCGTTGGCGCACCCTACAATTATACCATGAACACCAAGTACCTATTACCCATCGATTTTCACAACAATGACCCATTGTTATTCTACCCCAACTCTACCCTCGGCACCGAGGATGAGAACCTGGTGATCCGTACTAAGAATGGAACCTGGGTCGATCTTATTCTGCAGGTCTCTACTCTGCCTGGCGATGAATCTGCCTTTGAGCACTTCATTCACAAGCACGGCAGCAAGACGTGGAGAATTGGCTTTGGCTCTGGCGTTTGGAACTATACCAGTGTTCAAGAGGCAATCGATGAGCGGCCCGAGGATTTCAACCTGGAGACTCCTGGCTTGCGCGACACATGGATCACAGAGTTTTCCATCGGTGGTGTGGCCTCTTGGAGCGTTTTCAGATACTATGTGGATAATCCAGGTCCATGGCTGTTCCACTGCCATATCGAGCTCCATCTGATGGGCGGAATGGGCATTGTCATCATGGATGGTGTAGATGCCTGGCCCGAGGAAGATACTATCCCAACCGAGTATAGGCTCACTTAACGATCGAAAGCACCAGTCGGATATTGACAAATATTACGTGTGGGGGGGTTAAGTTGCTAATTTTATATGCAGTGTCTAGTTTTGCTGATATAGAAGAACACACTTAGAGCTAGAGAATCCACGTATATGCTACATGTCAGAGGTCGTTGGTGATAGTTTTGTGACAGCCAAAATATGCCAGAACAACATCCTGTCGCTAGAGGTTACTACAATGATAGTAACACTGAATATATGTAACTCTCAGTATTGGTTACACTTGATAAACGTAACATTTAATAGATGTAACATTCAGTATATGTATGTCTCAATATATGTATGTATGTCTCAATATACGGGTATGTAACACTAGACTGTGGATAGATATATTGTAGCATCATTCATTTGCCAAGCTGTCAATTGATATTATTTGCAGCAGAGCCCTAAAATATTTCAAGGGCTTCTGCAGCGACTCTAGGTTCCAACACTAAGTATAATGACTTCACCAGGCGTTGATTACTCCTAGAAAACCAGATAGGTGTTTGACATGAAGTATTAATAGCCCATTATTAATGGGGTATATCATGGCACATTGTAGATATTATTTTGTAGAGATATGATAAAATAAGCATTTAGTCTCTTTACCCAAGTTTGAGACTTTAATTACTAAAGGGTCTTCGACAAGATAGAACCGTCACGAAATGTTAGGGAGTGAATGATCTTATTCTCACACAATATTGTCGAAACATAAGCTTCTCCTCTTCCATTTTGGTATATGCAGCTTCATTTTGGTCTTCTGTCCTCCACATACCAGCGCGGCCTTACTTTGAGTCTTTTTTTGTCCAATGGTTCACAGGCTGCCATCAAATGATGTAATCATGTCCAAACAAATCTCACGTCCCTTTTACCTAGTCATCCAGTCAATCGATTCAATGACAGCGCTTTTGTCTCCACACTACCTCTTGTCAACTTCAACTTCAGTCGGAAGTGGACCTCAGAGAGTCAAGGCTTAGTAGAGTACAGGGTATAATAACAATGGAACAGTTGACTTTACCTGTCTTAAACGGCTAGTGAACCGAAAGACAGTGGAAAGGGCCGATATGCGATCGCCCTCTGTCAGGCCTGATCTGACTTGGTCGCCGGTTTAGTAAAAACCAGCATGCTAGAAACATGAAGCAAACCATCTCCACACTACCGACTCCTTACTACAATTAGGCTCGGCAAAAGGCGCTCTTCGGCCAAGGTTAAAAGTAAGATCGTATGAGCTTAATTTGGATCGACATTTCACGCTTTTTGTTTCGAAAATAGAGGCTACCTTCCTATTTCTGCATCGCTTGATCGGCGCTTGTCAGAGGATGTTTACGCATTCCCTTTTGACACAACGCCTTGGCCGTGCGGTGGGTTTCAAAACACGAACTTGACACTTCCTCTCAGAAAATAACATGGAAGTGCTCGTATATGCTCTGTTTGATATGGGTCGCCGTCGATCATCAAACGTCTTACACTCAGAAGACCCAGCTTACGGAAACATGTCGAGACATGGGTATTCAACGCTTGGTAGATCATAAAAGAGTGATTTCCGCCTACATTACTTCCTCTCTCCAATCATACAATCTACTGTCATTAATTAGCAGCATTAACTACTGTCTTTAATTGTATATATTGTTTCTTATCTCACAATATCCCTCCAAAAAATTCACCATGTACTCCAAGACCATCTTTACAGTCGCCGCTCTTGGCGCAGTCGCATCTGCTTTCGATCTCCCTGATAACCTGAGACAAATCTACGACAACCACATCGTAAGGCGATCTCAAGGCCG
>LVVK01000005.1:1709035-1797891 GCA_002022785.1 Trichoderma guizhouense | reverse complement strand
CCCCCCCCCCGAAACCCCCCCCCCCAAAAAAAAAAAAACCCCTACCATCATCCCGGCTAACACTTGATGCTTTTGCAGTCTGGTAACTGTCAAAACCCTCTGTCCGATGCCTTCGAAGGCGGCGCACAGTACTGTGGCGATATCCCAAATGTCATCTTCCTGAAGGGCTCCGACGGCAATTATGACAACATGGATGTTGACTGTGACGGTGCCAACAACTCAGCTGGAGCCTGCTCAAATGACCCCAGTGGCCAAGGGCAAACCGCATTCCAGGATACCGTTCAGAGCTTCGGCATTGAAGACCTCGATGCCAACATTCACCCTTACGTCGTATTTGGCAACGAGGGTGCCAGCCCTTCCTTTGCGCCCCAGGACTTTGGGATGGAGCCTTTGAGCATTGTTGCCGTTGTTTGCAACAATCAAGTGGTAAGCTGCTATCATCATCCATATTTTATTCAACAACACTGGAGACATCTTCTAACGCGCAACACAGTTCTACGGCGTCTGGGGCGACACCAACGGCTTCACCTCTACTGGAGAGTCTTCTATCTCTCTAGCGCAACTCTGCTTCCCCAATGATGGCCTCACCGGCGATAACGGACACGACCAGAAGGATGTTCTATACCTTGGTTTCACTGGCTCAGGTGCTGTGCCTGGTGCCAGCGCCAACTGGAACGCTGGAAGCACTGAAGAATTTGAGAATAGCATCAAGGATCTCGGCGATAGCCTTGTTGCAGGTCTTCCGGCTTAAAGAGACGACTTACACTCTTCGGAGAAATTTTATATGGAAAGCTTGAATAGCGCTGAGCGACATATCATATGATGCTTAATGTATACCATGTATAATAAATGATAATTTAATTGCTAAAACTGCCTATGTCGCAATGTGCCAAAAACTCTTCCTCAATTGAAATACAAGCCTAGTTCTTTCGCTATGATATCTGCTCCCTTTTCTCCAACAATGAGAGCCGAGTTGTTCGTATTGGCGCCAACATTCTCGGGTGCAATTGAGAGATCTACATAAAGTAAGTGACGTGATCATGAATAGATAGCATAGCAAGGCCATGAGAGAGTGTGATACTGACCGCAAAGCTTCAACCCAACTGTGCCATAAACATTGAGATCCTTGTCCACAACACCGCCTTTCTCCTTTGGAGCCATCTTACAAGTCCCCAGGGAATGCCACGTCGTTTCAATGTTCGAACGGATGAACTCTTCAATGGCCTTGTCGTCTTCTTCATCGTACTCAATTGGCGGCAGACGCTTTCTCTCTTCAAGCGTCTTGAAGCCACCCTTAACTTCCGGCGCGGTTCGCAGAGCAGCTTTGCTACCTTGACGGAAGCTGGGATGTGCTACGGCAAGCTCGCTCACAAATCCATTCGTGCGACGAAAGATTTCTCGCTGCTTCTTGTATGCCCAAAGCTGCTTTGTCATATCTACTCTCTTGGAGAGGAAACCTGTGTTGAAGGAGGGTGGCGCGTCAGGGTCTTTGGAGGTGATGTGAATATCTCCGCGGGAATATGGATAGCCTGTATACATGCCAATGGAAAGGTACTGAGACGGTCCACTTTGTTCCTCAGGCAAAGTCTTGTAATCGCCAAGGTAAGTGCTGACAACAGCTAGCAGCATCAAGGGTCTTTCTTTCTGCTCTTTGAAGTCGCGATTCCAATGGTCTTGGAACTCTTGATCCAACTGTGCAACTTCTTCATCCGTCGGGCGAAGTTTGGCTGCTAGATCGACTCCGTTCCAGGTAACGACAGGGTTCTTTTTCTCAGCCGCCTCGTAAAAGTCTACATCGCCTCGATTCAACACATCAAGCGTCTCATCTGGCTTCAGCGTTGTCTTGTATTTGTAAAAGATCAGGTTGTGATCCTGATATTCCTCTCCAACGCCCGGTACATCAGCAACGACGGGAATATCCAGCTTCTTGAGCAGTTCGGCATTGCCAACTCCAGATCTCTCAAGGATCAGTGGTGTTCCAAGAGCTCCTGCTGAGACTACAACAAGCTTTCTCGCTTTAATAGTCAACGGCGGCCCTTTAGTAAAATTGGCGACAGGCTGGTTGGATGCAGTTGGCAAATATTCCACACCAACAGCTCGATTACCTTCAAAAATGACACGACTGATGGTGCTTTCCACGAGCAGATGAAGGTTGGGGTATTTTCCCGACGCCATAAGAGGGTGTACATAGCGATGTGCCGTATCTTGTCGCTTGCCATCGGGCGAAACATATCGCAGCCATCGAGAGAAGCCACCGATAGTCTTGAAGTCTTGCATGTCAGGAAACTCTGGAAGCCCAACAGCCTCAGCACCGGCTAGGATGTCGTCTTGCGCTTCTTTGGCGTGGTAGCAGCCAAAAGAGACATTGATTGGGCCGTCATACCCATGCAAGCTCTTGTCAACTGCAGGGTGGTCAAGATGGTGTGTCTCCAACTTGTTTGCAAAGGGCAGCAGACTCTTCGCATCCCATCCTTCCGTATTCCAGGAATCGTAATCAACGCCCGATGCTATGTATGACACGTTAGATAGATCTATTCTGCCATTGCGTCAAAGTTGGGTTGGTTCATGTCAGCATTACCTCGTGTATACATTGCAAAATTGATGGATGAACCTCCGCCAAGCATGCCTCCTGTGGTAACAATGGGCTCTCGGCCATTGAGATCAGCCGTCTTGTTACCTTTGTAGGCGATAGATGTTTGAGAGTTTGGAGCTAGATGGTAGAGATATCTAGAGGCATTGACGACATTTGGGTCATTTAAGTTGTTCTTGCCACGCTCGACAATGAGGATAGACAGATTGGGATCTGCTTTCGCCAGCCGCCCGGCTACAATACAGGCCGCGGTACCTCCTAGACAGATTTAAGCATCGTGATGGATGAGGAGGTGAATTGACGGGGATGAATTTACCTCCAGCGAATATAATATCGTATACAGTTCCTTCTTTGTGAGTAGACATGATGACGTAGTAAAGAGTCTTGAACGAGTACTGGAAATACAGAGTACGCAGATGCTTGAACAATGAGGTTACTGGCGAAGGAGAAGAGCACAATGGAAGAGAGAGAAACACAGAGACAGAGACTTAATTATAAAGAATTTAGTAAAGGTCCATTCCATCACCTGCAGCAACCATTGATTCCAAACTGCGCTGTTACGTACCCCTCGTAAGTAATGTCTATGGCGCCCGTTCTAGATCTATTCGCCTAAACAGGAGCGTTGATGTTTAGGTCCCTGTATTACGGCATGATCCAGTTTCAGCCCGCCCCAATACACCCCCAAAAAGCAATCCGTGTCGCATTTCATGCATAAGACAGCATTGACCAACGCCTATGGGTATAGAGCTGCAGTTGGCGAGAATCTCATTGGATCAATATCAGTCGATAGAGTTGCGGGGTAATAGTTGCTGTGAGACCCGAGGGATCATATCTCCGGAGAGGGGTAGGGACAGGAGGTTTTAGGAGACTGAAGCTCATCGATTGTATTGTTAGGGCCAGTTTCCGCACGTCTCGGAAAAAGTTGACATATTAAATGATTGAAGCTGATTCGTAGACGAGACGGGAGATGAGTCGGTAGATGACAGCCAAGGCACTATATCTCAGGTGAGTTGTCATGGCTTGATAGGATCCCGAAAGGTTAATATAGAGGCCGTGTCAACGTGTCGAAGCGTGGCTTGTCTCATAAAATAGTTTATTACCTCGGTACTAGTTTTGTTGTCGTCGATCTTGCTGGCGAGACGGCTATTCAATTGCTTACCTTGGATGTAAGGGACATCAATATTCTAAAATTAATCAACCAAGCAATGCTTGCTGGCTATTGTTGATTGGGCACATGCAAATAATTCGCCCCAAATTTAATCAATGTGAGAAACATCGGGTATGCACAAGCACTATCCGACGCACCCGCTCCCCGCTCCATCTGCCGCGTCGTCTTTTGTGTTATTTACGTCTCTCTTTGATGTGGATGCTAGAACTGGAATCATATTGAAGCGCTAGAATATGAGCTATAACGCGTATTCCATATACAGCCCCTACGCCTTTTCCGGACTCCAGTGATGTAGGGTAATAAGGGAGACCGTTGCCCGGAACCGGCCGGAATCGTTGCGAGACAAAACCGCGCACGATTATGCGCACACGCTTCAAGATGATCGTAAAATACCCTAGGATGGAATGGAATCACGTTGTTTCGTCTCAGACAACTTCATCATTGTCAGCTCTCTTTGTGAAGTGTTGTAATCATTCTTCCCGATATGGATAGATTGGCGGCATTGATTGGCTCAATGGCTTTATACCACTCCTCATATTCGACTAATCATTTATAAAACTCACGCAGACTGATTAAGAGGAACGGGATATGCATAGCTTGCTAGGGTCTCGAAATGCTGGACAGTAATCGTCATTATTATTTAATGCTACTAATTATATACATTATAAACGGGTGGACAGGAGCATTTCGTAGCTCCCTCTATCTTTCCACATGCAAGATCGCTATGCAACTTTTCACCTCTTCCAAATTAAATCTGCTTTCCTGATCTGCATCCGCGCTTATTTGTGTGCGTTTTCCACCTGCGCCTCTTCGACATCTGAATCCGCAGCCAAGGTCTGTTCACCAGTGAGGCGAGGGTTGCGAATTGCGAGCGAAAATGCAATGAGTGGAACGCAGATGCAAATACCGGTGATGGCGAGCAGGCGCTGGATATACTGATATGAATCAACGATGGCGTCTCTCTCAGGTGTACCGGGAGGGTAGGGGAGAATGGCCACAAGAGGGTTGCCGTAAGCTTCGACCGCCAATGTAGAATTGATGTTTGCCAGTCTGGTTTCCAAAGCCTTGGGGAGCAGCTGTGTCCACAAGGCTCCAGAGACAGTATTCCCCAAGGCAGATCCAATGTTGTACACTGCCAGGTAGAGACCCGTCATGACGGCCAAATGCTCGTGCTTCAGGCCAACTTGGATAGATGCCTGGGCAGTGTAAGGGAACATGCCTCCAGCGAGACCTAGAACAACCTGAGCTGCAATGACGCCGACTCGGCTGGAGCTCGTGATGGATCCACGGAAACGGATGAGCAATCCAAAGGCTACCATGAAGAGACAGGTTCCAGCGACGACGAAGATTTTGAGGCGGCGAACTTTGTAAACCACCAAGCCGAGAATGGCTCCGATAATGACGCTGACGAACGAGTACAGTGACGTGACTCGAGTCGCGGTCGTGATGGAGAAGTTGAAGGCGACAACGAGAACAGTATAAAGAAAGTCGCCTTGCATCGTCCAGGCAAAGTTGAGGCAGACAGCAATACCCATCGGCGCCCACACAGCTCGATCCTTCATAAGGAAGAATGGGACCAGCGGGTGAGGAGCCTTAAGCTCCCACCAGATGAAGAATGGGATGCAGCAAACACCAACGACGAGCGGTGCAATGATGTGGGCAGTACGCCACTCGGTGTGAACGCCGCCAGCTAGAGTAAATGGCACGAGGATGAGGGCAAAGACGGCGATGAGGAGGAGGATGCCAATAACGTCCAATAGCCAGAAGAGCTCGACGATGAGATTCTTGAAGCCCAGCTGCTCAAAAGATGAGCGATAGTTGACAAGGAGGCCCTGCTTCCTGGCGCGACGGCCCACAATCGAGAGGCTGATGATGAGCGGCAGAGCGCAGACTGGGTAAATGATGGACCACATTCCGATACCCCATCGCCAGGTAGTTGCTCCCAAGACGGAGTTGGCAACGTTGCCGCTGATCCATGCGTTGATGATGAATGGCAAGGCTGGAATATAGCTGAAGAAGAGACGGGCACGAGTCGAGGTGATGTCGGCAATGATGACCTCAACCAGCAACAAGACCATGGTATAGCCGACTTGGTAGATCACATTGCCGCCAGCATACGTTGCGATATTGGTGGCTGCAGCCTCAATAACCGTCCCAAGGACGTAGAAAAACACAGAGACGCAGATCAGCTCGACACGACCAAAGACGTCGGCAATCTTGGCGGCGGTGGGTTGAGCAGCCGCTGCGATGACGGCGCGGATGACGTTGATGGTCGACAGCAGAGAGTGGCTGTCCCACGAACCAGTGGCATACGGCTGGTAGGTGTATCGCAGCGTGCCGTCCAGGCCATAGCAGTAAGCAAGCAGAAGGACGCTGAGGAAGATTGCGATGCGGTCGGCCAAGGTGATGCAGCTTGAGATAGCCTCGATACGGGAAACACCAGGCGACTTGATGTTTCTGACGAGGTCGGCAGCGGACTTGTCGAGATTCTTCTCGTTATCGTTGGCTACGACTTGGCTTGCAGCCTTTTCCACCCCAGGCAGGGAGGCGGGGTTCAAGTCGGCAGCCATGTTTCAATGGTGGTTGGTGATGAAGGTGCAGAAGGTGAGACGATGGCCACGAGATTTCAGTGTCACCGTCTGTCTCTCCTTGTCTCTAACAAAGATGATGAAACAAGTAAAAGAAGGACCTGCTTAATCCGCAGCCTAATAGATCGACGGATTGGCTTCCTGGGCTGTCACTAGTAAAGTGTTCCGGAAGCGGACGAGGATGCATGTGCATATGCGAGTTACAAGCAGGGGACTGGAGTCTTCCGGCGCCACGGCTGTAGCACAAGTTATATATCCATTCTCTAGCGTCAGCTCAAAGCATCTGCCTGATGCGATCGATTAGATCAAAGAAAATTTTCGGTCAATGTTGCGCCGCAATGGTGGCCCGAAGGAGCAAAGACCCAGCAATTTTAGATCCCTTTGGATCCTTCTGCGTTATCTGATGATCAGATTAAAGTGGGCTACGATGGAGCGTCGGGGGAAAAAACTTCACCGTTGCAGCCAACTGGAACCGCTAAAACCTTCCATCGGTCGGCCTCTGATGCCGAGTCTGGCTTAATCCATCATGGCCAAGCCCCCGGTCGGTGAGACGACTCGCATTGAGGTCGTAATACAGCCAATCGCCTGCTGGGACAATCATCAAGAGCCCGAATACGGTGGCCGAGTCGTGTGCAACCCTCCCTGGAAGTTTGGGGCTCTATTATGTGTCTATGGACATGTTGAAGCCCATGCTAGTCGCTGACAGTGAGTGGCAAGAAGAGGAAAGGTTCAATGTTCTCAGGGCGTGATTTCGCAAGTACATACCACGAGCATCCTGCAGCCAGTCGGAAGGCGATGAAGCGATAGGGAACGGCGGAATCAGTGGCCTATTTGTTGAGCCACTTTTCTCACTGTAGAAAATTGTGTATTGCGGCCGTGCTCTGGATCTTGGCTTCAATATTTTGTTGTAAGTGGCTCCATGTAAGCCCACCTCGGTCTTGGTCCAGATCACATCAGGATTTCTCTCATCGCTGGCTTGTCTTGTCCTGTCCTAGCTTGCCACTTCTTCCCCTTCTTTCTTTTCTTCTTTTCTTCTTCTTCTTCATTTTTTTTTCTCATTCGAAATTTTCTCTCAGTCCACTTCAATAGTTCAATCTTGGCATCTACAAACACAGCTCGCAGCTTCAGTTTCTCACCGGTTGGGTCCCGCCCGCCCTTTGCCGCAGCCACGAAATGCTGTTCGGAGGGGCTTGAGCACATTTCTTGTCCGAGTAATCGTGGCGCTCCGAGCACCCGTAAACATTGAAGCTTCCATCATCATTCCAGGCACAAATGATCCCCAGCAATGGCGCGAGAGTTCAGTCTAAGCCAAGCTCGGAGAAGCTAGAAAGCTCCTCTCTCGGAGCATTTCGCGCCACAATGTTGCTAGCGGCGTCGCCCTTCTTTTTTTTCTCTTTCGCATCCGGCCAGACGCGTTGCGATGGGCCGATAACCAATGTCTCAGCTCCAAAGACATAGTTCGGATGCCAAGGTTAATAAAAATAGCCTCACTTGGTCATGATCAAAACGATAGGTTCATGAGCTGAGGTCTAATGCTCCTGTAACGGATTGAAACGGTGCAACTAACTACAAATATTCGTGTAACCCCGACCTTTTCGCGCAAAACTGTGTGAATCTTGATGACGTCTTTTCATTCTTTGACCAATGACTACTTTATAAAATTTGGACATGTGCGCTGTCTTCAGCCCAGCGACCGTTACACGGGCCCAAATCTTGTTGCAGAGAAGCTGACAGACTTTTTGTCCCACGACTTCAAACAGGCAGACGTGATCAGCCGACCTGAGTTGACCCAGGCTTCATGGGCGCCTTGGTCCAGCGATACGGTTCCATTGAAAATCTAAAACTATTGGTAGAGCATTACGAGGCGGACTTACGGACCTCATACGGATTAAAGTTTGATGCTCAGCAAATCTAATATACCTATGATGTCCAATTATTATTATTATGGCAACTCGTGCCGCGCTCTCTGATGGTACGTGATGCTTCGTATTCACTATAAAAATGGCATCATCCGGTGGCGCTTCGTACTGCAGCAATATATTGCTGTTATCTACTACATGCAGTCGAAACTGAAAGTATTCTATAATTAATTCTGTCCTATTGGTCGCATCTGGGCCAATACTTCAGTATGCAGCTGTTTTTCATACGCCAACAATGTCGATATTCAAGCCTCATATTTCTAGCTGGAGGTCTGGTGCTACGAAACATTTCTAGATGAAAAATTACCGTATGCTGCCCGAGTCCCTTGGATGCATGAGTTACCGCATATATAAGTGCTATCTTCCCAACGATCACCAGATACATCCCAAAGCATTCACTTTCCCGTCCATCTATTAGCTCTGCTTGTATAAAAACCTTACAGGTGGATCGGAGTGAAACTCACATGATATCTGCTGTCTCCTATACGGATACTTATGACGATATTCCGCTCACGGGGCTTTGGTGTATCTCTAGAAACTCCACATTTACTATACGATTGCAAAAATAAACGAAAAGCTTGAGCTCCGTGTTGTTTCAAGTTATAAAAAAGGTACATGAACATTGATACTCTATTTATCAAGTCATTTCAGTAGTCCACACTCCTACTAGGTGGTCGGTAACATGACCTCAGGAGGCTCCCTAACCACATAGTCTGTTTACTCACTGTCACTTCACTCTCATTCGTCATAATTATTTCTCCCTCTCATCATCATCATATCCACTGGTTCTTTGTCGTCGCTCTTTCTTGCCTAATGCGGCCTGATTTTCCAAGCTGAAACCTCGTTTCCATTTATTGACTTTTAGTTCTACTGTTAGTGATGTGATGAAGGGTAACCGTTGACATCAATATGCTTATTTTTAGTGTTTAGGGCTGTTGCCAATATCCATTCATTATACGACTGCACCGCCCCTCCTCAGTATATATACACCTTCTAGTCCGTCTGGACATCCTAGTCTTTGGTAACCGTATAATCGTTATTGGCTACACCACCTCTCTTTTCTGTCAAGTCATTCACGATGTTGGGCTACTCTTTCATTCTCAGCGTCTCTCTTGCGGCTCTTTCTATCGAGAGTGCATATGGGGCAGCATTTATCCCGCAAAACCCAATAGCGAGAAATAGGGGTTCCTTTTCTGCTCAGTCGAAAAGAGATGGTATTCAAGCTGCCAATGCGGATTTTATGCCGTTATCGCTAGATTCTCCAATTACGGAGGACGGCCGTTGTGGTGTCAATTTCGGCACCAGATGTGAGAATGATGAATGCTGTTCCAGCGAGGGGTAAGCGCCTACGCATATTCTACTCCGGTTACTGGTAACAGGCGGCTGACTTTAACTACCTAGATGGTGCGGAACCGGGTACTATTACTGTTCGGCTCCTGCGTGCCAGTTTGACTATGGTCCTCACTGCGATGCCAATAGGCGACCCAAAGGGGCTAACACTGAAGACTGGCCCCGAGATCATGTGGGTTCTGTGCCATATGGAGAAGCGATATATCATTGCACCAAGCCGGGCACTGTAGCTTTGACTTTTGACGATGGCCCATGGGACTACACCGAGAGGCTGCTGGACATTCTTGAGGTTCGTCTAGAAACAATGTTAGCCTGATGGGAGCAAATACTGATAGAATAATACAGGAACGTGGGGCTAGAGCTACCTTCTTCATTACAGGCCGCAATCTGGGAAAAGGAGCCATCAATGATCCATCCACAGACTGGCCTCGTCTTATCCATCGTATGAAGGCGGATGGTCACCAAATCGGCAGTCACACTTGGTCCCATCAACGCCTGCCCACGGTCGACAGGTCCCGAGTCCGCCAGCAGATGCTCTTTAACGAGATTGCCATTGCAGACATTCTTGGCTTCTTTCCCACATATATGCGACCCCCCTACTCTGCCAGTGATACAAACGTCGATGAGTGGCTCGGCGAATTGGGATACCACATCACGTATTTCAATCTCGACACTGAAGGTTACTTGCACGAAGAGGATATTGAGATCTCCCAGATTATTGCTGAAAAGGCATTCGAAGGAAAGGATCCAGAGACTGACTCATACCTCCAAATCGAACACGACACAGTAGCTGAGTCAGTGCACACTCTCGTCCCGTACCTCCTCGATCTTCTTTACGACGCTGGTTTCGAGGCCGTCACTGTCGGTGAATGTCTCGGAGATCCAGAAGAGAACTGGTACCGAAGGCCAGATGGAGAAGATGAGAAGCGGATTCTCACCGCAAAAGAGATTCAATCTCCCCAAACCCCTCATGTCAAGAGGATAAGCCCTCTAGATCTTTTGAAAAAACTCCTTTACCCAAGCTCCAAGCCTCATTATCCGGGAACCAACACAACTCAGTTCCCCGCTAATGGATCTTACCCTGCCGTTAACTCGTCCCTCCCCGTGGTTTATCATAACCCTACCACTGACGGTCGTTGCGGCCCTTCACATGGCAACACTACTTGTATGAATCAAAAAATTGAGAATTGTTGTTCTCAGCGTGGATGGTGTGGAGCGACCGAAGCCCACTGCATGAAAGGTTGTCAGGAGGGATTTGGTCGGTGCGGGATGTTTGGTCATAATGGTCATACTATGGTTTAATTAATATTTTGTTTTGTTAGGGATCTTTCCATATCAATTTCATCATTATTGTTTTCCTATCTATGTCTTTGAGAAATATGTCTACTAGGATGAAAGTAATTAATAACTTTCTTGTTATCCAGCAGTCTGGAAATTATTCACATAAACAGAGCAAAGTTCCGGTTAGTCTACTCCGCAACGGCGTAAAATTCCCGACAGTTGTCGCTAATCCCCAGTAGGGACACACGAGCTCGGAAATTTATATCGTGTAAGCCGCCAGATTAAGCCTTTGCTTCACATCAGCCGCTGTGTAAATACGAGTAGAACGTAAAAGGAAACCGCCGACTTCGTGGTTAGTAATGTATTTATCACGTGCTTATCACACTGAAGGATCAGTTGTATATATAGGTAGTTTTCAGCTGAGGGACTTTAGGCAGAGCACAACACGGGTTGCAGGGTTCCATTTCCTCTCTTTGTCTATCTCTTAAGAGGCTCTTCGCATATTTGGATACATCTGTCCGAAAATCTCACACAAAAGAGCGTTATGGATTCTTTAGCAAATGATTTCGGAGATATCCAATTGAATCCCATTTTGCTATGCGGGGACTGTTGGCAGATCAATTTCTCGGCTTTATTTGATCCTGATGTTACGAACATGCAAATACAACCTATTTTCGTTAAAGATGCCGAAAAGGTTGAAGCCACCTGCCAGTTCTGCAGTCTCCTACTCCGAGAAGCACGAAATCTGACACGCAGCGGTCGTGTTATTCGCCAGGTCGACGGCCAACCTCTGGCATTCTTCTTCCAACGCGACTGTCAGACGGGCGTTGCAGAGCATGGCATCACAGAGTTCACAAAAACTATCATACTAAAAGTCGATCTATTACCAGTGCCGACTCCAGAAGATTTCGAGATCAAGTTTAACATCTGCCCTGTTTTCATCGACAGAGGCGATGATCACCTTCAGTGTGTCCAGTTTGTCTCCACAGACAGCATAGATTTGGGTTTGTGCAGCAAGTGGCTCCGAGATTGCGAGACGCGGCATCTACCATATTGTCGAGACCTTGGCCAGGAAATAGACAAGTTACCACTACCTCAGGAGTTTCGTCTTGTTGATACCATTGATAACTGCATCATTCCAGCGCCTCAAGATTGTCGCTATATCGCACTAAGCTATGTCTGGGGCCGGGCTGCAACGTTAAAACTCAACGAGGATAACGCAGAGACATTTGAACGCCCTGGAAGCCTAAAACAGCATATGGCCGACTTACCCAGGACAGTTCAAGACGCAATACACGTAGTCAGATCTTTGGGCGAAAGATATCTATGGGTGGATCGTCTCTGTATTATTCAGGACTCACATCACAAAGAAGAACAAATTGCCAAGATGGACAGCATTTACGGAGCTGCAGTCCTAACAATAGTTGCTGCATATGGATCAGATGCTAATGCTGGTCTGAGAGGAGTTCGCCCAGGCTCGCGAACTTTTAACCAGTCAGCAGCCACTATCTGGCACGACCTCACTCTTGTGGCTGCCGCTCCATCACCTGGTGATATTACAGAGTCAATATGGGCAACTCGAGGGTGGACGTACCAAGAACAATTGCTATCACAGCGACTGCTGGTTTTCACAACAGAAGGTCAGGCCGTTTGGCAGTGTGCATCCAGCCATCTATTGGAGGATACTTCATCTATCATCAAAGCCCGCCCAGTGAGGCGCTTAAGACAGCTGCGGGACTATTTGAGGTTCAGTGAACGCCAAACAGCGCCAGACCCGACGCTGTCGCCGCTGCCTCTACAACGGCCAGATGCAATCACTGAGTACATGACGGTGGTTCAGGGCTACACCAAGAGACGTTTTACCTTCGAAGATGACGTCTTGGCTGCCTTTCAAGGGTTTGGAAGTATTCTTCAGCGCTATCTGAACTCTAGGTTTCTTGCTGGCCTTCCAGAAGCATACCTGGATCAGGCATTGTTGTGGATTCCTTCAATTCAGCAAAAGCGGAGAGAAGGCAACGAGAAGTATTTGCCTAGTTGGTCCTGGGTAGGATGGAGTGGGCACGCGCATTACCAAGAACTGGACTCCTCCAACACCGAAAGGATAGTGCCTGTTGTAAAATGGTATTACACAGAAGACGCCCAGATCGCCAAGCCTATCAACCAGATCGGAATTGGAATAGATGAGTCACGGTTTGGGAAAGAGAGGAGCTCAAATACATTCTGTTGGGTGCCTATTTTTGAACTACTGGCCGATTCACTAAACGTTGTGCCAACAAGCAATTTCGATCCACAGCAGCGCCCGTTGCTGCAGTTTTGGACCTCTTGCTCGCTGTTCCGCATCGCTCCGCGACAGAGAGATCGCATGATTACAGGTCAGAGAGAGTCATCATTGAATCGTCCGATCAAAGTCCACATTTTTCTGGGGGAATCAGAAAGACAACTCAGTGGATACCTCATCTTGAATGGAGAAACGTTGCCAGAGATTGACCCGTCTCGACACGAATTTATCGTCTTGTCTGAAGCCCAGTTTTCCGGATTCAATCCCATTACTTCAGCATGTACGCCATCAGAACAGAGTCTGATGTACAACGTGATGCTGATTGAATGGGATGACAACCGGGAGATGGCATCTCGATTGGGAATTGGGAGAGTGCTGAAGCAGGCCTGGGACGCGTCAAATCCTGTCATCAAGTTTATCACGCTGGGTTAAAGCTGAGGCGATCATTTGATCATCGAACGCGTCGATCACCGCAATTAAATAACAGCACTCAGATTTGAATCTTTCTCTATCAAGTCTCCGATGAAAAGAAGACTTCTTTCACCTACAACCAGAGTCCAGTAAACTGCTATGTTAGATTCCGAGCCCAATGGCCATTTTCAAGTAAATAAGACCACTTTTGGGTAGCTTTCAGCTCATAGCTGTGCGTGAGGCAAGGGGCAAATGCTCCAGATGCTTTCCAGCAACTCGGTAAACAGAAAATCTCCATTCAGCTGAACAATAACTCAGCGGCTAACGCACAGCACGGGCTTCGTGGCCCGCTAATCTTACCATGCTGGGTCAGTTGCTTTTAATTGCCGTCCCTGAGCCCAATCGAAGACGCCGGCACAGGGGTAAAGTGGCGAACGCTAAGCTGCTGGCGGCAGTCTAAATGCGAATAGTCTCAGGTCGCCAGAGAGCCAGCTCACGAATCTAGGCCCTGAAAGACTCAGATTTCAACTATCGATCTAGCTAGACAGTGGCTATATCCCAAAAAGGAAGCGATAGCTTCAAAGATGAGCTGCTGGCAATTGGGCGTCCACGAGCAATGTCAATATTATAGGGATGATCTCTCCTTGCATGATTCTTGTAGGCGTAATAAATAGTTTGGAGTAGCCACTCTCATGACTGTCGGAGGTCTATCATCAATTCTAACCTTAGTGTCTATCATCAATTCAAGATGAAGTTGCTCACCCTTTCCGTTGCGCTGTCAGTCCTTCAGGCTGTGGATGCTCGTGACCCAGCTTGCCATCCTCCGGCGCCTTCATGCCGATGGGTCTCCTGGTGGACAGCAAGAGAGTGCAATGCTATTATCAGTGAGTTGATTTCTGGAGGGAACAAAAAAGATTATAGAGACTAATCTCTTTTGCTTTATAACTAGACGCTCGACATATCCGACGCTCGACATGTGAGGCTCCTGAAGGAACCGTCATCAGAACCAGCACAGTCACCCGCCACCCAACCATCACGCAAACCAAAACCGTGAAGCCCGCAACAAGCACCAAAACATCAACCAGAACTGTCACAGTCACGGATCCTATGTATGTTGGACTGTTGTATGGAAGTGAGAAACGTTTGACTAACTCGAATGCCTCTTGAAGCACTCATCAAGACACAGCTACAGCCTGGGCAACCTTGACGGCGGTCGCAACCACAACAGATGTGGAAACTGATTCCTCGACTGTCACTATCACAACAACCTCTGTGGAGACTGATACTTCCAGCACCACAGCTACGACGTGAGTAGCTTCGTATGTCCGCCATGGGATCTACACATGATGAACTGACAATGGGCAGTACCCAAACCAGCACTTCGTTTCTCAGCTGGGCTCCCGAAACTTGCGCTCAGGCGCCACCAACCACCACCGCTCAGGGACCACCAGCCACTTTCACTCTGGCGCCTACTTTCAAGCGCTCTGAGAACCATTACGACGAATTACCTCGGGATTGCTGTAAGTTGATTCAAAGAAGTAACGGGCCATGAGGATTTAAGCTAACCTTGTTAATTCTCTAGCATGCTTCCTGACTTCGACAAAGAGCTGTGGCCCTCGCGTCACAAAGGTTGTCACCAAAACCAAGGAAGACCGCCCCGTCGTCATCACCAAGACTGTCACGGATCGAAACTGCAAAACTGTCACGACCACTAAGACGTCCACAACCCATGTCAACGGAGCTCCGCCGCCCAAGCAGACGGTTACCTTGACTACTACCTCGACCAGCACCACAACGGCTACTTCGACCAGCACGGTTGAGAAAACCACAACTGCTACAGAATCCACTACAACGACAGTCATTGCAGCTACCACCGTCACTACCGGAAGCACAGTCACCCAGACCGAGAATCCTTGTGACCCCGCCAACATCAACAAATATATCCTCCAAGGCCCTCCATCCAACCCCAATGTTGTCCTTGGCTCCCGTGGAGATGGCAACGGAGATTCTATCTGTTGCTCAAACTGCCTCAGAAATAGGGACTGTGTCTTCTGGAAGTTGACCGCAGATGGTTCTATTTGCGAGAACTACTACACGAACCGAAATGTCCCAGTCGAGGGTTGTGTTTCCGACAAATGCACAAGGGGACACCCCGTGATGAACGTCGATCCTAATTCAGACGGAAACACATACGGCATGGCTACATGCGGGCAGTTCCAAATCGTGTATTAATAATGAGGACGGATTGCAAACTGGCGGGATATGTTTAGATGATGACAACACAACAGCGACTTTTTCTTTTCTTCTGACAAATAATTATAATACACTGAGTTCGTTTCTGCCTAGTATATAGAAAGGAAAAAAGAATACGAATTTTCCCCAATTCTCACTCTCTTTCGCTGTTCGCCATATGTGACTTGATAATAACGATGTCTAATTGTGATCACTCTCTTCGTTTACTCTAGTTGGCCTACTCCGTACAGTCTTCAATTATTCAAGTCATGAGACCAGGCGGGCAATGCAGTTGTAACTAAGATGTGACATTGGACAATTCCTAACCACGAAACGCCTTTAGCCGCGTACACCAAATCTTAAGCCGTGTAGGTTAGGTAGTCTCCGTTTCCCTTGTCAACTCTGGTTAAGTGCCCAAAGACCATCGGCAATCTCTCGGAAAATTCAGTATATCCTGTTCTAAATGATAAAAGAGACCGTCTAGTCCCTAGCCTATCCCGTATTAATGTTGCTCTAGTTGTGCGGGGTTGGCACTAAGGCGATAGCAAATTCCGGAGTAAGACGGAGGAAGGCCTCCGAATTGACCCCCAAACTCACAAATGAATCAAACTTCTATAACCGTTGTTTTATCCAGGGCATTTCAAAGCGTTTCATATGGCCGAGAGTCTGCAGAATACTTCACCGAGTATTTCGGTCAATCAAGGTCAGCCGGAAGAGTACGTCGCGCGGAGGCGCAACAGAACGGGGTGCTTGACATGCCGTCGAAGGTACGAACATCCATTCTATGAATCGGATTTAGGTAACTGACTGGATGGGAAACATGCAGGAGGAAGCGATGCGATGGTGTCCGGGATGTCTGTGGTCATTGCATTCGTCTCAATCTCATCTGTCATTGGCCGGGCCCCCGTGATATAGGGGAAGGCTCTGCATCTTCCTCACGTTTGGTGTCACAGCGGCCACGAGTGACAGACCATTCCTGCGTGCCTTTGACCATTCCAATTGCACCCGCTCCTTTTCAATTTCTCCAGAGCGATGCCCCAGAACTTGCTCGTCGATCACTGGATCGCAAGTTGGCGCTGAGATACTACGTTCAGATCTTTAATACTATGCTAACCACCAATCTGGAGAACAATGGGTTCCTTTCTGGTACGCTTTTACTCTCAAACTTTACTTCTAACTAGCACATTACAGTGAATAACATGAAGCAGTGCTGTTACCTATGGCAATAGAGGAGAAAGCGCTTCTTGATATGCTAATTGCATGGTCATCATCTCACCTATCCCTTTGCGACGACACCTATCGTATCAAAGCCCTCGAGCATCGATCTACGGCTCTGCAGTCTTTCACAGCATCATTATTAAAGAACGAATTACCCGAAGTCTCGTTGGCTTGCTGTCTTGTCTTCTGCTCCATGTCGGCCGTCTTGGGCGATACTGCAGAGTGGCGTAACCATCTTGTGGGCGCCGCGCACATAATCCGACACGCCTGGCTCTCGTCGTCACAAGATGGGAGCCTAAAGAATCCTCCATATGAGATCCGTTGGCTACTAAGAAATTTCGCCTATCACGACATCCTCATGAGCGTAACATTGGATCGCGAGCCTCTGATACCAGGGCGATACTGGATTCCACAGCCCATGAACGAATTGGATTCCTATGTCGGGCTGGCATCTGAGCCATTAGCCCTGATTTCCAAAATCAGCTCGCTGAATGGCGACGCTATCCGACAAATGGAAAGCTCATCGCCTTGCAGCACCGAGTCTGGTTCGACATCTTCGTTTCTACACGATACCGACGATTCCTCACTTTCTAAAACGGTGGATCTTATTTCTCAAGCTTATTCGATAGAATTTGAGCTTCAAGATTGGAAATGCCCAGAATCAACCAGTCAGTGCCTGATCAATCTCGCGGAGGCCTATAGAAGCTCAGCCCTCATACACCTATATCGTGTGATGCGACGCAGGATCTTAGGATCGAGCACAGAGCTGGAAGGCAAAATTGCAAGCCAGGTTGCTTCAATTGTATATCAGTTAGAGCAGATGCCACTGGGATGCCTCCCGGAATGCACTTCGCTGTTCCCTCTATTCATGGCTGGGGGTGAGACTCGATCTAAGTCGACAATGCAGTTTATCCGCGAAAGACTCCAGCATATCGCAACCTATCGACACTTCCAAAACGCCGCCTCTGCGTTATCAGTCTTGGAGGAGCTATGGCTGCAGCATACGAGTATCACAGGAACAATGAATAGTCATTTATTAGATTGGCTTGATATTATTAGGCGAAGGCACTGGGAGCTCGCTTTATCTTGATTCATCTTTAAGAGCAAAGAGTTTGGTATCCGGTACTATGTATAGACATTATGGGCATTGCGCGAGCTACGGAGTTACGAATGGGTAAACGGAGTATTGACCGGTTACTGGAATCTACATCAGGACCTTTAATTGTTTTTTTTTTAATCATCAAACTCATTCCTGTTTATTAACTATTGAACTTGGGCGTCGTTCCCGATGCGTCTTTAAGCTATCCTTCCCTATTCGCAATGGCTTCATCCTCTTCCATGTACTCTGAGAATTTGTAGGTCGCAAACTTTCTTGTCGGGACTCTTCTCTGGAACATAATGTCCAACTCTTCAAAAGTCCGACCCTTAGTTTCCGGCAGTGCAAGGAAGCACCATGCGAGGCAAGGTAGCGATACGCCGAAAAAGACAAAAGCCAGTTTGCCGCGCAGGTTGCCTTGATCTGGATTGATGGCATAAGGAATGCCTACAGCGCAGGCAACATTGATCAAGGCGTTTATCGTCGTTGCGATGGCGATTGTCTTGTCTCGCAATTTTGCGGATGAAACTTCCGACAAGTAGACGAAGCAGAGCGGGCCAATTGTCAAATCGTAAAAGAAGTTGTAGACGACCATCATGGAACACTGCGCCCAAACAACATTGTGGTTTGTAGTACCGTAGCCAGGAACAACATCGAGAACTCCTACTAAAAGAACAATGACAACCAAAATACTGCAGCCTTGGTTGTAGATTGTGCGGCGGCCGAATTGATTGAGGAGGAACCAAGAGAGAACGGTTCCTACGAAACCAACACCCAGCAACCCAACTCCAAGGTTAAAAGAGTCGCTTGCTTCCAGTCCCGCCAGTTCGAAGAAGTAGACAGCGTATCCGATAACCAAGAAGTTGGCGACCAGTGGCTGAATGGCATATACCATTATGCAGATGATTGTTCGTCGGAGATCTGTGTTTTTGAAGCAGTCTACAAATGTGGCCGTATCGGTCTCTACTTCTTCAAGCGATGTTGTAAGCTGTATGTGAGCAAGAAGCATGCTCGTATCGACCGATTCGCTCGTAAGGCGTTTGAGAGATCGCTCAGCTTTCTGAAATTCTCCTCTGCGGACCAACCACCATGGGCTCTCGGGACAAAATGGTAACAAGACAAGAATGATGATTGGGAAGATCAGTTGAGTTGCAAATGGTATATCATATGCCCATCGATCGTCGCGATTTTGACAGCCAGCCAAAACACCACTTGCGACAAGTTGGCCAATGACGAATGACAAGTTGACAAAAGCCGCTGCAATGCCTCTGAATACCACAGGTGTGACTTCTGAGATATACGTGGGGGCAATGACTGGATAGGCGCCGAGAACCACGCCATTGATAAGCTCTGCGATCAGGATTTGAGGTCGATTTTGGGCAGAAGTTTGTAGTGCAACGGTGATGAGAGTAACGCAACAACAGGCGGCTAGGGTCCATCGACGTCCAAACTTCTCCAATGGCCATCCAACGCCAAAAGCTCCAAGCACCTGTCCGACAGGGACACCAAGATTGAAGGCAGACTGCCACTTTGCTTGAATAACAAAGGATCCATCATCAAGCTCAACGCCAAAATCATGTTGAAAGCGCGGAATTGCAATTAGCGTACCGACCAATTGCGGATCGAAGCCGGCCATGATGACTCCCAGGCTGAAGAGAAAAGACCACCCAATTGCTGATCGATAATGATGGAAGACATCCTTGAGAGTCAAGCTGTGCTCTGTGACTCGAGCATCTTGGGCCTGCTTGGCGATTGCCACATCGCCCATGTCTATTTCATGGTTGACTTTCTCAGTCGGGGCAACATGAATTTCCTCTGCCATGTTGGTGACCATGAATGACCCTGTGGTCAATTTGGAAAGAGTAAAATAAATTGGGAGATGATGGAGATACTCGAGAATTTTGCTACCTTTTCAAGTTGAACTGGCGATGCTATGCTGATGTTCATGGAGAAAACGATTGCATTTTATGTCTCAACCGTCTCGTTATCTTGATGATAGTCCCATGGCAATTCCGGGGTAAAAATGAAGGCTCAAAATGCCTTCCCCATGTTTTTCCTTCCCCAGACTCATTGTCGTATTAGAACTAACCACAATAGCTGGAGTTAAATGCCCTTGGTAAGCAGCTAGTTTGGTTCAGCCAGTCTTATCTTCCAGTATCTGCCACATTCTCCGAGTCGCGTGCTGCTCCGTCTTCGGTTCTTCGAGATTTAGACTAACAAGCACCGCTGAGTGGTTCGCCGTAAGCGCTCGGCGCCACTAACCATAACAAGTCAACGGCTTCAGACTAAAGTATACCACGATCTATTGCCAGGTTTAGCGTTGATGGAAAGACACGATGCGAGGTAGAGCCAGATAGATGGTCCTCAAATTATGGATATGACAATAAAGGGAAAACCTCAGAAAGGATATGATCATGGGAAGATAAGAAAGGAGTTGTCCAGGCTCCTATGCTCCCCATGACTTGCACCAACTGAATCTGTGCCCCCCCTTCATTCTCAGCTCAAGATGCCGGTCAACCAATTCGTCGCCAAGTCACATGTTCTTCATCGTGCCTTGGCATATGAACCACAGAAGATTGTGTCAGGCTCAGGCATCTCCTTTACTCTAGAGTCCGGGAAGGTTGTCTATGATGCTTCTGCTGGGCCTTCTGTCTCCGTCTTGGGTCATCATCAGCCCGAAGTTACAAAGGCTATCGTCGACCAACTTGACAAGATAGCTTATGTCTATTCCGGAAGTCGGTATACTTGCGATGCTGCTGAGTCTCTGGCCGCTGAACTCTTGAAAGATGCCCCTGGAGGCCTGGTCAAGGCCATTTTCGTCAACTCTGGTAGCGAAGCAACAGATGCAGCCCTGAAATTGGCAACACAATACTTTTGCGAAGTCGGGCAGCCTAAACGAATCAACTTTATTGCTAGAAAACAAAGTTATCACGGCAACACTCTTGGGGCGCTGAGCGTCTCCGGCCACGAATCGCGTCGTGCATATTACCGCCCCTGGATAGCTAATAATGTCAGCTTTGTTGATCCATGTTATAGCTACAGGGCAAAGGGAGAGTCCGAAATTGATGATCAGTATGTCGAAAGATTGAAACTGCAGCTAGAGGACGAATTCTTGCGCTTGGGTCCGGATACCGTTGCGGCATTTGTGGCCGAGACGGTCAGCGGGACAACGCTTGGATGCGTGCCCCCGGTACCTGGATATTTCAAGGCAGTTCGCGAGATTTGCGATAAATACGGAGCTCTGTTGATACTTGATGAGGTTTGCATACTCGTTCCACCTATCAGAGAGAGACTGACAGTTAATAGATCATGTGCGGTATGGGAAAGACGGGCACGATGCATGCCTGGGAGCAGGAAGGTATCAGAGGTCCAGACATTCAGATGATTGGAAAAGCATTAGGAGGAGGCTTCGTACCTCTGTCTGGTGTCTTGCTGAATCAGAGAGTCTTTGACGGTCTAGCTGAAGGCACAATGATGCTCGCTCACGGCCATACTTTCCAAGCTCACCCAACAGCTTGCGCGGCGGCGCTCGCTGTGCAAAAGATCATCAAGCGGGAAAACATCCTGGATCATGTCGCGAGTATGGGCCGATTACTTGAAGCAGAGTTGAACAAAGAAATTGGCCCTCTGGCACATGTTGGAAACATACGTGGAAGAGGGCTGTTCTGGGCTGTCGAGTTTATGTGTGATGCCGCTGCCAAAATTCCATTCCCTGTTGAGCACAATTTCTCGAACCAAATAGTGGAAGTTGCAGCAGAATTGGGCCTGAATGTTTTGGGAAATTTAGGCAAGACTGGCAAGATTGATGTAGAACTAGTCATTCTGGCGCCGCCATACATTGTTACAGAGGAGGAGATTAAGGCCATTGTCGGAATTCTGAAGAAGGCGATTCTAGCTGTGACGGAGGAGCATGGCCTTCGCTACGGTATCAACGGCTTTCACAAATAATTTCAAGAATAGCATAGTAGTAGGCCTTTGCTTCGGGTTTATGGAACAAATCCGTGTCCAATATAGGTAAATACAACTGTACTTTTGTCTGCCCAGTTTCCAGCCAACCAATAATTCTTAATCTAAACTATGATGACAGGTTATTATTAAGTTTGTCACCTATCAACTGTCTCAGTATGACATATCGAGAGAATTCATTAAATCTGGTGTTATACATCTAATTTGTAGGCAGATGATACAA
Source organism: Trichoderma guizhouense (assembly GCA_002022785.1). Taxonomy (NCBI): domain Eukaryota; kingdom Fungi; phylum Ascomycota; class Sordariomycetes; order Hypocreales; family Hypocreaceae; genus Trichoderma; species Trichoderma guizhouense. The sequence continues at coordinate 1,775,571 of LVVK01000005.1, read as the reverse complement.
TCGCCCTTCATATGGCTGCAAACAAAGTACATCCCCCGTCTCATTATCCTTCTCCGCGTAGTTCCCGAGCAATAAGCTGCCACGAACTACTGGACACTTCCATTCCACTTGCTTTCCAGAAAAAGAGCAAACAATAAGGTATTGTCCTGTAGCGTTCGTCCTAGTATAGGCGTAGACGTTCTCGTTCTCATAGTCTACCATTTCGAACTTGCCACGAATTAGGCCAGGGTGCTCTTTTCTGGTCCTGAGCACAAGCTTCCAGAATTTGAGCACGCTCATACCAGAACTTTTTGATTGCGTTTCAACATTCCATTCTTTGTAGTCTTGGTTCACTTTGATCCAAGGCGTGCCGGAAGTAAAACCTGCGTTGTTATTCGTATTCCACTGCATCGGTGTACGTGAGTTGTCTCGTCCAATTCGCTGGATTTGCTTCAGTGCATCTTGGATATCTCCATTCTTTGCCTCGACAGCCTTATAATACTGTATCTCTTCCAAATCTCGGAGCTCATCGAAATCCCAAGAGGCCGGATTGGCCATGCCGATTTCTTGCCCCTGGTAGAGAAACAGAGTACCTCTACCTGTGGCATGGAAGACCGCCAACATCTTCGCAGATACATCGCGATATATGCCGTCATTTGCCCATCGACTAACGATCCGCGGCTGATCATGATTCTCCAAGTACAGGCTATCCCATCCACCATTAGCCTGATTGAACTCCATAAACTTTCCGAGAACATCCTTCAATTCAGTAAGCTTCCATGGCTTGTAGTTGAAGCACGTTTTGCCAGGCTGATGATCAATATACATGTGTTCAAAGTGGAAAAGCATCTATGTCATGTTAGCAAACCTATTCATGGAGTGAAAAGAGAAGTAAAAAGTACCTGAAGAGGAACGCCGTTTTTAACCAGTGGTAGTGCTTGCTCTGCGCTCTTGACTCCTGGAGCCTCTCCAACCGTGAACGCATTGGGATAGTATCGAAAGACCTTTTCGTGCATCTCAAGTAAATAGTCTGCCACTTTTGGTCCGTTGAAGCGATGGATTAAGCCGTATTGATAGGGATTTTGAGGATCAGTGACGGGTGCATCTGGAAACCCCGGTGTCTTGGAGATACAGTTGATGACATCCATTCTGAACCCATCGCAGCCTTTATCTAGCCAAAAGCGCATAACGTCCCACACGGCCTCTCGGACCACAGGGTTCTCCCAGTTGAGATCAGGTTGCGATACGTCGAAGACATGAAGATAGTACTCCTGCAGTTTGTCGTTCCACTCCCAGCATGAGCCACCGAAGATGGCGCCCCAATTGTTGGGCTCCTTGCCTTCTTTGTTCTTCCCCCGCCATATATACCAATCTTTTTTTGGGCCACCATTTTTGGCATCTTGAAACCATTCATGCTGATCCGAGGTATGGTTGACGACTAGATCCATGACGACCTTTAATCCTATCCGATGGGCTTCTCCCACCATGCGCTCCCAGTCCGCCATGGAGCCAAAGTCTGGGTGTATTTCTCGATAGTTGGAGATGTCATATCCCATATCAACCATTGGCGATGCATAGACCGGAGATAACCATACTACCTCAACACCGAGATCCTTGAGATACGGTAACTTGGACGTGATGCCATTGAGGTCGCCTTTTCCATTCCCGGTAGTGTCTTTGAATGACACAGGATAGATTTGGTAGACGACAGTGTCGCGCCACCAATCAGGTGCCTCCATAGCGATTCTATCTAGTTGGAGGTATTGTTGTAAAGTGAGAGAGAAAGTTTCGGGCACTGACCGAGAGTTTCTGGAGAGCACTCTGACAATTGGTGATGAGAGAGCAGCTTTGATGGTACTTCTGCTCTCCGTCTATACGCCGACCGAATTACCGGTCCACTGACAAACCGCCTCCAAGAGCAAATTTAAAGTCAAGCAGGATCTGGTTGTTTCAACCGATACGAAAAGTGACCCCCTAAAATGTCGGAGATAATCCGATAGCGGCGGCGCCTGCGAAGCGCCTCTTGCGCCGTATCTTCACTGTCATCATTTAGTCGTTGAAACAGTGGGCTAAGAAAATAGCTTGTTTTCATATCTCAGGAGAAATCTTCCCCGCGCTCGAAGCGCTCGGCGCCCGGATTGCCAGTCCGTACATAGTAGTTTGCTAGCTCAATAATTGGAGACAGGATGGATCATAATATCCACCAGAGTGTGAAAATCTCCGGATCTAGCTTCAATACGTTGGCACTGAATCTGACTACTCGTTAGAGACTCGGATATTGGCATAACGGATGATTCCCAGCATCACGACTCGTACGAGCATGCCTCTTTGTCTCTGGTATAACTTGAGCTTGTTAGCACACATCTACATCCATAGTTCATTATCATGACACCTTTCAAATAAACCCAGCACGCATACACACTTGCAATGCCTTCCACCACGAAGCCCGATCAGGATGCCCTCGCCTATCGCGGCCAGCCTCTTCCCAACGTTCTCGAGGATCAAGTCGTCCCCGATGTCCTAAGTCTTGACTGCGATGAGCGTCTATGGGTCCCTCAGTCCGATCAGGTCTGGTTTAGACCTTTACTCTTTTCCGTCAGCCAAGGCTATTTTGTCAACATTCTCAGAGTCCGCAAATCTGGCATACTCTCACGACATCGCCATGCTGGTCCTGTGCATGCCACAGTGCTAAAGGGTAGATGGCATTATCTCGAGCATCCTTGGTGGGCCGAACAGGGCAGCTACGCCTTTGAACCCCCGGGTGACATCCATACCTTGGAAGTCCCTGATGATGTGGAGGAAATGGTTACAATGTTTCATGTTACTGGCGCTTACATATATGTTGATGTTGATGGTAACCCTGTTGGCGTGGAGGATGTTTTTAGCAAGATTCAGAAAGCCAAGGAACATTACGAGAAAGTTGGACTGGGAGCGGACTTTGTGAACCAATTTATTCGATAGAGTGCGAAATTTATAAAAGGATAGAGAAAAGTATATCGAGACTGAGCATTACAATACATCCAGCAACTAATAGCGAGGCTACTGACTGACACCAAATTATTCACCTAAGCAAATAGCGCAAAACTGGCGGCTTCCTCTAAAATAGCCCCCCTCCGATGCCTAATTAACACCTATAAATTGTGGGAGATCCGTCCATCAAGAGAGAGCGATGGGACATTTGATCTAATTGGTATTCAGAATTCACGAACATACAGTCATCAAGGGAATAGAATAGACGGTGGTCTACCAAGAGTAAACTAGCTCGAAAAACATGCCAGAAAAGATCAAAGTTGCAGTTGTTCAGCTGTATTCAATAGTATGTTGTGTGTGCTCTTTATTTCCACCTATTTATTCTAAACCGCGTTATAGCCGCTTGATATAGACGCCAATTTTACAAAATCCTGCCGTTTCATCCGACAAGCAGCTGAACAGGGAGCTCAGCTTGTGGTTCTTCCAGAGTGAGTGCATCAATTGCTCTCTTGCATCTGTTCACATTCACGGCATCGTGTTTGACTCAACTGTGCAGATACCATTTAAACGGGTATTTACCTGAGGAACCCATATACGTCAAGCAAGCAGCACGATGTCAAGAATACCTTGACCGATACTGTGCATTGGCGCGGGAGCTTAGCATTTGCCTTGTCCCAGGAACCCTAGTTGAGCGGCATCCAGCTACAGATGAGACTACGCCTACTTGCAGTAAGAAATTGAGCAGTGTAGACGGAGATTACCATTTGTTCAACACCTCTTACTTTATCTCGCGCGATGGGGAGATTCTAGGATCTTATCGGAAGAAAAACCTATGGCATACCGAACGTCTTCACCAATCTCGAGGTGAGAAGAAACACTCTGCGATATCTACTCCGTTGGGGAAAGTAGGAATCTTGATATGTTGGGATCTTGCTTTCCCAGAAGCATTTCGAGAGTTGGTAAGAGATGGTGCAGATATCATCATCGTGCCGACTTGTTGGACCCTCGATGAATCAAGTTCTTATGGGCTGAAACTAAATCCCGACTACGAAAGTCTTGTGCTCAACACAATGATCACAGCTCGTTGCTTTGAAAACAGCTGTGCTGTTGTATTCGCAAATGCCGGCGGGCCCTCGGATACATTTGTTGGGTTATCACAGGTCGCCATGCCATTTATAGGTCCTGTGAATCGTATGTGGGACAGTTCAGAGGGTTTCTTCATTGCCGATATTGATATGGAAGTATTGAAGGAGTCGGAACTCAATTATAAAGTGAGAGAAGACATGACAAGCAAGGATTGGCATTATTAAGAAGTTCGTGAGGTTGACACACTCCCATCGTTAAACTCGATGCTCGCTTTGTCGATTCCACTAGAGTAGTCTTCGTTACTAATGTCCATGCTAATGCTCATGCGAGATGGACAAACTAAAATGAATCACAATGACTTTACTCCATGCTCATCACCAATTGGTTGAATCAGCTTAGTGTCTTCCCAATGAGGCAGGATGGGATGCATTACATCTGCAAAGCGATGTTAGAAGCGCTACTAGTGCATTGGTGTGCTTCGGCGTCACGACATGTACGTTTAAATATTACTCGATACAATTCAAGTCTTGAACAATGCATCAAAGGGTCACATCATCAAACAAATTCCGAGAACTACTGTATTCATCAGCTGCGATTAAAGTGTACCATTTCGAGCATTCTTGCAGAGGTTGCGATGGTGATAATACCTTCACATTGGCGGGTCGGATACTTCATTCCCATTAAAACCTCGACAGTCTGAGAAAGTTTCTTTCTACCATTAACAGTAAAGAGTTATAAGCATATCATTCTATATTACAAAGAATTCGCTTGATTGTGACGGTATCATCGCGAGAAATGGCCAGAAGCAAGCTCACTTGCCAATGGCATTTAGATTCGCCACGAATAGAGCCTGCGGCCACGACGTCTTACGAATCAAGATGTCCAGCAAATTCCTCTCATTACTGTCAACTACAATTGTGGATCCTCTTCCAGCCATCGGATCGTGATGTGTTGTTCTGCATGCGTCATTGGTGCTCCGTACATGCAGCTGCGACACCAACCTGGAGTTTCCTACACGAAGATCTCGAACTCATCAAATTCAGCGGTTGGTCAACTAATTCTCACCTAGTGAATCTAGTGGAATTGCAGAGTTTTGCCTTACAATAATTCGTTCCGTTTACAGGGTGAAATGAGAAATCTGCCTGTCAGGCGAACGCTGTTTCTTCCCTAACGCGCCGCGCAAGCTCTGCAGCTATATTGACCATACATTTCTGCCCAATTTGTTGCCACAGCTGCACTATGTCGGTTTCGAGCTAATTTGAGTTAAGTGTCGAAGTGTGCAGCAAGCTGGAAATCTGCAATCATCATCGTTGGGCTTTGATTCGCCCCTGTTCTTACAAAACAAGCCAATTAGGCTTGGATGCATGTACTCCAGTATTCACCGTCAGACTTCAGCTTTACAAGGGTGTGATACTAGGAGATCGGATGTAACTCCAACGCATTCCCCGGATATTGAGGCTCTTCTGTATTCTTTGTGTTAAACAACACAACAGACATAATGATATCCGTAATAACGCAGTTATTTTTAAATTGTCTATCTCACTGAGAAGAAGATGAGCTTTCTAAAGCAGAGACTGTGCTCAGAGATACGGGCATTGGCCAATGTTAAATCATATAGCGTCTGTACATGCGCATTTGTGGGTAATCATTGTTGATATGTGATATCTATGGAATGGCGACATCAATCTTTCCACAGAGAACACTCGGACTCTTTCCACCGCAATACGTATGCGTTCTAATAGAGCGGTTTGCTTCTAATAAAAAAATGGTAAGACCCTGCTTGCCACATAGGTCAATATGATCCACTGGTGTCTACAAGCATATTCCCAGGTGAAGAAACTGTAAAAAACTTCAGATGATGCACATGTTTTATGGATAGCTATTAATATCGGAAAGCTCTTACAAGATGCTCCAAACAACTATTTGGAGCCATATATAGATATTTATACACTGGTTTCAGAAGGAAAAAAAGATAGATCGATAGACCAGTCTGTTAGCAGCTGTCGTTTGGGCGTATATAACGTGTGTATGGGGTCTTTGATGCGCAGCTCCACAACACGCGGCTCTGTCACTTGTTCCATACAGTTTTAGGCCAAAAATATATTGTTTGCGGCTTAGGATCCACTGGCTTTGGAGATTCGAGGCTCCAAGCCGTTCCAAGTTGCCACCTGGGGGCCAATTTGTGAAGCGGCTGAGGCACCAGCTCGGTTATATCCCTGTCGCCTTGTGAAGTCAATACCTGCTATCCTTTAAAGTTGTGGGAATAAAAGTTGTATAACAATGCCAGATCCGACGTCGGTTAGCCGCAACGCCAGAGCCTGATCCTCACCGTTGAGCTGAGAGCCTTCTCTGGGCCGGGATACTAGCCTATAGGACGGCCAAAGCGCGATAAGGCAGGGCGGAACGGGTCAATGTCTCATTCAAGTTTCCCAGGGCCTACTGCTTTGCCAATGGCAGCTCAACACATTATCTGTGGCGTAGTAGCCCTATGTTGTTATTCCACGTAGCATGCGGTGGCCAATCTGTGGCCAATTTGAAAGCGAGATGGTGGGATTGTGTGTAGGGCGTCGGCATTTATGGAAGCAGCCGAGTGAAATCTGCAGCTGCGGAACAATAAAAAGCAAGGGTATTTATGCACGGTAGTGTGAATGTATTAGCTAGACTTCGGACCCCCAAACTTTATGCTACGAGTAGATACATATGGCTTTATGTCCAATAGCTGCTAGAGAACTACGAACACTCCGACACCGCACACAGCCTGTAGCATTAAGATCTCCAATTCTTTGTGGATTTAATAGAGCATCTTGGGCAGCAGTGTATGAGATCCCTACTAAAGATACAAGATGTGTGCTGGTAGTGCATACAGGGCATGGCAACGAAGAGCGAAAAGCATATCCCACTACAGTTGATATGCACAAGCCTCATATACAAAACAGACATACATAGCCATAATGCAAGTTTCAGTTGAGGATACAAGCCCCCTCCATTTCTGATAGGCTCGTACCCTGCCAACCTGGCAGCCAGGTCAGAGTCCCGGCCACTCTCACCGGCTGCATGCAAGGCCACCTGGAGATGCATTCTGCGAAGCAGAATCTCATACTACCAATGAGGTGTGGCTTCGGTGTGAAGAGGCTCTCGTCGTTGGGCTGCATCTATTGGGGAGTTTATTAGCCGTCTATTCTGTTATATACACTGCAAGGGATATTAAAGACAAAATACACTCATAAGTACTTTCACTTTCTGTGAGATACAAATGCTCTATATAAAGTGAAATTGATCTCACATTGTTTGTTCAAGCCATCTCTTCTCTTCATCTCAATCAGAGCCTTTGACAAGGCTTTCTTGATAGACCTATGTATGGTTCCTCATGACTTTAAACATTTGACTACCTAATCTGTCTCTAACCACGGCAGATTGACATGTTAGCACCAACATACAACTCAGCATGAAATCTTTGAAAAGCTTTGCAAGAGGTGTGTGCTTATATATATTTATCCTACTGTTCATAGACCACTTATACAAACAAGAAAATGTTCATCTAAATATCTCTCCTAATTCTGAAACTGACATTGCTTTCAGGGAAGAAAAGTAATAAGACCGCTGAGCTTATATCTCCTGAAGTCACGGGAGAGAATAGCACTCCAACAAGCGCAGCAACTTCTGTACAAAGTGAAAATTTCTTCGTCAGGCCAGAAGTCCCTCGACGTGCCACAACTATGGATCCCCCAAGATCTCAGGGCTTGATGATCCCACAACCACCTCCCTCCGTTCCACTAACAGAGGTTACACGGGACGTAGATGTTGAAGCGACAGTCGTCAGGCCGGTGTCACCACAGCGCAACCATAGCCAAAATGAAGTGACAACTACGACTACTACAACCTCTGCTCCCAATAGGCAGACCGTGACTACCGTTACTACGCGCCAATCGAGGCGAGTGGTGGAGAATGGTTCAGCCGTGATCCAAAGGATTCCTCAACAACTTAGGCGATCTGAGCCTAGTGGTACTAATAAGGTTGATATCACTGACTACACTCTAACGTGGTATCTTCAATACATCTCAGACGAACGCCTCATTAGAATGCCGGATAGAGACAACGCCTGGGATCGAGTTCTCAATGCTGCCCAATACTTTGGGCTTCATATTGCTCAATTCGGAGACAGGGTAGATGCTTTCACCAACGGAGGAACTTTCAATTCCTCTTTCGATGATGCAGAGACCAATGGCTCCATCAATGGATTTACTGAGCACAACAATACGTTTTTCAATGGCGAAGGCATTGACGCCTTTTTCAACGGAAAAAAGAACACTGTTTCGATCAACAAAGCAGGAGACTTGGTTTCGGCAGCTCTTGCTTCGTCTCATGCATTACTCGAGGTATGCCCCAATCTAACGACAAGATGTTGATGGCTCAACCAACTGCTAACTGTAAGGTTAGATCGGTCACGCTCAAGCTCAAGCACTTTTACCAACCTTTACCGCCTTATACGAGTTTTCCGTGCTTCTCACGGATATCACCCGAATTCACAATCTTCACACGCCGTCAGAGGCAATTCGGTATGATGCTACCAAGACATTCAATACCCTGGTTGCCCTTCTTGGCAACATCGCGGCAGTGTATCGACAGAAAATCAGTGATCTGAAGCCTGGATCGCGGGCACACATCAACTTCGACGCTAGTTTTGGTGCACAGATTCGCGAGATTTGGCAGTCCAAAGAGGCGCTCTCTGACGCCATTTGGAAGCATAAGCTCCAAGAGGCAGACCCAACACTTACTGCGAAGCAACTCCGCTGGAAACTTCAGTACCCATACAACTACTCTGTTGTTAACAAGATCTATGAGAAAGCGGAAGATTACCACGCTCCGTCATCCAGAACGTGCTACTGGTTGAAAGAGGTCCTCTCTGAATTCTTCAGCGGAGAAGAAAAGTTACTCTGCTTGACCGGTGAGAACTCGAGCGGTAAAACTTTCCTGTCCCGATGGGTGGAGGACAGACTTGCTCGACCACTCAATGTCAAATCATATCACGTTCTCCGATACACATTTCGTGAGTTATTCTTGCTTCTACTTTTACACGGTCATTTCTAACAGCACACCCAAAGCATTTGATTCACCTGATCGAGCGACTCCTAGCGCATTTTTGAAGAGCATTCTATTCACGCTTCTTGAGCAAAATATCAGCAATGTTGGGGTTTATAAAGCCATTGCGCAAGGCTTTCAGCATCACTCCGCTCGGAAGGACTCTGAACCTACAGAGGCAGTCCTCTGGAAAGCTTTCAACAGTTGCCTTGCGGCTATTCATATCCAGCAAGCCTCGATAGTCATTGTTTTAGATGACTGCGATGAAATTGTTGGAATCCACGAAGATTTCTACGCCAAGCTCCAAGAATGTATTACTGGACTTCCTGTACAGGTTGTTGCCTTTTGTCGCTCAATTCCTGATCCAGTTCAGGTTTACGCCCGGCAAATCGAAACTTCCAAAGTACGCGAAGATATCCGGGCGTATATTCGTGACAGTCTTTCTCGGTCTCGCTATTTCCGTCATTTGAGTCGCCAGGAGTCTGATAATGTCCTCAAGAGCATGACGATCAAAGCTGGTGGTGATTGGCTCTGGGCGTTTTACGCTGTTCAGTTCATATCGAAAGAGAAGTCAAAGGCTGCGATTATTCAAACGAGTCATGAGTTAGGCCCGAAGACTTCGGATGTGCTTCTCAAAGTTATTGAGTCGCTTGAGCTCGAAAAGAACGTCGACATAAGGAATCTTCTGTCCATAATGCTAGTGGCTGCTAGACCACTGTCTGTGGCAGAGATGGAGAAACTTCTCTCAATTGACCTTCAAAGGCAGGCGATGTCTGTCGGTCCCGATGTTGCCGGCCTTGTCTCCAAATACCTCTGCGATTTGGTCATGATTAGGGACGGTCACTTGCATTTCCGCACTAAAACGGTCCGATCGTTCATTAAAGAACAACTTGCGACGATGTTGCTACCTTCTGAGCAGGAGGCACAGAAGCAACTGACGTTATTGGTGCTACTTTATGTCAAATTTTCACTCAAGGAGGCGGGAGACATTTCTTCCAACGTCTTGGACTACAGTTTGGTTCTCTCTTTGTTTTCAGCAGATTCACTTCTCGGGTACGTTGTGCAGAATTGGGTCGAGCATCTCCAAGCATCAGGCTTCACTGGAGCCGAAGTGTCGGAGGTATTCCCCAAATCCATCACATTCGCCCTTCTCGAAAGAACTTGCTGGGCTAGAGTATACACAAAAGAGCAACTCGTGGCCAACCATAAATTTGCCTTCCAAATTCGACAAGAATGTTTCAAAGATCGTGAAGCCGTGGTTGTTCACAATCTCGTTACTCTTGGACACATCTACCTCAATATTCTCGGATTAAAGACTGACGCTTCATTCTACTTTTATGAAGCGGCAAAGCTTGGAAAGCAGATCTTGTCGGATACTTCCACGATTGTAAAGACATGCATGGAGACCTTCTTCGATTGTGTTACCGGGATCGAGATAAATGATGCGACCGAGATTTTCACGACTCACAGTAACCATAGAATCGACATCCTCACTTGGTATGAGGCGATGCTTCGGCTCGCCGTCGAAATTAACGCACAAAAGCATGGCAGTCATAGCGATGAAGTGATCTCCTGGCACCAGAAGCTCGCCAAATTTTATGCTGATATCAAGAGAGAGGAGCAAGCGATGGGCACTTATCAACAAATACGTGCCATTTTGATCGCGAGGGAGGGCAAGGAGTCACATCGAGTGAAGCAAATGAATGCTTACTTTGCCACCCTGGACATTGTTCTCAATGGTGCGCCAATTGACAAAGTCGGCGAACTCGAAGAGATGATCTTTGAAACCAGTCAAAATATAGAAATCACTGACCTCCGGTGCATCGAGCTATGGATGAGACTCGCACATACATATGAAAGTTGCGAAAGTTTTGAACATCTCTCTCACGCCGAAAGGCTATACGTCAATCTTTGGCAGCGCATAACTGCCGACCATGCTCCAGCAACCAAGGTTGATATTCACTTAATTAGGATCGATATTGCTCTCGAATATGCCAGATTCCTCAGCCGACATAATCGCATTCAAGAAGCATGCAGCATTCTCATTTGCCTTTGGGCAGAGTACCAAAAGTATACCCTCGAATCTGAGACAATCATCATTCGCATCAGGGAGGTGGCAGAAGAGTGTCGAAAGGCTGGCTTATCAAGCATTGCTGTCTCCATGTTGACCAAGGTATTGGAGTCTTTCAGCACCTATGGATCCAACGAAGAAGTCCAGAAGACCGTGCTTCTTATGAACAGAGTCGTGGAAGAAGTCAGCGATACTACTGTCACCAAGAATACCACGGACAAAACAGTTGTTACAGAAGAGACAGAAACTGTGGTAAAAAAGCTCTTTGAGCGTCTTGCGGATGAATACGAACATGATAAGACTGATACATCACTGTTCTCAGCAGTCAAAGCGTTGATAAGTCTTTATAATCAGCAAAACAACTGGCGTGAAGCTGAAGCCGCCCTCAAGAAAACTCTACAACTGACCTGGAAAGAGATGTTGACCGATAACACCGCCATTAGGCTTTGTGAGCACTCAATTGAGGAATGTATAGCTGTGGCGCGTCGTCTGGCAGATTGTTATTCCTCTCAAACGCTCTTTGACATGGCTGAGAGGATACACCTACAAATTTTCTACGCCTGTATTTCTGTCAAACTCGACGACAATCTTGGCACTGAAGAGAATCCTCTTACTGGGGCCCAGCTTCTCACGGAAGCCATCGATTTCTTGGTCGCATTCTACGAGGAACATCATCGCCATAGGGAGGTCATTGACATCTATACGCATATCTTGGCAAAATACGAACAAGAGTTGGGCGAAAAACACGAAGTAACCATCAACACTCTTTATTTCATAGCAGATTATTACGAGAGACTCGGCCTTGAAACTGCCTATAAGTACTATGCGAAAATAGTTACCCTGCTCAATGAGGGTCTCGATTATTGTCACCATGATGCCATCAAGGCTGCTTTGGCTCTATCCGTGCACTATGATGCTCGTCGGCTTTGGGATAACCTTCAAGCAATCTGTACAGTACTGTGGGAGACTATTATTCGTCTCCGCGGACAGCGGAATTTTGAAGGGGAGCATAAAGTGACAGGCAAAGACGTCGCCTCCATCTATCAAAAGTATTCGCATGTCTTGGATTTCCACGGCAACGAGGGTTTTTCGAAGCTATATAGCATCGCTGTGGAGTACAAAGACATAATTAGCGACTACTATTACGATAATCCGCAATTGGTCATCAATGCGCTGATTACCCTGGCAAAGATATGCGAAACACATGATGAACACCACGAAGAGTCAATCAAGAGCTACGAGCAAGTACTCGACAAACTGAAGACGATAGAGACTACCGACACTATCGAAGAAACAACAGTTGAGACTGTCAAGAAACGCCTTTCACGGATGTATGTCACTATTGTCAAGGGCTCTCAGAAAAAGACATTTTCACTCCAACGCGCCATTGAGATCTCACTCGAGACGTATCATCAGTCTAAGGCTGCATTTGAAGATTACCCTGAGCAAATGATGCATCAACTCGATTGTGTTATCTTGCTTTATCAACAGATGAATACAGAGGAGTCCAGGAGGCTCATGCAAGAGCTTCTGGTAGAGTCGGCTCAGTACATCATTACCGCCGCCGCCGTCAATTTAACGCTCTTCCACGCTGCTACCTCGTTAGCTGCTCTCTTTGTCAATGCAAATTTGATACAGAGTGGCAAGGAGCTCCTCGAAGAAATGCGTAAAACGGTCATATACGGAGAAACGTTTTCCAACAATGGTATCCGCGTGGAAATGAACTCTCAGACGAGGAAGGCCATCTTCATTTTCTTGATCGCATTCGGGCATGGCCTTGACCAGCACGCCGAAAATCTCTCTTACTCCAAGGTTATGGCTGAGATTGTCCTCGAGTCCCTGCTTTATGAGGAGTACTCACGTATAAGCAACGAGGACGCCGCTGTAGAGGTTATTTTGCAATACGGCGCGCGTCTGCGTCGTTTCTGGCAGTCTTACCAACACGAAGAGTTCATCAGAACTCTTGATGATGACCTCATTGATCGCTTCAAGACTGCATATTCCCAATACTTTGAGGTAAACTGCAGCAAAGTGGTAAAGGAAGAGTTCTACTACAGCTTGATGGATGAGCTCGGTAAAGATCGACCTACAATCAATTTCGACTTTGACACTATCATGCTAGAAGTTGGCAATAGCCACGTCCAAAGTCTCTTGGACAGCGGAAACTTCGATAACGCTAGTCAAGTTGGCCGATTTTTGATGCGATTCTCCGGAGAGAGGAGGCTTTATCATGATCGTCGCCGCATCCGCTACGGATACATATTGGCCCAATACTTGGTCGGAATCGGTGCACATCACCCTGATTACCCGAATGACACTTACGGGATGGCTATGGTGGAAACTTCGCAGTCTATCATGCATGACGTTATTAATGCGTTCGACACACTGGAGATAGACTTCGAAACGCTTCGCGCTGAGGACTTGGTTGGCCTCATCAATCTGCTGCACGCTCAAAGCAACCATGAACAGCTTGAGCGCGTGTTATCTCGCTTGTGGGATGCTCGAGGAGACGTCCGATCGACATTCGGTTCGGATACTCAAAAAATTATCGAAATCGGTACATTCTTGGTCCACGTGCAGTGCGCTCTGAAGCTATACTCAGACGCAATTCGTACCGCCGAGCAGCTGTACTATAACTTGCAGCGCGCCCGTGGACGACTTCACAAAGACACGTTAGAAGTATCACGACTCTTGGCAAGCATTTACGCTACGATGGCCTCGAATGTAGAAGAAGAATATGTGGAAGAGGATTATTTCTCCTATGCCATGGATGTCCACCACAACATCATGAGAGAGATTAACTCACCGTCTGATGTGGTGTACAACGGCTATACGCGCCACGATCACGACCACGAGTTCCTCAAGGAACAAGCTTGGATTCACTCATCACTACTGAACAATATACGATCGCAGCTCAATGAATCTCAACGCAAATACTGGACTAAACGAGAAAAGGATGTTCGCACGATTTACGAAAGTTTGACGCGCGACTTCAAGCTCGGCGAAAACATGAAAGATTCCCAACAACTGCCATCGTGGAAATATGCTCCACCCAAGGCATGGAGATTTAATGAGCAAGAGTGGGGAGGCGTTGCGAACGGTTTCAACTCGGAAACTGATATTTTAGAGACGGCTCAGAGAGAGTGGGTGTTGCAGAGTCGCATTTTCGTCTGATGGTAACTTGACATCGTCATGTCAAGTTTGTTTGTACAGCATGTTACCCTACATGCGTTTCTTTTGTTTGTTTTACATTGCGCTTTCTTTTCCTTTTCACTTATTCTACCTTAGAGCCCACTGATTCCCTTTGTTCTGTTAAGCTTCTTTTGATCTCTTCCAATCGTTAGATACAACATAATTAATTAGGCACCTATAAACGACAGCAGTCATACATCGCTGTCAATCTATCGCAATGATCTGAAGTAATTGAGAAATGGTATTTAGCTTTGTTAATTCGCAACGTTCTATGTTTACAATATGTCCATAACATATAACATATATTTAGTACAGTAAAAACATGATTGACCCCGCTAGTAGAGAATAAATAAATGAAGAATTGAGAATTAATCCAGTGGCACATTTCCAACAACAGACCAAGTCGAGCCATCGTATTTGATCTCTCTTACTTTCCCCTTCACCAGGTAGTAACAGCGAGCCATATCGAACTTGGACTGTATAGGGGTGACAACATAGTTGGTTGCAGTAAGGCATGCGATGTCTGTTCCTTCGTCGGGACTTCCGAGGGCATCTGGCGTTGATGAAGTTTGCCATCCGTTGTTGTCATCGTTCTTGGTCATCTGGATCGCACCAGTATCGTTTCGCCATAAAATATAAGTATTCATAAGGCTATCTTGCTGCGTATTCTTGGGAATGGCAAAGGCTCCGATGCTTGTTTGAGAAGGGATAATGTCAGGTGGTGCATCTGCGAGCCCATGTTAGTATAAATACAGCAACCAGAATCCATTCCATTAGGTCTTACCTGCAGCTGCTCCCACACTGGAATTGACCCGCCATTCAGCAAAAAGCCTCTGGTCATCTCGTTGATAGATGAAATTTGCGCTGCCAGTCCTCCCTCCCCAGTAGGGGACTTCGACCAGTGCTGAGTGATTTGTACTGGAGAGGTTCAACAGTTGTTGACTCCAAACGCTCTTTGTCGAAAAATAGGCTTCTTCTAATTGATTCACCTCGTTCTGAAAGATGACACTGGGCCAATAGGTTGCAATCCTCGTGTTTGGGCCTGCTTTGTAGGCCAACGGGTCGATGGTGCCTTTGGTGTCCGTAGTTGTCACCACTGGGTACTTTTCCTCTCGGATTATCCATTCGTTAATATAGTCTTGCTTTCCTTGGTAGAATATGTCGATTTGCGTATAATTCTACATATTAATTGGCGCGTTAGATAAGGACAGTGCTTAAAGGGCGATGGGAGGGGGCGGGAAGTCTTACATTGTCGGAGGTCACTTTACCTCCACTGTAGAACGTTGAATTGTAACAACAAGTGGCAAGTGGAGTGCCCATCTTTGGTTCCGGGTCGACATTATACGTTGACACCGATGACCATTTGTTATTGCTCGAGCTGTAGCCTATCATGCGCAATTGCCCATCATTTCCCTGGTAGGCGAGGCGGATGTTGTAGCTCGACGTAGTTTCCCACCAACCGGTTACCCCTAAGCTTGATTTGGAGTAAATAGCGCTGGGCGACGAGGAGGCGGAGGAGGAGGGAGTTGAAGAAGCGGTTGATGAAGGCGTGCTTGAAGGGTTCGAGGACGCCGAGGAGTTGTGATGATTTCGCGACCCAAGAACACCGCCAACCACAGCTGCCACTATCACGACGACCAGAACCACAATCCCAATCGCGATCCATAGAAGCCTTCTTCTCGCGTTTTTCTGCGGCGTATTGTGTCCAATGGCTGCTGCTGCAGCTTCGTTCTCAGCCTTTATCTTGTTGCTTTCGTTAAGCAAATCGCCATTAACCACTTCCAAACCATCATATCCACGGAAAAGCTCAGGAGCTCCAGCGTCGCCTAGTGTGTTGGAGCCATCTGTTCTAGATGCATCAACTTCTGGCAAAACCCCAGGCCCCGCGGTCTCGCTGTATGGTGATACCATGAGAATCGAAGGTGCTCCTAGAGCTCATCAACATCATCGGGTAAAGAAAAAGGGAAGAAAGGGAAAATGAAGACAAGCGAAAGCCGGAGAGAAAAATCGGTTGCGACATCACGGGTTATGACAATTGGTAGTGCTCACCCAGGAGGATTCAGCCTACTGGGGGCTGCTTTCAAGGGCTAGCGAGGCTCATGTAACATCGTGCCGCCGACTAGGTTTAAAGTCTGCCTGAAGCCAATGATATAATTTTCCAGGCATAGGATGCTGAAGGATTCAGGATCGGCTAGGAAAGCCAATCGTAAGGCTGTAAGGGGTGGTGCCATGTTTGAGATCGGCGGCTGAAAGGCCAATGAGAAGATGTCACATGAAGCTAATGGTGTGTAGCTTGCATTAGATGGATTTATAGTAAAGGGGAGAGGCTGGTATGATACCACTGTACTTTGCAATTCCCAATCTGTTCTGAGGCTCAAATTATCATTACTTAAAATTGGTTTCTTGCGCACAACTATAAATGGGCACTCTGCTACCTTGCAGTTTTGAAGCGTTCATGCCCAACAATCCCTGCAGCGCAATGGATATCCTAGAATTGACGCTAAACAACAGCGTCCCAATTAAATATTATATCGTTTACTAAATCTAGTTTTTCCTGTTCATTCAATTAGTCAGGCTGCCAATCTTCATGCCGGTGTGAGGGGAGCGAGGAGATCACATACTGAAATACAGTGCCATCCTGGTAGATGGAACATCCATTGAATGCAGTTCCAATACCGCACTCCATGGTACCTGAGCCTGCCCACGCATCTTGAGAAGCAATGCAGTACACCGATTCGCCGTTGGCCCCGCAAGATGGGAACCAGTTCATACCAACTGTTTTGCATCCAGGCGTTCTGTCGCAGAACGCAGCACAGATGGCAGCTCTGGCGGCATGCGTTGTACCGGCAGGGATGTTTTGCGAATATTGATCGAGGTAGTCACTACAATTGTCAAATTAGCTCCATGAGCTTCAGCGGTTTACATATTCCAGACTAGGCGTTACTCACGCTTCCAAGACATAAGCGCAGCCATCTTGCGGTCCGAATACTTTGGTATACGCAACACTAGTTGCGAGAGTAACAGTAGCGGCAGGTACTATGACCGTCGTAGTAGATGTTGTAGGCACAGTTGTGGTTACTGCTACATTGACTGGTTGGAAAGAAGTAACTGAAACTGCCGTAGTGGCGGCTGTAGGGACTTCGCTGACGAAGACTGTCGACAGAGTCGAGACTGAATCAGTGCTGATAGTATCTGTTTCAGTATCCAATACTGTGGTCACGAACCCAACAGAAGTAGTGGTTGTCTGTACGGAAAGAGTTAGGACAGAAGTTGTTAGTGGGCTCAGGCAAAGGAAACTGACAGATGCGGTGCTGATGGTAGACGTTGACGCCTTTGTCGTTGTAGTTGTGCCAACGACATTCACGGTTTTGGTCACCCCGCCGACAGTCTTGAACGAAGTATGAGTGCACTTAGTCGTATGAGTGACGGTACGCGTCGGTCCGGAAACTTCGATACACTTTGTTTTGTCAGCAACAACATCATTACGCATGGACTCTCTGATCCAAGACATACTGAGCAAGCCGTCTTCAAGATGTTATTCTGGCATCTGGCCAGCTTGGGCAGAAGATCATCGCGATAATCGTGGTAATGGCGCTTTTGTAGGCCAGTATCGACAGTTGTGTAAGCCGTAACAGTTCCAGATGAGGCTGTTACTGTGGCTTGCTGGGTCTCAAAGACTGTGATGGTCGCGGTTGTGATCGTTGTGGGGACCGTGGCTACGGTTGTGGTGCTGTACACGGTCAGTTACTGTCCGTAGCTTGTTGAGTATTCGAGTAACTTACATGGTGTCGGTTCCAGTGGTTTCGTAGTCGGTTGATATAGCAGTGTATACGGTGACAACATCGGTTTGGGTGTAGACTGTATCAATTTCCGTGCCGGTGTGGACAGTCTGTGTCTATATGGGGAAAAATCAGTTGGTGAGTTGAACTTAGGGTATTATACAGCATCGAAGATGACCTACCGAAGTTCCAGTGGTAACCGTGGCAGTCTGTGTAGTCGTGTAGACGTACGCTGTCGAAGTCGATGTGTAAACGGTAGATGTGGTGGTGCCGGTGGTGAGCGTAAGAGTCTTGGCAGGTTTGGAGATCGTCACAACTGCAGTTGTCGGTATCGTCACTGTCCGAGTGACGGTCGTAGCAGGCAATGGATCTTGTTTCGTTTAGCCAAGGCGCTTGGTGTTGCCTAGAAGTTTATTCACATTGGCGAGAACAGTATAACTCCGCTGGTGGGTAGTGCTTGAGAGGGAGTAGCTCATTATACGGGAAACGCTGGCACACACGGTCAATGCCCAGCACAGACTGGGCATTGAGAAGGAGGACGGTAAACAAGACCTTGAGTGACGCCATCTCGAGACTTTGTTGTGTGCCAAGAGAGTCTGGAAGAAGCAGGATGCACAAATCGCAGCCACTGGTATTATTATGATTTCTGGCTACCCCGTCCTAGTGTTTTTTTGTCACTTCGCCTCCTACTGACCTGGATTCCCAATTCTCACCTCGTGAGCTACAAAAGACAGTCCCTTGCCTACGCTAAAACCATGTTTTGTTTGCTAGAAAGAGTCGACTCAGACCACAAAAGGAGATTACAACTCTTAGCCTGGCTCCGGGTAACGCTATACAATGCAGATCTGGGTCTAGATTTCCAGCTGCAAGGCTTGAATCATTTTACAGCCAGAGAGAAAGGTGCCTGATTGGATCTTAGCTCTAGGAGCTGCCGTAGATCCCCGCTAAATCCCGATAGTATGAGAATACTTCCGACTATTTGAACAAGCACGATGGTCTAGTCAGTTAGCTGCGGGAGCCCCTCAGCTAGATTCAAAATCGATTACCGCTGGATGTCGCCTCAGGGACCAGGCTGGAGTAAGATCAACGTTCAGCTCCTGCACAGTCAAGGCACTAGCCCTGGCAGCTCGTATATCTCTCTGCTTAGCGTCAAAACAACTGTCAACCTTGGGGACTGTTTTCGCCGGTAAATAACTAGTTCAATGGGTGTCTGAATCCGGGCGCAAACCAAGCGCAGCTGTATGTAGGGAGGCAAGGAGGGCAATGCAATGATGATCCCAGTGCTGTGTTCGTTTCGCATGATCGTGTGTGGATTTGTACTCTCTCTCTCTCTCTCTCTGGGTGTTGCCACTACACAAACAAAACAACTTCATCAGAAGCCAATCAAATACAAAGGAAGAATGTCGCTCTTGTCTGATGATGATTTTGGGTAACAATCGACACCTTGACATTTAACGTCAGTAATGGCACCGGCCCCCACATCACGCGGTTATTTCGCGTCCTGTCAATAAGCGACCTGCAAACTGGCAGTTTCTCAGCCGCGGCTGAGCTCTGAGACGGTGAATGGGATTTAGCCAGGAATAGCTTCCACAGCTTACAGGTCAGTAAGTGACACACTCTCGAGTCTATAACATAAAGATGTAAAAGCCGTAATTCTAAATTCATGATTTATTAAATAATTGCTCGTCTATCTTCTATCGCTTTCTTTTTACTAATTCATTCATTCATTTATCCCTGCAGGGGAGATGTGCATGTAAATGCGTTAATCTGTGGCGACGAGAAGGCGTCCATCAGACCCTTGATAGCTGCATATGCTCCAAGTCCACTCAGCGCCATAGAGCCAAGCGTGTAGACGAGCAGCATAGCATTCAGATACCAAAACTTGGCAAAGAAACCACGGATCCATCGCTTGATTCCAGAATCCCGGCGGTAAACCTCGCCAGTCACCGGGTTGAAAGCCTCCTCTCCTTGCATCGCGTTCTTCTGAACAAAGAGTCCGAGGCCGATAAATGCAGGGAACGTATACGTGAATTGCACCAGGCAAATCGCAGCGATAACGCTAGTCAGGCCGAAGAAGTCGGGGATAGAAGCAGCGATGATGAAGGCGATGGTCCAGTAAATCGGAACCGTGACGGCCCAGAGGATCTTGCCACCGGTCGAGGTGATCGGTGGAGCTCTAAATACCTCCATGAACACGTTGTTGTATATGACCTTGATTCCAATGTTGCCGTAGAGAGTTGCAGCGATGATTCCACTGAGGACGGCAAGCATGTTGCAAACGGTTTGCCAGGCATAAGGCGACAGGCCCTGGTAAGCGAGCTATTGTGGCAGTTTGTTAGCACATGCGACCTGAATATATGCGGCTCAGTGAACGTCTGATGAAACTTACCTGATTGGCATATTGTCCCTGGTAAAAGTAAACAAACGATCCATAGGACATGTAGCAGGCGTAGATGAAGAACTGAGCTCCCCACATGGCCTTGAGGAAATCGCGAGGTCGCTGAAGCTCAGCCATGAACTCGACAAACAGCTGCGCACCTCCGTACGCATAGACACCATTCATGAGACCGTTGATAGAACCAGTGAAGCCGTTGGTCGAAGGAGGAACACCACCATGTCTCTCGATAGGAGGATAAGTTCCGTTGGCAAATGGCGTAACCGATGCGCCACCCAAAGCAGCTCCAGCAGAACCAGCCTGAGCAGCACCATAGTTGGGCTCGCTATGGGCCATCACACCCATACTGATGAACATGATCATCAAGTTGAGAACCACGGCAAAGTTCGCCAAGAAGCCCAGCTTGTTAAGGGTCCGGATTTGTCCCAGGAAGAAACCCACGACCGCCCAGATCAGGCAGCAGACGATATAGCAGAGACGGAATTTGGACACTTGCGAGATCGAAAGACCATTGCTGATAACGAGGATACCAACGCTGATCATAAGCTGCAGAGCTTGGAGGAAATTGATGGTATAGCGAAGCCAAGGGCCCCAGATGCGGAATCCAAGATCGCCGTAGTTCTTGGCAGGAAACTCGTATGAGTCAACATCCAAGAAGACTTTCCAGAGGAGGTAGCCGGAACTAAGAAATATTAGTAAATAAGCAACGTCAAAGCGAATCTCAAATAACTTACAATCCAGCGCAGATTCCGAACAGAGTGAACAGTCCAATACCCTCTCCCCAACCCATAGTACCGATAGAGAAACCAACTCCAAAAGGACCCAAGATGTCGGTTGTAATCAGGTAAAAGCAAGCAGCTGCACTGGCGGAACGCAGAGCCCGGCTCGCGTTTGTCCATTCCAGATCTGTGATAAGCAATTTGTTACCGGAAGCCGCCGCGTTGGGGTTAGCTGGCGGGTTCTCTTTTGCTTCTTTATCGGTGGGTTTGAATCCCTCTATCCTTCTTGCGGTTCCTTTTGATGGGAAGATGAGCTCCATGAAGGTGGTGGGTGGCTTTGTGGCTGCGACGGCATCTTCCTCTGCTCTTGTCTTCTCAGCATAGTACATGTATTCTTCGAGAGTGACGCTGGAGTCATGGAGAGGGCGATGCTGAGGCCTGATGGCGGATGGGAGGAAGATATTGGGGCCGGTAGAGGCATCCTCAGGTCCAGAGGAGTAATCCTCTTTCTCAAAGCCCATGTTGGCGATGTGAAAGGATCAAAAGCGAGGCTTTGTTGTTGTTTGTAAATGAGATGATGCGTAAAGAGTTCTTGAGAATGCAAAGCGATAGACGAGACAGCGATTTGGTTGCTGAAAACCTGCAGCAAACGACGGGGCACAACGATTGAGGCTCTCTGGGGAAATAAAGACACTCTGGGGATATATAAGTATATTCAGTAGCACGACATTAGATGCATCGCTGCTCTTATCAGTCGCCACATTTGAGACTACTTCACCACGCCAGACTCCATCTTCTGGAACCCCGTGGCAATGGCCTTGTCAACAACCCATTTCTCGTAGGCCATCCCGCAGATGGCTGCCCGCGATATGGACACAACTGGTGGTGAGTAAATACGAATACAAACCCAACTAAGTCCTACTGGTTAGACCAAGGAGATGCCGATCGCTCCGTGTGGTTGACTACAACGACTTTTGTCCGAGGATTGGAACTTTTTTTTTCGGCCCACCAAAGGGTTGCAACCTGACTGCTTTCATCAAGTCAGATCCAAAGGGCGTGCTCTGATTCCGGACAAAAGTCCCAAATCTTGCATGCCGCGCCGAGGATTGGGCGTAAATCCAGTCTCTCTGGGGAGTCAATGTGTCAGCCGACCTCGGCGAACTTGTGGCCAAATTCCATATCAGCTACGTAAAAAATATTTTCTTCCATGGAGCTTTAGCCTCGTTCGATTTGGCATGACTAGTTGTGTCAAAGATGCTCCTGTGGAGAGGAGTTTCGGGACCCATATCCGGGCTGAACTTCTGGAATGCCTCGATTCAGCATATGAGAACATGGAAGTCTTATGCAACATCTCTAAATCACAAACTTTCGGGTTCCTGGATTCAACAACTACAACTAAGTTTCTTTTGATCCTTTTTTAGGAAACAATAAGCATAGGAGAAAGGCAGTTCCCTTGTCAGACTTCAAGCTGTCACTCTGCATCGGAAAATTTATCCTCTCTGCGCGTCTTCCGAAGATGCCGTGGTGGAGAGTTTAGCAACACGCCACACAATGACGACATGTGGAAAATGCCCCGAGTGGAGTAAACTCGAACTCCATTTGCCTTCTAGTGCGTCGGGAGAAGGCGATAGAGCACGTTTTGTTTGGAAGGGCCTGGGTGAGAACAATGGCTTGGCTTGGACGATTGCAGCGCCTCCCGCAATACCAAGGCAGATCCTGTCTTGGCATCTAGATATATCGACTATATCATCTGCCGGTAGACCGGTGGGCCACCTGTCAAAAGCAAAGAATGCAGATTGGACCAGATACAGTCCAAGACGAGGTAAAACTACACATCTCCAGCTACGGTAGAACATCACATGGAAGCCATCACAAACACTGAATGGATAATAGATGTATGTCAAGGCATCACTTCACCTCATATATCTTGACAAATCGTCCAACTCAAACTCCAGTGCCGGGCCGAGGCATCATCACTAAGCTCAATGTAGTTGGCGCTCCGGCTTGACACATAGCCCCTCGGCTCGGAAATGCCGACTCGATTCGAGGCACGGCTTATATCGCCAAGTCTGGAACTAAAACAGGCCGGGCTAAGGCCGAGATCCGCCTCCCGGTCCACTCCCGGACTTCCATGTGTTCCGGAGGATGCTACTCTCCGATTCGGAAGTTATTGGGAGACAGTCATCTTGAGCGACAACAGCTGTATTTGAAGTAGGCCATCTACCGCTTGACGAATACGATATAGTAGACGTTTCCCATGTATTGCGTGATCTTACATGTGCGTTCTGTCCCATCCTAAGAAATCAGCCAGCCATCCATATATGAGTCACGACGACTTGTTTTGCCAACAACTGTTCATGATTATGTATCCTAACCTGATGGTAACAGGCTTCATCTGATGATTGATGTTAAAGCTGGATAATTCTTCGTGAGATCCATACTTGGACCCTTTCCCCAGAGTCCGTCCCTTCACCCCAGAATGTAGCGAGCCTTGGATCCTACAACCAGATGCGAAAGAGTTTCTACTTCAATTTTATCCTGCTTTTAATTGGCCCAGATTCGGTTTCCATTAGCAATGCCCATCTCCAATGGTGGGGTCCACCAGACAGCTTCTCCAGGTAGAAATTTGACACATCTTCATCTTTTCGCCCCCCTCTGGAGAGCTTCATCCGGTGGGTATAGGATCGATGAGAAAATCCACTCTCCTTCATCTTATAAACTATTAATCAGCTGCATATGACCTTTTCCCATGGAGTCGCGACTCAAATCCGCGGCTAAGAATGTCTTGGATGGGAGACTGCTGTAACTATGGGGGGACAGCAGGAACGATGATACTAAAACAGGTATCCGATGAGCCGAGGAGCAATGATTTATATAGAGACATTAAAACCACACTAGTAGAGAATGCTGGTTAATGGCTTACCATCTAGTTATGCAGCTAGACATAGTTACTTCTTGACAAGCCTTGACAGCTTCAAGACCAGCTAATCTCTCTTCGGACTCAAACGCCGAAACAGTCGGTCGAACATTTAGAAGCTCTCCGATTCGGTAATGGTAGTTTAGAAGTTTACCGACACTATCTGGGACTTTATGTACCTTTATCTTCATCTAAGAGCATAAAGCTCGTTCCGGATACGAGGCAGCCGGAGCCATTCCAGTCACCCATGTAGTCTCCTGTGGCCTTAGCTACGCCTTTTATGCCATTGGAGGGGAGGATACTGCCCAATCATGGTCAGTTAATATGCTGATGGCCGTGTCTCAACTGAAGCCGCGAGTGTCCGAGGAGCAACTGTCAACCCCACTCAGCGATCCAGCTGCGTAAGCTCTCGTCAAGACATTTGCAAAAGGGCGCTGATGTCTTATTCAGTAGTATCGTACTAAGTCATATCGAGTCAAAGCCTCCACGTGGGATGACATGGCAAATCCTTGTCGAAATTCGGATCGTTATCCTTGCAAGTCAGATGATAGAGGAAGCTACGCTCAACAATAGGGCATACCCAAATTAGTCTCTGTATAAGGATTCATGTACATCATCAATTCTTTTTCACTATAGACCAGCTGGCAGCACCTATAGGCTATTTCCACAGATATTCTATCATGCCATATTACCTCCCGTTCACTTTCTTCCATTACCGTGCAGTGTTATGGAGGCCAGCAAACGAAGAACCAGATGCCTGGTGAGTAGAGACAAAAGCGCTGCTCTTAGTCGATCGGTTCTCTGATCCACCTTCCACAATAATGCCCTTCCCGGTCGCTGAATCTGTGCGGGTGATGGCAAACTCTTTACGAGCATATGGAGAGCTTCCCTTGAGTGCCATGTCAGCGAGTGCCTTTCCCAGCATTGGCACAAACTTCATGGCCCATCCGGCTGTGAAGACGACTACACTGTCCTTGGCTCCGCCGTTGAGATACTTTTCAGGGACAAAGTCCAGAACAAACATGTTGTCTACAAGACGGGTCAGTAAGTCTCGTTGTCAATCCATCCATACGAATATACGCACCAAAGACATTGGTCTGCAGGCAACTCGATGTCAACGCAGGAATGGTAGGATCAACGTTGACACAGTGATTGCGGATAAACTCTTGCGTATCGGCAATATCCTCCGGGTTAATAGTGCTTGTAAGTCTCTCGTTGGGATCCTTGATCCGCCGGGTGGCCGCATCCACGGCGATGCGAGCAAGATTTGGAGGACCC
This sequence comes from Trichoderma guizhouense, assembly GCA_002022785.1. Classification (NCBI taxonomy): domain Eukaryota; kingdom Fungi; phylum Ascomycota; class Sordariomycetes; order Hypocreales; family Hypocreaceae; genus Trichoderma; species Trichoderma guizhouense. The sequence continues at coordinate 1,750,106 of LVVK01000005.1, read as the reverse complement.
CATGGAAGTGCTGGAAAGCCATAGAAGAGCTGTGATCTGCCGTCCTTATCGGGCGCAAACTGGAACCACATGCCTAATCGATGGAGTTAACTCATACAACTCCCACTCACGGGAGAAAGGGATCAAGCCACGTACTGGGGAATATCGTTCCTTTAGGTCCTGCATTGCAGTTAAAGTAAGAAAACACCATTTCCCAGATGTCGAGGTCGAGAGAAATGTCAAAGCTCGGCTTAAGAACATGGTTCACGTAGGCACCAGAGGCGATAATGATCTTCTTTGCCTTGAAGACCGCGGCGTCGGTCTCATGACGAACAGCATGAACATCCCAAGCGTAATGAGAATGATTAGAAGGCTTAATAGACTGGACTTTGGTATGCTGTTTCGCAGTGGCGCCATAGTCCAGTGATAATTTATACAGCGTCCTCAACAGAAGCTGGACATTGATGACGCCATTGTCTGGCGCGAAGAGACCAATATACTTAGGGTCGAGGTTCTTGAACGGGTAGCGTGCCTCAATCTCCTTAGCAGATACTATGAGACGATAGATTAGCACTCAGGGGCATACTGTCGTTCGCATACATGCCACAACTTACACTCTTGATAAGTCATCCCCAGGCGTTCCAGGTTAGCAATTGGCCCCAGCAAGGTTCCTGTTAAAATTGTGAGACAAAAGGGTTAAAAACAATATTATTCTGGGAAGATTTTATACCTTCAGGTGTATCCCCGCCGTAGTCCTTATCACCAAAGTTGAGGAGGCCGCTCATCCATCGCAGCGGCGTACCGGAATCCCTCTCAAGATCATCCCAGAGGGCCAAGGCTTCCTTGGCAAGATCGGCCATGTAATCCTCCGTATACCTGATCGGAAGATTAGCTGTGTCTGTGAAAACGAGAGTAAGAAATAAGACAAGAAAATTACTCACATTGTTCGAAACATTCGAGCCAAATCATTAGAGCTCCCGGCATGGTTGAAGAAATTGTTTTGCTCAAGAACAACGACTTTAGCACCTTCTTTGGCTGCTTCATAGGCAGCTGCCAATCCAATTGGGCCGCCACCAATGACGACAACATCGTAGATTTCGTCTGCCATGTTGAGAAGATTCTGAAGCGAGTGTTTTCGGTTTGATTCGCTATCTTAGAGAATGTGATTGAAGTATCTGTCTCAACAATATGATGTGGCCGCAGAAGAGACCTTCGGAATGTCGGCTTAATATAATACTCAATTGAGTCGTATAAACCACTGCGCCACAAATAATGATGCCGTAGAATGTCCAGGATGAGACATATTGTGCTCGTGATTCGATTTTCACATGTATCTTGGCCATCATGATACATACAATCAATTCTCACATGTGATTGATCGGCCTCCTCACGCCTCCACGAGCAATAGATACCCTTCCACTCTAGGCCAAATCAGATCTAGTGACGGCTTTTGCGCTCCAGGCCGCTCCCACCGCATGCAGGTCTTCCATCCCAGCCCTGAAAAGAGTCTAGTCTTCAGCCTTCACCTGTAAGTGGCTGGCGGGATGTGTTCGGGACTTCATGCAGCTCAAGGCTCTGAGCCTCGCTGATGATGAGGGGATTCAAGACATGCATTTCAGCTTTGGTGATGAGAGCCAATAGTGTTTGCTGCTCATGCTGTCTGTGCTTTCTGTGCCGCTTCTATGCCGTTGTGGCCTGTTTTATAGCGTCAGCCAAGCCAATCAGTCTCTCCCCGCTGAATTCCTTCCCGTGTCATTTTTCTCCCCGTTACGCAATTCTTCCTTAATCGATACTACTATACAGTATGATGAAGAGCTTTTACTGGTGCCCACTCTGTGGCAATTCTATCGATGTCTTTGAAGTCGGAGCTGAGCACGGAAATCGATAGCCTGACCTCTAACGGCTGTCGGTAGCTGAAAGAGGATGGGAGTGGAGGCGGTTGATTCAGCTATCGATTGAGACAACTCGTAGCTTGTGTTCACATAGGCTCTGAATAAAGATATAAATAAGGAAAGGCAAGGCTAAACACAGCACAGTCGAAGTAGACGCCTACCATCGCCATTTTCTCACCATTGCCATCCCGTTACTACATTTGCAAACATGGACAATGTTGACTTTGCTGAATCTGTCCGAACCCGTTGGGCGAGGCGACTTATTCGTGAGAAGGTCGCCAAGGAACTCAACATTCTAACCGAACGACTTGGTGAGGTGCCCGGAATCCCTCCTCCAAACGAAGGCAGGTTCCTGGGCGGCGGCTACTCTCACGACAATCTACCGTCTGATCCCCTCTATTCTAGCATTAAGCCGGCTCTCCTAAAGGAGGCTCCTCGAGCAGAAGAGGAACTGCCGCCTCGAAAGGTGTGCATTGTAGGCGCTGGTGTTTCCGGCCTCTACATAGCCATGATTTTGGATGATTTGAAGATCCCAAATCTCACTTACGACATCTTTGAATCCAGTTCCAGAACTGGCGGTCGCCTCTATACGCACCACTTCACCGACGCCAAGCATGACTATTATGACATTGGTGCTATGCGGTATCCTGACATTCCCAGCATGAAACGTACCTTTAACCTGTTTAAACGTACTGGGATGCCTCTCATCAAATATTACCTTGATGGCGAGAATACCCCTCAGCTGTACAATAACCACTTCTTTGCCAAGGGTGTGTCGGACCCCTATATGGTGAGCGTGGCCAATGGCGGCACCGTGCCAGACGATGTTGTCGACAGTGTTGGAGAGAAATTACAGCAAGCTTTCGGTTATTACAAAGAGAAGCTTGCTGAGGACTTCGATAAAGGGTTTGATGAGCTCATGCTCGTCGACGACATGACCACTCGAGAGTACTTGAAGCGAGGCGGGCCCAAGGGCGAGGCGCCCAAGTATGACTTCTTCGCCATCCAATGGATGGAGACACAAAACACTGGAACGAATCTGTTTGATCAGGCTTTTTCTGAAAGTGTCATCGACTCGTTTGACTTTGACAACCCGACGAAACCCGAGTGGTACTGCATCGAGGGAGGAACATCACTTTTGGTGGACGCCATGGAGAAAACCCTGGTCCACAAGGTACAGAACAACAAGAGAGTTGATGCCATTTCCATTGACTTGGACGCTCCGGATGATGGGAACATGTCGGTCAGGATAGGCGGAAAGGATTACTCCGGATATAGCACCGTCTTCAATACCACCGCTCTGGGCTGCCTTGACCGCATGGATCTACGTGGTCTCAACTTGCACCCTACCCAAGCAGATGCCATTCGATGTCTGCACTACGACAACTCGACCAAGGTGGCTCTCAAGTTTAGCTACCCGTGGTGGATCAAGGATTGTGGTATCACTTGCGGTGGCGCGGCCTCGACTGATCTGCCTCTACGAACTTGCGTTTACCCGTCATACAACTTGGCCGATACTGGTGAGGCTGTTCTGCTTGCCTCATACACTTGGTCTCAGGATGCAACTCGCATTGGATCGTTGGTGAAGGATGCTCCACCAGAGCCGCCCAAGGAGGATGAGCTCGTCGAGCTGATCCTGCAGAATCTGGCCCGCCTGCACGCTGAGCATATGACTTACGAGAAGATTAAAGAGGCTTACACGGGTGTATATCACGCCTATTGCTGGGCTAATGATCCCAATGTCGGTGGCGCTTTCGCCCTCTTCGGTCCCGGCCAGTTCAGCAATCTGTATCCGTACCTGATGCGGCCAGCGGCGGGCGGCAAGTTCCATATCGTCGGAGAGGCATCTAGTGTGCATCACGCCTGGATCATAGGGTCTTTGGAGAGCGCTTACACTGCTGTTTACCAGTTCCTGTACAAGTACAAGATGTGGGATTACTTGAGGCTGTTGTTGGAGCGCTGGCAGTATGGTCTCCAGGAGTTAGAGACGGGGAAGCACGGTACGGCTCATTTGCAGTTTATTCTGGGATCACTTCCCAAGGAGTACCAGGTGAAGATCTAAAGCGAAAGAGGTACTACGGCATGGAGACGATTTTGGGTAGAGAACCTAGTATTCCAGCAGTTTCATAGAAAGTGTGATGTTTGTTAGTCCCACTTTGAGTCTCTGTTCGTCTGAAAGTGCCTACCATGACCCGGTGATTAGTATAACAGAATTTGTCATTCTCATCAGCCATAAACCGAGGTCACTGAGCCTTGTATAGTTGAACTAAGTCTCAACGTTCACGGCCGAGATTAAGAGTGAGAGTTGCTCTGTGCAAGACATTTTGTTTGACAAATTGCTGCCGCCTTGATCTGGCTTGATGCTATTCTCTCCTGTGCCCCTCTGGCGAAGGGTGAGCCTGGACCAAGGGAATCAATTATCTGGAACTTCTTCGCTTTGCCTTCCGCCCCGCCGTCGTTTGACGCACGGATTCAGATAAGATGAAGCTTGGACACTGGCTCGCCATGACCAAGAGGTCTATCTGTGTTGAAAGTTGGCTTGGGCAACAGAGGAACCGAGCGGGGTTGGATGTTCTTACACCTGCGTGATTAGACAGAAACGTGTGTAGCATATCCATCTTCTCCTTCATCATCTTCGGCAGTGCTTTTGTGAATCCTCTCAAAGCCTAGTCCGCTCGAGGCTCACACGTTTACATAGCATCATAGCGATGGCGGCTCAAGTCCAAAGAATCCCACTGGGCTACCAGTTGACAACCCAAGCCAGCCATACTGGCTTTCAGAGCCGTCTGAGATCCTCCTCGGTTACCGTACCACGAAAGACTTGCCGCAAACTACTGACGTCCTCATCATTGGGAGCGGCATTACTGGCGCCTTTGCAGCTCACTTCCTCAAACAAAAGGCGCCCAACTTGAACGTCGTTATGCTTGAGGCAAGAGAGGCATGCTGGGGTGCCACCGGGAGGGTGAGTCCTCTTGTCATGAAAATAGCCAGCTAATCCATCAAACTGCGAGTGGTGCGATTGGGGATGATGCTCTTACCATTTCTCGAGGCAACCTGCTTTTAGATGGTCACGAGAAGTCTTTGGGACGCTATCCTAACTCTACTGCTCTATTATTGAGGCACTAATGGCTCCCTGCCTTCTGACACCCATTGCTTACAGTCATGAACAGAATGGTGGTGATTGTCAGCCGGGATACTATGTCTCGCCGCCGCACATTGCTGCCTTTGAGCATCGAACATATTGCTACCTCAAAGAATTTGTTGAATCGCACTCGATTCCTTGCGATTGGCGTACTACAACGGGTGTACACGGCTTTTATTCTCCGAAGCTCTTTACTAGCGCCAGGAGGATTATCGAAAGGATTCAAGAAAAGTATCCAGATATTGGTGCAAACATTGCAGTTGTCACGAAGGAGGGCAGCGAATCTCCCTCATCCTTTTTGCAAAGTGAGAGGAACTTGAAAGAGCTTACATTAGAGGACTTGCGAGTCGGTGCTGCCGAAGGCGCTGTCGTGCAGTCAAATGCTGCGAGCCTCTGGCCGTACAAGCTTGTTGCTTTTGTGCTGGAACGCCTCTTAGCAGCTGAGGGCTTCAATCTACAGACATACTCCAGTTACAGGCCTTAAAAGAGTCGAGCTACCGGCAGGAAAGTCCAGTTCCCACCCAGATGCCAACAAGGCAGAGTCTGGACGCTGGACAGCTCACACATCCCGTGGCGACATTTCAGCCCGCCATGTTCTCTTGGCAACAAATGCGTATACTTCTCATCTGCTTCCCCAGTTTGCCGACATCATCGTACCAGTAAGAGGTCAGGTATCCAGCTTCAAGTCGTCGTCATCGGCACAGCCCGCCAAAGATCCGCTGGACATTGGACACACGTTCTATTTCGTCTCTGATCTCACCTACCGCATGGATGATTACTTGGTGCAGAGACCTCCTCCAGGTGCGGAATTGTTTTATGGCAGCGGACGCATCCACGCGGAGGGCCACGGACTTGGCGTGTGGGATGACAGCGTCATCGACGAACCGGTGGCACGCTATCTCAAACACGAGTTGGGCCGCTTGATGGATCTCTCGACACATGAACAAAGAAATGCACAAGGCGAGTATGGAGTCCACTCATCGAAACCAGATATCGAACCGACGTTTGAATGGTCAGGCATCATGGGATTCTCGCGCGATGGCTGGCCGTGGGTTGGTCCTGTGCCGGAAACTGCTGGTGGTGAAGGCGGACTTTGGCTGTGTGCCGGATACTCTGGCGGCGGCATGCCCAACGCGGTTCTCTGTGCCAAAGCGGTTGTTGATATGATGACTCCTAGTCACGAGGATGGAGATGAGATGGCCGGCCAGGTAGATCTGCCCCCTGAGTATCTCCTTACCGAGGATCGACTCGAGAAGGCGAGAGCATGCGAGACCGTTGCAGAAGCGGACAAGAGGGGGGCATTCATGTTGGACTTGGACATATCTTGAAGCGTGGTGAATACAAAATGTGCTTAACCAGTATTCCAACAGATCACATAGTTCTTCAATACGTGTATAGCCTCGTACAAAGTAAACATGGACGCCGTTGCTTTTGGACAATCATGCTATCTGCCTCACTAAGAGTAATTATGTGAGAAATCGGAATCAATTTCAGGGTCCAAGAAAATGACTCCAGTGAAGAATAGCTACATAGCCTCTCGCCCATACTGATATGCACCTCTTAGGTGCGTCAACAGCTCCAATCATTCGTATGATTCGGATGAATATCTGAATGCATGGGTAGCAGGCCACACGTAGTCGTCCACATGAGTGTAATCATCCACCAAATCTACATGCCTCTCCTGGTATATGTCATCAGCACCCACATAACATACCCTTTCACAGGAGATCTCTTGAACTATATCTTTGCTCGCCTTGATTTCCGCCCAAGTCTTTCCAGGGAATTCTTCTCGAATGTCGCCTTGCTCGAGGTATGGCGAGCCTTGTTTTTCCTCATAATCAACACCTCTACCCCTTTTCACCACAACCAACATCTCCTTTTCAACCTCGCCATCGGCCATCAGCCGCGCATCTTCTGCATCTTGGTACTCTTCGATATCCTGATCAGGCGCTAACTCTTGCGTAAACTTGGTCCACGTACACTTGTTGCTTATGTATGGCTCAGTTACATCTAGGTACGGGATGTTGGATCGGTAAATAGTGACTGAAGCTCCAGAGTCTGAGCCGTCGCGGTCCTCGAGTATGCGTTGCCAGCCACCCGGCTGTGGCTCGCGCAAAAACCGGTTCTCCCCGATGAGTTCGTCGAGCTCATCAAGCCAGGCTACTTTGTAACCGATGAAGCCTGATGTGTGTGACTTGTAGTGAAGCTCTTTCCATCCGTCGCTATACTTTACTAGACGATTAAGAGAATCGTAGGAACTCTGGGCCTCGCCAGTACCACACACCGTCAATCTGTCGAGTTTTAGTCCTGAAAGCAGCTTCAAGACCTGGCAAGTGTCGTATAGCACCGACCATTCGCTATAATGAAACGTCATGGGATGACCTGAAACCCGGATATGGCGAATCATTGAGCGAGTTTCAAGAGGAATGTCGGCAAGTTTATCGACCATAGCTTTCACCGTCTCGAAACAAAAGAGGACCCGGCCAATCTAGGATCTGCCGATTTCGACGTATGCTTGGCGGCAACTGATGAGAATGGCAAGGCCGTGAGGAGCTGGAATGAAATGATGAATCACCATGTCCAATCCACATCTCTCCCCAGATGTGAAGCGGGTTGACGAGAACAGAAATGCGTAAATCATGAGCCGCAGCTCTTGAGGAAGCTGCATCAGCAGACTTTTGGGTTGTTGGTAGGCAGATCCGACCTTGACGACAATTGGAGCGCCCATTGTTGCTGTTTCTCGTCGAAATCTAGTGGACTCTCTTCGCGAAACTACCTGTGGCGACTTTCTCTGTTCGTAAGAAGCGAAAACAGGGGCTGCGTCGAGACTCTGAACTGGCTGGCTGCGCGGAGCAGATGATGAGTGCGTACGAGAAGAAAAAGCTGCTCTGCTTTGCAATTTATAGAAAAAGAGTCATCAAGCAGATGATACACAATTCTGAGAAGAGTGCAGATGTGAGCGTGAAGATTGCGTTTGTACAGGTAGAGTGAATCGCTCAAGGAGCAGGAGCAGGAGCAGGTCGAGTCACCTGACTCAGATAAGATATCAACATTTTGCCTTGAAAGCGGTCTGAATAAATACTGAATGCCGATAACCAAGGCTGTATGAATCTGAGGCGCATTTCGTTGTATCAAATTTAGTTTGAATGGACAATATGCATCCACATCCATACTAGATATCAAAATTACGGGCATACAAGAATGAGTGAGCTTTGTATGGGGAAATTTCCATGGTGTCACATTGTCGATTTTAGCGGCTGTTTCAGTCCAGGGTCGCTTCGGCCGCTGCATTTAGCGCCCGCTTTTAGCTCGCAGCGCTCCGCTATAGCGCAGTAGTAGCGCCTGATCTGTTCAATGCTAGCGGACACTTTCAACTCCATACGTCGAGTGCCAATTGCATCTTCGGAATATGTAAGAGCAATTCCTGTATTCTGTATCTTTTACTACATGTAAATAGTTCATACTTTACAAGGTATTTACTACCAGGAACTTAGGTGGTGGGAATTTGCAGATAGGTAGTACTAAACGTACATTTGATGTCCATGGTTACATGTATTTGGCAGTATCAAGTCTACTATCATCTCCAGGGCTCCGTATCATGGGAATAGGTTTGCTTTTCTCTCACGATTCTTGCTTGACAATTCAAAAGAGGCCAGCCGTGTGAAGAACAGCCACACAATTGTCTGCTCTACTCTTCACGATACAAGGCTCTTAATCGGGCAATTAATATAAGCTCATATCTTGATGTTCCACGACATCATGTAATCTTAGATTAAATATTCATTGAAAACCGCTTCAGAGGCGAGGCAGCAGCATTGTGAGTAATTTCATCCTCGCCCGCTTGGGCGGCTGCCTGGGTACCTTCCTCGATTGCCGCTTCGACCGCTGGAGCTGGTGGTAGCATCTTAGTAGTTGCCTCAATATTCTTGATTCTCACTCCCATCTGATCGATAATCTCAGCTCTCTTCTATAAGTGAAAGCAAAAATGCATTAGCTCATGTTTATGCAATACGCAATGCAACGACGAGAGGAAGGACGCCATAGTTGTAGACTGTGAACCATGAAATGTACATGCCTTGGCCGCCACCTGTGTTATGTGGTCTTGAGCTTTTTGTGTCCAATTCTGTAGCTCGTCCATCTTGAGCTGCTGTTCTTCATTATTCTGTGGAAGAGACATCATATCCACCAGTTTCAGTCCCGGCATAATATCCTCTCGGGACAGCTCACTCCACATGCTCGCAATATCGGCAAAGACAGAAAAATAAGCTTTAATTGTGACAACAGCCTGGTATATCATCTACGACAGCCAATTAGCTCTGCTAAGTTGCTGTCAATGGGCAGTGTGGCCGCCAACCCTAAGTTCATCAGAGAGAAAGGCAACGTACTGTGCGAGTCAAATCGGTATAATTGTATCCAGCAATGGAAGACTGTCTGGCTGTTGGGTCATTCGTAGTAGCGGTGATATCATCAATGAAAGGTTGCACATTGTACTTGACGACTGCGTCGACCGTAGCACCGATCGCCCCAAAGAAGCGGCAAAGGTTAGCAATTTGCGACTTCATCTGGGCAATAAGTTCAATTGCTCGGATGAGGATGCGTTTGACTTCATTCTGAACTACAGTCAGATCCTATCCCATTGTCGACTTTGCAGGGTTGAGGAAAAGGGGGCGCATATTAACTACAAGTAGGTAGGGATAAAAGAGATGATGCTTACAAGGTCCGCTGTGGTCGTGCTTAGCCTCTTAATATCAGCTTGAATCTTTGAGAGTTTATTTTGTTGTTCAATCATCTTCTGGGAGGATTTCTGGTACAGATGTTGAGTTGCGCTCAAGTGTTTTTGAGTCGTGCTGAGGCGGTATTTGGCTGCATCTAAAGAGGCCTGGGCCGCCGTCAGGGTTTTCGTCTTTCCGATGGTTATTGCAGGGTCTTCGGTGCCTGCCATGATTGGAAGCTATAAGACTATACGGTTAACAATGCTTACATTTTCTGATTATAGCGTCGGCTTGGGGCCCTGAGGGTTGAAGTGGAAAAGGCACTCACGCCTGAAGCCGCTGTTCCTGGCTTACTACGGGCCGTGGCTAATAGTTTATGAAGAGACAAATAAACAGGGAGCCACTGCTGCTGCCAGTCTTTAACTTCCTGAGAGTTGGCTTCAGGAAAATTCAGGCCGATCCTTGGAGACTTTTCCACGATCTCATGGATCGCCGTGGCGATCTTATTTACGATGCCGTGTTAGTGAACAGTCTCTTGATGAAGATGTTGCAAACGGTAAACAGGGGACGCAATACCTTTAGTGCGACAACAAAGGCATTGAGAAGCGTCTGACTTGGATTCAAGCGCGTAGCTACTGTTCTGAAGTCGTCGAATTCACTCTGAAGCATAGACTTCACATAGTAAGAGCTCTGAGCTGCCCGGCCATCTTTGCCTGAGGCGTCTGCCCAGTTCACTCCACCATTCTTACCTTTGGTCAAAATGGCATTGAGTTGTTCAAAATATGGGATGCTCTTCAAAATATAAAGATTCGCTAGGTCTTCGGCATGGAGTGGTTCTGTCGGCTTTGGCGCAGACGATGTTGGCGGGTTTGGAGGCGCATTTTCCCCTCCGCTGATTAGCTGTCAACATATTTGTTTTCAACGCAAGGACTCTTGGAGGTGTGGCTTACTGTACCAGATTGTGGAACATATCAACGCTACTCGCCACGGGACTCAAGCCGAAGGCAAAGGCCTTGACGGTCAGTCTAACTGTGGTGGTAGCCGTCTCCACCAGTGAGCCTACAATATGCTGACCAAGGATTCCCCATCTATATAATAAAAGAGCATGTTAGCTTTGTCAATCAGGTAGAACCGGGAAAGTGTTTGGGATGACGGACCCAGAGGGATATGCGTCGGACGCTCGCTTGAAGGTCTCAGTGGCCGCCTCCACTTGCTTAGCGAAATTTTGTGTGATTTCTCTTGTCTCGTCAACGGTGGTTTTCTTCTTATCGAAAAATGCCTGGGCTACCGCCATGTTTCTCTCTGTGGTGCTGAGGCGCTCTGCGTTGGTGGATTGCGTCTGCATGCAGGCGGCGTGAAGTTCCATGCAGTGCAGAAGCCAGCGCTCAAATTTTTCATCAATCTCCTTGACTTTATCGTAACAATCATCTGCTGCAACTTTTATCATTATAAGGCGTGAAGCAAGCTGCGTCTTGGCCGCCTGCTCATCTGTACGTGAATAAATGTTAGTCACAAGTTAAAGATACATGCAACCAGCTCTGAATCAGACAGGTCCGAAAAGAGACTTACCCATGAGGGTGTCCACTACATCAGCTACCTTGATACAATTATCAGTCGAAGAAAGAGTTTCATCAAAGTGGGTGGAACGTACTCCTTTAGAGACTCGACCAGATACTTGTTTGACGAACAACATGTTACGTTCCGCCTTGAGAAACGCTTCACAGCCATAGTTGGCGGAGTCCATTAGATTGGCATTCAGCGACTTGTGCCTTTGCATCATTATTATCCCACCTCCTCCCATTGCCATGTTATAGATAAGGCGAGCCTACTTACTTGATGTACTGGAACTCCTTGCCTTCGAGTGGATCCAGTTGGATGTGGTCGCTACCTTTCGAGGTGCAAGCTATAAAGCAGGATCCGATAGAGGTTAGAGCAACAGGGCCTGACTGAAGCAACTCTTCCCAGTTATATTGGAAGATGATTGAATTCTTGATCTCGTTGACGGCGTCGTTAGTGATATCCGGTCGGTTGTCAAGATCATACTGAGCCTTGAGGGCAACAGTAAGCTCTTCTTCAATGCTAGCCATGGTAAAAAGCTATGGAGAAATCATGCAAGAGAGTTGGGATTTCCTTAGAAAGCTTCTAAATTGACTGTATTCTTGAATATTGGATAATGAATAATATACTGCTAGCACAAGAGGGGTGGCTGGTCGTATATAGTACATGACTTAACCCATTGCAAGAAGAGATCCAAGCACGCAGCCTCGAAAAAGGCCCACCACATGCTGGGCTAATTTATGTATACTCTAGGCTGTGTGAGAGCCGCCTATAAAAGGTTGATTCGGCGGGCATTGGCCTATAAAGTCAAGTATCCTCCAGCCTATTCATCAGAATCCTCCTGAAGAGCGTCATAGGTCAACAGCGGTGTGGCATTTCAACACATAGTAGGCCTCCTGCATAAAGTAATGTGATGCTACCCAATACATAGGATTAGGTAGAAATGTGGCGTAAATGAGTGGTCTGTCTATTGGTGTTTCTAATGTACGCATATGGTGTGTATGGAGATGATGGGAGCATTTGTATTCGCATTGGATACACGTAATGGCCCCCCCCCCCACTGATATGCCTGGGCACATGATTCAATGAACGCATGTCTCCCTCAGCAACTACGCTGCACATTTTCTCGCGCCAAGATTTTGGCTGCTCGGACGAACATGATCGAGCCTGGCGTTGCCACTATGGCGGTAGTTATTGGATAATCCGTCTGTAAAAATGCCCGTTGTTCTTTGTGAGGATGGATGCCTTGGAAAATGCGCGTCTTATTTATCCATAATATCCTGTTGGAGCTCAAGCGTTTAGATAATTAAAAGACAGTCTTTGGGTGTTAGGAACAGAACCCATGTATCTAGCGCGACCCAGCTATTACAGTCTATGTTGCACCTGGGATTCACTTCCATATTTCCTTTCTTTTTTGTACCTGAATCCTTGAATGAATTTGGCTTACTTCCACTGTTTTATTCGAAATGGAAAACACAATACTTGCCCATCGACAGAGTCTTGCCGAGATGCGAACTGAACTGGACGGACTGGACGCCGCTCTTACCGTCGGTGCGGCAACCAAGCGATCTGAGACGATCTCGTGTGCTCTCAAAGTCGGCACAGACAGTCTCTATGATCTTTCTGCGCTTATCAGTGGTGATTTTGAACTTACTCACGATGATGGACCACTCAAGGTGGCCCTGGACCGCCTCGTCGCGACGTTTGATCACATCACCGAACTTGCAGACAGTCAGCTCGCAGAGGTTGGACGCCTCCACTCCGATGTAAGTGAAGCATGCAGATTACAGCAAGTACCCTTGGCGAGCTCTTACTAACTGAATGTCGCAGGCTATCGAGTTGAGAAATGCCAAACTTCGGCCTCTGCAAGATAAGCTTGACGAGTCCAAGTCCGAGATAGAAGCCCAGCTTACAAGGAATCGAGAAGCCATCACGGCCACCTCCAATACAGTAAATGTCCTACAAGAGTCGGTCGACACGATGAACAGGGCCCATCGCTCTCTCCAAGACAAACTATCTGAAGCGGAGAGGGTGCACGAGGGTGTCAATATTGCCGTGAGTCTGCCTAGTCCCAGATTGCCTCGATGGAGAAGATATGCATGTGGGTAATGCTCATCATATTGGTATAGGTGAGCATTCTGATACCGATTTGGGGCATTGTCGGTTTAATTGATCCCAATGCATCCCCTGGTGCTGTGTTTAATCTGCGCAATTGCGTCAATGAGGCTCGCGACGCACTTCACAGAGAAAAAACAGCCTTGGAAAAGGCGGGGGAGAGCCTCAAGTCTGAAAGACAGCAGCAGGGCGAGCTCGAGAATCAAGTCTCGCGGCTGCAGGCCATGCTATCCGAGATCATACCCTTGGAGAACCAAGTCACAGCGACCGTTGAAAAGACGGATATTCTGCAACAAGCCATTATTGTTGTCAAACAGCAGCTGGCAGTTGCTGCTCAACGTGCCGCGCAGTTGAGCAATACGGTGTTGATCACAGCCCATGCATCATCCACCAAGCAGGAGATTTGCACTGGTATTCTCGACATAGCTGAGCAGGTGCCTTTGGATTTTAGAAACTCGAACGAAATGAAGCTCTTGCTCAATGAGCTTCTCAGCAGCTATGGGGGCGCAGTTGTTCCGGCGGCCATTGAGAGTCGTGCGAATGAGCTGCTTGGGGTGGCGGCCAAGTATCCGAGCATCGACTGGCATCCCACCGAGGTAGTCACTAATTCATGATGTAATTTAAGAGGTCAATATATAGACTACAGGATTCAAGGACATTGTGGAGACGGTCTGGATAAGCTTTGCTCGAAAGATTGGCAGGTACAGGATGAAGCAATTATTCGTAACAAGCAAAGCTCTCCAAAATTAAACAAATCTCTTATACTCCGTTAAACATGCCGACATCTTGTCAAGTATATACAATGAGAGATTACCTGCAAGAGAAGAGTGTGCTGCCATAGCGCAGGCCTTATACTTAATGTACTGAACATCTAAATCAGCTGAGGCAGAAGGGAGGAAAGCATCTATGGTCAGTAAGCCTGTCAAGATGCTCGATCAAAACGCCACGTGCGGACAGGACTGCCAAGACACGAGGCTACAGATAGCAACCAATAGCTAGAAACCACGTCAATATGCAGAGTATATAGATGAAACTCCGTGCTACATATTTCCCAATCAACCTAGAACAAGCAAATGCATAAAAGAGACACATAAGGTATGTATTCATTATGCTGGAAAGGCACTCTAGCTCCCACCTCACAAGCTCAAGGTGCTATGTTTCTGGCAGAATCTCTCAGTAGTCAAAAGCATCTTTGGGTCGATACATATCGCATTGTTCAAGACGACAATGCCAACAAGGCAAAAATTGACTGGTGCCGATGCTGAAGCCAGTCCCTAAAAAGACGGGACTTTGCTTTCCCGAGTGAGCCATGCACTGAACTTTTTTACTTTACCAATATTGTCGCTCAGGTCACCATTCCTTTTTTTTCCAACGGGTATTAGAAGTGTTAGATTGGAAATAAATACGAGCTTGGATATGTATGAGCCCGCAAGATATGTGCGTTACCTGACACCATGCACTAAACCTGTTCCTCTTGAACAGTGAAACTCCCGAGATTCTGTGTGACAATCATCAGTGCATTCCGCTTCTCCTGCTTGACCAAGAGTAATCTAGTGTCATACGAGGTGAATATTTACTCGTATGAGGAGTAAAGGCAGGTTGGAAACGCCAAGTTGAGTCAGTATCGAGGCTCACTACCCCCAAACCCGGTGCAGAGCTGATCAACATCCCAGAGGCTCAGCTCATCTTCTTTTGGACAAGTTTGTCGATTTTCACCCTAGTTCCACCAGCGGATCCTACAGTTCGCTATGCCGCTATGGATCATAGGCTCCCATTGAGGTGCAGTGGAGTCGCCAGGGATCAGGGGAGGCTGAGCAAACGAATCCAATGGTATTCCAGGCAGTCAAGAAGTATTTGTTACGAGTCTTCAAGAAAACCAATCCTCGAATCTAACCCTCCTAGCTCTCAGATAAAATGGGATGGCGGGGCGTATTTCTTGAGCTATGAAGAGATAGAACAAGAGGTATCGGAGAAGCAAGCTCACCGCCGGAAGCTCATCGCACTAATGTAGAATTTAGTTACAACATTATGTGTTTAAAAAAACGTATGAGAGAGAAAAACAGGCAAAAAGGTTACAAGCGTCTCGAGGTAACAAGATATAGGGCTGGTAAGAAGTATGAAGGATGAAAGGAGTGCTGCCTAGGCCTCCAAGCCTCAGTCCCTTGTCAGCCAATTCAACACGCATAGAGCTATATGAGTTGAATGCACTCTGTCTCTTCTTTCAGCCAATAACAAGACTTGGTCTGCTACATAACCTCCCAACATGCATTAGAAGCCCATGTTGTGGAATACTAGAGCAATCAAGCCGCGCGCCTGCGACGGGGGTGAGACACGGCGTATTACGCGAGGAAATCAACGACTCCCACCCGAATCCTCGACATGGATTGCGCTTCGGGCCAATCATGTCGACATCAAATAGCTGTTGGTTCGGTGCATACATATTAACTGCCACCATGATAATCAACACCCGTTTTCACGTAAATAGGGGAGAGGACTGATAAACCACCACCCACCCAGTCGATTCTGGGCTGTTCTCATCAATCCTTGTGTCCTAAGATCCGGTGAGCAGATGCTGCCTGCATCGCTTTCATTCCCTATACAACCAGGTGCATCTGCGTTACTTCAGTAGCAGAGCGAGTTCGATCGCTGGAAGTCCGTAATCATGGCTCCACGCACTATCATGATATTTCTTTATTTCTTGTTCTTCAGATGCGTCTTAGCCGACGATGGAGACGATTTCTCCAACAACTTGTTCACGGATCTCGGCCCGTATGACTCTCTATCTCACCTATTCTCATACAACAGTGTCTTAACTGGTGTATAAATACTAATGCTATCTACTCTTCCAGGCTGCTGGCCCTCTTTGGAGAACGTGTTACTATGCAATTTTTGAGCCAAGCGATGGGAATTTCCGACTGCATTATTCTTTCAATGGCACCTCTAGGCATCGTCACCACCATCGTCGCTGCGATTAGAGTCGGGGGTCCGTCATGGCTCAAAGCCTTGATTGGGAGAGCAACTGAGAATCTCGCAGCCGCCGAACTAGAGCTCATGTCTTCTAGCTCCAATGAGGTCTGTGAGCTCTGGAACGGCAGAGACGTTGTTCGTTGCGCCGGATCAGCTCCTGTTTGGGAGTTCATTTGTTTGCTGCCTCGGACAGGATTACCCAAGAATCCAAAAGTCAAGATAATGAGTCTAGAAGATGCGGAAAGCGACCCATACTTCTATATAAAGAGATGTAAGATTCGTTGGATTGTCCACTGATACAATATTCTGACTTGTTTAGTGCGGAGAAATGAGAGAACCTTTTCGGATAAAATGCGAGCGCTCTTCGGTGTTCATAGGCAAGATGGGAGCGCAGAAGATGGAATAAAAGAAAGTTCCAATACTCAATCAGACGAAGTCATCATTATAAGAAATCTTAAACATGATGTGCCAAATATTTCACACAACCGGCATAGAAATTCTGGTCGCGGCGAGCTACACCTCGCTGCGTGTTTTGGTATACTTTTACAAATCGCCTTCATCTTATACTGTAGCTTCATCGCACAATACTCGAAACTAAAACCTCACTTTCAAAAGGATGATCATGCCGTTGCAAGTTACGCTTTTCCAATGACCATTATTGGCTCGGTGGTCCTGAGTATTGGCATGTTCATTTGCTCTCACGTTGTCGAAAGCAGCACCATGGAAGAAACTTTTCAACCAACAGAGCACTGGCGAGCACGACTTATATGGCTACAACAAGAAAAAACTGTCGGCGACGAAGAGTTTAAATCTTTTGCTCTCTTTACAGGAGAGGACCAGCCCAACATTATCACTTCGAGCAGAGCGGACCATGGCGAAGATTCCGACGAAAAGCAACGGCAGGGCTCAGAAGGATTGAAAGACTTTACAATCACGACGGTGGTTGGTACAGTTATCAGCCTTGTTGGATATGTTGCTCAGTTTATTGGGTTTCGAGGAATGCATTGGTCTGTTTCCGTGGCCTCTTTGATTGCCGTCCTTACAATGGCCGCCGTGAGGGCATGGATTCGTCGCGGACTCGCAAAGCCCATGTTCTGCCGTGGCCTTCTTCCAGGATTTGAGCTCGACTGGTTTGCGGATTCCTTAAGAACTGTTGGCAATGCGCCTTGGTACAATGATTTGGATGGATCTTCTCAGGAAGAGAATACCAGCTCCTTGTGTAGACAGAGTACGTCTACTAACCAAGATAAGCTCGCTAAATCGGATGATCAATCTACAACGAAAGAACCACCTATTTGCGAGGCTCAAGATTATACCACAATGCGCCAGAGTCTTGCAAAGCTTGCAGATTGGCGGGGACCGGTATCGCAAGAAGCCATTGCTGTCAGCTTGGCCATAGAAGCAACTATGAACCTATTGGATGACAACTTGGGCCTACAAGAGTTTTATTGGGCCTACAAGATTCAGGATGCATCATTAAACGAGCAAGATCTGAAGTTCAGGGTAATTAAACAACCCGACGGCAAATGGAAAGCACACGCAGGAGAAATCGAGGCGGCACTGTCACTACGACTCTTCTACGTTAAGAGTCAACAAGAGACCCAATTATTGGCCAAGGCCATTCATAAATCCGGCAATCCCTTGGACGATGACAAATGGTTGCGGGTGAAGGGAGAAATGCCCGATATGGGAATAAGGATCCTTGGTCCGAATACAATGCAACTATATCGACATCTCGATTGGTGGATACCTACAGATGGACCAGAAATTTTGAAAGGAGAAGCAGTGTATATTCCCACTGAAATCGACGAGACTAGTGATTCAGGGAAGCATCAGATCAATACATTTGGAAGCACGGTGCCAGGTTCAACCAAATTTGAACTTGATGAATCGAGAGTTGTAGGGCTTGATCCACGTCACCAATTCAAAGTCGCCACTGGCTCTCACCCGCAGCTTCCGTACCCTTACTATCAAAACTCACAGGCTGGGAAATGGAATTTCAGGATATCAGAAGGAGAAGGCGAGAACTCAAATGACATACTGTGCATACAGTCCTTGGATTCGCTGGAAATTCTGTACGCCAAAGACATGTTTTCGACATTCATGTGGGCCGTGGTGGAATCTCTGGACCGCCCAGTGGAAGGGAAAACATACATAAAAACATCTCAAGCAAAGTTGGAAAATAAAGACTCATGGAGACGTCTAGGTCTCGAGAACGATGAGATCTCTAGACTAGCCGCGGCTATCCAGAGCACAGGCCTGTGCAACACACACGATGCGCATATCAGCGTTATTACTCCTTTGAGTATACAAAGAAAGCTACCTGAGGTAGACAGTATTGTTGAAATGGTACGGAATTATACTGAGCCGCTCGAGGCACTTCATTTATGGGCAGATGCGGGTCAAGTATACTTGCGACTCTGCGAACACTTGACTGCATTTGCAGTTGGAAGCTATACTTATATCAGGGCTGTCGCTGTGTTGGCAACGTTTCGGAAAACACTACAAGAGATGATTAGACGGGAAATGACGGGAGTATACGAATCTCGCTTCGAAGAACAGCTGACAAAGGCAATGGAAATTGTAGACGCAGAGTTCCAGAATCATCTGGGTTCATTGTGCGAATTGCAAGACACCGATACATGGCAAAAATGCTATCCTAGCGCTGAACGCTTCTTTCTGCTTCAGGATCAAGAGTCAATAATTTCCAATTCCTTTGACGTATACAAAAAAATGGACGAACAACACCACAGCAGACCAGACAAGGATGGCGCGAGAGAAAAAGACATCTTTGACAGGACATTCCTCCACTATTGTGCAGCATTCACCTACCATCGGGAGACATGGTATGAGAATAATAAATATCCAAACGGGTCTGAGCAGTTTCTTCAAAAGATGCGGCGCTGGATCGAGCAAGGAGTCGATATCAACGCCTGCGATATCCGCGGATGGACACCACTGCATTACGCCTGCTGCTGTGCTGGTAAGACGAGCACCCAGGTTGTTCAATTGCTTCTCGAAAAGGGCGCCTCGGTCGATATGCAAGGACGCGAGGGTACAGCGCCGATTCATTGTGCGGCGAGGGCAGGTCATTTAGAGATGGTCGAAATGTTGCTGGAATTCGGAGCCAACATTGACATTGCCGACGGATATGGCAACACCGCCTTGCACGAGGCAGCTTTGAATAGATCTGCTGACATTTTCGAAACTCTGTGCAAACGCGGCTGTCAGAAAAGGCGAAATAAGCATGGACGAGCAGCCATTCATATAGCGGCAATGAGAGGACTCTCTTCCGCAGTCAAACACTTGGGAGACTACGCCAACTCCATAGACAGTCAGAAAAAGGCACCCCTTTACCTTGCTGTCGAATACGGTCACAAAGATTTCGTGCAACAACTCCTGAGGTTGCCACAGGTCGAAGTAAATGCCAGAGGTTACCGGGACCTGACACCGCTTCAAGTCGCTTGTAAGAAAGGCTACGACGGTATCACCGAGATTCTTCTCGATGCAGGTGCTGATATAGAAATTCTGAGTGATGACGGCAGAACACCTTTACTCCATGCTGTACAAGAGCAGATGGAAAGCACTGTCAAGTTACTCACAACAAGAGGCGCCAATGTCAACTTCATCCATCTTGGAACTACAGCGTTGCACACAGCCGCGCAAATGGGATACTCTGCCATCTTTGAGTATCTATTGAAGGGAGGGGCGGATATCCATGCGGGAGCGGAAACGGCCGCAGGGACACCACTGCACGCGGCGTGTACCATGATTGATGGCAATCCCATGATACAACGTCTCATAGATTTGGGAGCTGTGATTGATGAGACTAATGAAGAGGGCCAAACTCCACTGCATATTGCATCGCTATACGGGAAGCCAGCGAACCTAAAACTGCTTATCAACAACGGTGCAAATATAGAGGCCAGAGACGGTAGAAGCAGAACACCTGTCCTCTTTATGTCTTTCGAGGAGCAGCGAAAAGAATGTCTCCGAGCGCTGATCAAGCATGGCGCGGATGTAAACGTCGCTGATCACGACGGCAGAACTCCGCTATATCTCGCAGCCGGGGACGAGACTTTGGAAGACTTTGTCCCAGAGTTACTCGAAGCTGGCGCTGCCGTTGACGTGGCCGTCGATGATGGTTATACCCCATTGCATCAGGCAACTTACTTCAAATGTACAAAGGCTATAAAAGTGCTCGTTGAACACGGAGCAAATACCGAAGCAATGAACACCGAAGGAGAAACGCCACGAATGATTGCAGAAAGAGGAGGTCTATCTGACTGGTGGAGGGAAAACATCCCACCATCTATGGAGTGGTGGAGGGTATCATCGGCGAAGCTTGCAGCATAAGATGTTACATTGTCATACAGGATTTGGATCAATTAATGCCGGTCATGTAAAATACACATTTTCTTTTTCATTGTAAGCAGCAGTTCGACTGAACATCTCTTGACTCTAGAAGAGCCAAGACTCCCAAGCTCAGCCCTAATCCGTCTTGTTTCCCGATTCGGCAATGGCCCAAGACTTGGCGCAGGCGATCCCTCCATTCAGCCCGCTGTCATCAAATAACATGACCAGCGAGAACCGGGAGAAAGTTGAAAAACATAGTTGAGCCTCATAATCCTGAGTCAGTGACAGTCCCAATGCTTACTCTGTCGCGGCCCAACTCCCCTCCGAGGCGCGTCAAGAAGAGACCAGTCAAGCTTTGATGCTTCTATTCATGCATGTTAAATTAGTTTGCTACCGCTGCTACTCTAGAAACCGACCAGCTCGATTTTTTAGTCATTCAGCTGAGGCAGACATAGATGGACAGCAAACAAGCCTTTTTCAGCGTCTGATACTAGCCATTTCAGCCTCAATCCGTGTCTCGCTCTTACACACACCTTCCAATAACAACCAATAAGCATATAGCAATACTCTGCATCTTCACACCCAAATGCATGCATCTTCACACAAAAAGCAATAATCTACACAACCTATCACTCTCAAAACGCCTTGCCTAACCTCCTTCAACATCCAAATCACCACACCACTAAGCCCCCATCTGTGACTGACCCCAGAACTAGCCTAGCCATGATCCGACCAAGTGCCCCTTTTTTTTCTATTCCTTCAATAGGCAGTGGCCGAGCTAGGTTGCTAGGTCGCGCTAAAGTGAATCCCAACTTCAGCTGCCGGACAAGTTGCAGGGAAGCGATATTACAAAGGATCAACCTTACCGCACGATGGCTAGACTAGGGGGGAGAGCGTGGCTTCAGCAGCCGGGTCTGGAGCTACAATACGCTCAATATACGCTTAACTAGGCTAACACGGCATATAAACCGCGTCTAATAATGACGGTTTATAGTCGTGCAAGTAGGAATATAAACCGTCAATGCCCTCGATGAAACAAGAAGGATCTACAATCGTTTCAGTTCAGTTCTAGTCACTCACTCCAAGCACTTATACAAGCATCAACATCACTCGCTTGATCAAATTTCGATACTACCAACTTCGTTCACCCACCACTCGAATTATACCCAACTCAACCAACAACCAACACTTCAAGATGCACTCCAACGCGGTCCTCCTTCTCACCTTTGTGGCTTCGGCCTCTGCCGCCATCGACTTCATGGCCATCCCCCACGTCCGCCGTGAACTCAACCTTCCCCGCGCAACCCCCATCAACGAGATCCGCGACTCCGATCCCAGCAAATGCGCCTCTGAAGCCCTCAGCTTCGTCAAGATCATCCCCACGCCTCCCCCCGCGATCGTCTCTGACCTGAGCAAGAACCCTCAGACCGATCCCTGCAAAGTCAGCTTCCCGTCCAGCCTCAGTGCCGAGTACTCCTCCTACAGCTCTGAGGTGGTTTCCTGGTTCAACGGCCACAAGGACGAGCTTACGTCCCTTGCCTCGGACTGCTCTGTGCTCAGCTCCTACACTAGCATCGCCAACGTCTGCACTGCTGGTGGTGATTCTTCTGGCTCTGGCTCTGGCCCCAACACTGCCTCTGCTGCTCCCACTGAGTCTGGTGCTGGTTCTGCTTCCAAGACGGCTGGAGATGCGGCCAAATCCACCAACGGTGTTGCCGCTCGTGAGACTGGCATGGCTATTGCAGCCCTTGCTGCTGCCGGTATTGCTGCCATTCTGTAAATGACTTCATTGAGGAATGTGAAAGGATGAAACGAGGCATTTCTATCATGTGTATCATCATAGCGAGATTGAAACATGTTTATCGATGATTATGGGTCCACTGTTTGAAGGAAATTCATCATAGCTATTTTAATAAGTTAATAAATTAATAAAAAATGAGTCTTTCATGGCATAGACAGTTGTCGTCCTTTGAGAAGTTTTGAATCTTGTTTTGATGACCGGGAGTGCAATCTTTGTATATGGCTGCTTGCGGATAAAGTCCTCATTGTCAGAAGCTCAACCAACATACGAGATCTGAGCTCAAATCTTTCGTTATTGACACAGAGTGTGAGGTGGGATCCATGAGCGTAAAACACGATTTACTCTTCCATTCATAATTGAAAAACAATATCTATCCAACTAGTATAGATTCAAGTGACAAAGTTCCTGAACACAAAATGCGGGCCCATACACATGATCGGGAAGCAAGCAATTTATTTCATCCTAAGTTTAACAAGTTCTATTCGATTAATTGGGGTCGGAAACCATAACCATAGGACTATGGGAATATTACTCATAACCTCATATGTATTGTAGGTTCCATTATGGAGGTTATATTTATGATCAAGAGGGTCGGCAAGCTGTCATAGCTGTGTAGGTTCCCTTATAGATCTATAAACACTACGGCACTTCTTTGGTGATACTTAGCCCAATGATGTTGGTTGAGGCTCTTGAACCCTCTTTCTCACAATGGTATTTGTTGAAAATAACGCCACCGACTTAGTAGAAATACTAGTACTTGGTTAAACAGAGGCAGTCCGGCCACCAGGCATAAGTAGGAGGTCTCATCCGGCGAGCTAGAATAATAGACCAAGGCCAATTGACATGCATTTCATCAGTATTCTGCATTGACAACGCAGATGCCCGACGTAGGTGAATGAATCATAGAGTCAAGTACCCAGCTTGAATGAATCAGTAGAGCCGGGACTATATATATTCACAGCTAAGTAGCTGCGTACATGTACCCAGTTTCCAAACCATCTTGCGCTTTTCTATCACATCAACTGATATCCACAATGTCCAAAGCGTATTGGCCTTCTTCAATGGCAGATGCCATGTCACCAGCAAACTCGATTTCCCAGATCACACACTTCAATGCCTTCCGCTTCGGCCTCTACCCAAGCTCATTCCATGTCAACAGACTTCAAAAATTAATCAACGTATTAGAAACTGTTTTAGATACCTATTCAACCAGACAATAGACCGACTACCCCACAATCAACCTCCCAACCATGTAGCTCTTTATAAGTTTTGGTGCAGTGCGAGACGCAACAAAAACATGGAATCATATTCACGTAAATCCCTCTTCTACGCCATCTAAGTATTTGTCGATTGCGCCTTTTACTCTTCCGTCTCCTCAATCTCCTCCTGAGCCTCTTGCATTTCCTCGTCCTTTTCCTCTTCCTCTTCTTCCTCCTTGGCCTCCTCTTCAGGTGTCGCCAAGTCGACATCGGCGGCAACGCCACCTTCGGTTTCCAGGTTTAGCCACTCATCCCATTCGGGGAACAGGTCAGCATCGTCATCCGGGACACCAATCAATTTGGCTACCCTGCCCTTCTTGTTCTTCTCTAGGCTCTCCTTCCAGGACTTTGCCGCGGATGTGGCCAGACTAGGCTTGTACGTCTGAGCAAATAGAGTAGCCTCTACTGCTCGTCCAGTCTTGGTGAGGATTTCAACACATCGGTCAATGTCACCTATTAACCAGGATGCTGAGAATGCCACGTTGTGGGCGTTTGCCTCCTCGGCCTGAGCAACCAGCTTGGCAAGGCCCTCCTTGTCACCTGTTGATGAATACACAAGGAGAAGAGATCCAAGGTCCTTGGCGTGAGTGAAGCACTCAGCAGCCAAACCAACATCCCATGCGGTCAGGGCTGCATCTCCGACAGTCTTCCACTTGTGCTCAGCGTCAGCCTGTCGGGCTAGATCAAGAGCAATGGCGAGTTGGTTCAGGGCCAACGCCAACTCAAACTTGTGCTCAGGATCAGTTGCAACTTCTAGAGCAAGGTCCTTGTGTCCCTGGCCCTCCAGGAATCGTGCAACCTTGTTCAGCTGATCAGCCGGGATAGTTGGCAGCAACTCGGCAGCCGTCTCCATATCCTCACGCAGAACCAGCGTCTGGTACTCGAGGACGGGTTGTGACAGAGCAAAGGAGGTAACGTTGACATCCTTGTCGGCAAGGTAGATGCGAGAGTCTCTCTGGATGTAGCCAAGGACGTACATGGGCTTGTCGAAGTGAGAGATGGTGTAGGTCTGGTCGCCGACCAGGTAATTGAGTCGGTTAGTGCTGTTGGTGTAGATGAAGCAGTCGCCAACCCATTCACCAGTTCGGATACTGTACTCAAAGTATTAGTTATAAGAGATCACGCGTAAATCGGAAGTAATCAGCCAATACTTACGTCTCGTTGACATCGGTGATGACTTCAAAGGCAGACTCAACGCCATCCTCCTCAACTTGTCCTGACTGGACGGCCTCGACGTAGTTTTCGCGGGAGAAGCGCAAGACATAAAAGGAATCTTCGCAAGCAATGGCTACCAGCTCGCCGCTTTCTGACCAGTAGACCTGCTTAGGCTCAACCTCGATTCTGCGAACAAGACCACCAGTAGCCCAGTCGAAAAAGGAGACGCCACCCTGGCCAGTGACACCCAAGAGAACACCTCCAGTGAGACCATCGGCCTGGAAGCCAACATCTAGACCTCCGCTCTTCTCCACAAAGTTCTTGAAAATCTTGACGCTCATTGCCGACTCTCGGATAGCAAAGTCGTTGCTGTTTTCCTTTGAAGCCCACACAAAGTCCATGGCAGAGCCAAAGGCCTTGTTTCTCCACGCCAGTGCCGTGTAAATGATGTATTCACCGTCACCGCAGACGGCAACGAATCGGCCATTAGGTGAGTGAATCAGCGTCTGAGTGTACACTTCGCAAGTTCCGAGATCCTTGGTCGGTAATGAAATGGGTTCGTTGTCCTTGACAGAAGCATCGCCCTTGATGATGGAAGACACAACTTCGTTTTGCTTGGCCCAGATCAGCTTGCCAGATGGGTCCATGGACACGGCGGGCTCCTCGCGTCCGAGCTTGATCACGACAGCACCGTCGTCATATCCAACAGCGACACCCTGCTTGCCCTTCTGGTAAGAGGCACACCAAGCTCTTTCTAAGCTGTAGCTCAGCGACTGCTCCAGTCTGTAAGTATTGGCGTGCCATAGCTTAATGGTGCCGTCTTCGGAACCAGAAATGATGACTGGCAATTCTGGGTGGTAGCAGGCGAAGGAGACGTTGTTGGTGTGTCCCTCGAGAGTGGCAATCAGGGACTTGGTGGTGTAGTCCCAGATCTTGACTGTTCGGTCGTCGGAGGTGGTGAGGAGGTAGGGCTTATCGGAGTGGGGGTAGTAGTCGACGTGGTTGACTCCCTTAGTCTCATGAGCCTCGAGGGTGAAGTTGGCGGTGCCCGATCCCAAGCTCCAAATCTTGACGGTTCGATCCAAGCAGGCCGAGGCAAAGGTGTTGGTGTCCTTGGGGTTAATAGCGAGTCCCATGACATAGTGGCTGTGGCCCTCAAAGACCTGGACACATTTCCAACCCTT
Source organism: Trichoderma guizhouense (assembly GCA_002022785.1). Taxonomy (NCBI): domain Eukaryota; kingdom Fungi; phylum Ascomycota; class Sordariomycetes; order Hypocreales; family Hypocreaceae; genus Trichoderma; species Trichoderma guizhouense. The sequence goes on along the minus strand of LVVK01000005.1, from coordinate 1,723,987 downwards.
GTCCCAGTCCCAGAGCTTAATGCTCATATCATCGGAGGCGGTAAGAACAAATGGCAGCGTGGGGTGCACGCAGATGGCTCTGATGTAGTCGGGATGCGCCTCGAAGGATGTAATCTTTTCGGAAGTGTTGTAGTTGTAGACTCGCAGCTGGAAATCATCTGATCCGCAGACTATCCAGTTCTTTCGCGCAACGAATCGACCAGCTCGAACGGGGACATCTGTAAGCTCGAAAGACTTGACGATTTGCTGTGTCTCGTATGACCAAATGTTGACATGGCCTGTGAAGAGGGGTGTATTAGCGGCGACTTGGTTCAATGCTGCATCTCAGGTACTGTGACATACCGCTATATAGGGTGGTGAGGATCCATGGCTCCTGCGGGTGAAAGTCGATGCCCTTGACCCGCTCGCTGCGGGCATAAAGCTGGCGCTATTGTCACGAAGCAATAGTCAGTAACCTGGTTGTAGAAACGATGCGGTAAGCTCCGTCAGTGGGCATTGTTTGACAGATGAGGGCCAGCGACTCGGTGTCAAACCAGCGAGGCGGACAAGGGGAGAGAGAGACTGGTCGCAAGGCGGGGTGAGGACCCAATGTGCTGGCAACTGACCTTGACGTCCAATCTCATGTTTGCGGCTTGATCCTTCTAAGTTTCCGGTCTCGCAGCTGTGGACAAAGTCGTGGTCGCGGTTGGCAGAGGATGTGGGTGAAGGAGATCGCGGGGTGAATCGAGTTCGACGAGCTCCCACATATGACGCCGAGGCCGTGCGGAATGTCGAAGGCGGTGGAACAATTGCTGGATGAGGACGAGCCGGGCAGAGTCTGCTGTCTCTGGAGCTTGTTGTCGTCGTCGGGAGTCGGTTTGCAGCAGACACGGCAGCTTTCAATTGGGCTTAACCAGCTTCTCGAAAATGTGTCCTGCTGGCGCTATCGAGGTACGAGCCAGGTATATTGCCAGGTGGTCAGCCAGGAAGAGCCTGGAGGCCTAATATGTCAGGCATCCACTGCAGTTTGGACCCTGTGGTGTGGTCAGTGCTGCTAGTGTTTGGGGAGACAATAAAGGGTACAAGCAAACAGCGTGACGTGGCGCCCAAAATGCGCTACTGTGGAAGTACCTTTTCAGCGTCTCTGAAGCAGCCCACTTTGGCTGGAAAAGGGGGAAAGCTGGCACTTTTTTGACTTAACGTCAAATTGTAGGGTAGGTAGGCGAGTTAAATGGAAAAGATGCTACGACAAGCCATGAGACGACGAATATTTGGTCGAGAGGTAGATGCGCCTGATGAAATTATGGTGATGATGAATTTCATTAATGCTACTTGATGTAGATGATATAGATTGTTTCTATTCAAAGATGCGTATCATGTTGTGATTTGATCTATCAAGTTGTAATTGTATCGTAGCCATTTGACCTTGGAACGTATTCACAAGATGTGTTCCGAACATTGCTCAACCAACGTACAGATATCTACAAAAAAATATATCCACGGGCATCGAGACAAATTTCATCTTATCTAAACTAGCACTACCCATCGCAGCCCAACATCTCGGATATCGGGGGCTGCAGTTACTTTGATGCTCGAGCCTGTCACATGTAGATGCACTCATGCTGGTGTTCAACACCTACAGCAATCAATATCCACAGTATACATGTACATGGCTGGACTTGGAATCCATAAACCCACCAAAGAGAACACACGCAACTTCCATCTGCTCTTCTACTAAAAAAAGAAAAAAGAAAAACGCCGAGGCATACGAACTAGCTCAATAGCTGTAGAGTTCATTGTAAAGCACCACAAGTCACAAGCCACGGGCTGCCCACCCACCCATTACGCATGTCCGTGGCTGCGCATCTTGGTTTGCCATCGCCATGGTGTATCGAGTGTGGAACCAGGAACGGCTGCTCAACCCTCCATGACGTATCATCCTCAGCTTGGTCATGGTGCTGTAAGACCTACTCGTACTCGTACCTGAGGTATCATCGAAGTACTGCCTGGTAGTAGTTGTAGATTGTAGGCACTCAGCACGTCAGTTGTCCTTTCATCCCATCAATTGTTCCTCAAATCACCGTCAAGATAAAGATGAAACCTTTCAGCCCTGATGGGTCAATTCGTCCGAACCCAATGGAGACAAATGAATCGTGTTACACTCTAGCCTAAATGCAACGTCGACCAGGTCCAGCCTCTCCCGCTTCATGACACGAAACAATAAAGAAAAAAAAGAGCCGGGTTTGAGCCTCCAATGCAAAAAACCCACCGAAAGGTCAACCGAATCGTTACAAATCGTTACAAATGCACGCACTGTGCGATGCAGGACTCGATCACTCGCCCAACAGCATCATCAGCCGTTGCACAGCGCTAGGCCAGTCATTGTACCGAGCGTCCTGCAGCATGCACAGTGCCCGTCAAACGGAGAGCGCTAGCGCCCGCTGCAGACTGTAGGTACAAGGGAGCGCCATGGCGATGCTACAGTACAGCAGCAAAGCTGGTATCAAAAAGAAAAAAAGGAATTTGAAGATTTTAAACACACAAGAGAGTACCTATACGCACGAAATAGCTACAGTTGGTCTACACAAATAGTGCTCTTGGTGTTTTGGTGTAGTAAATATTCATTTTGCAGTCCCTGTTTTTGTGATACCTACCCGCTACAAGCAGGTTCAGGGACCGGGTTGCGGGAAGCGACTGGCTGCCCCAGATTCCTCAATTCGCTAGACGCTACGGAGTAAAGTACAAGGCAGTGCTTCGCCTCCTCCTGATTGTCGACGTCTGTTGCAGTGGAAGGATTTACCTTCAGTTAATATATATCCATGGCTGATGTGGCTTTTGCTTTTATTCCCACCCACTCACCCCTCACTTGCAGCCTGATTATCCATCTGTATCTCTGTGCCGTTGTTATTCTGTTTTACGGCTGCATCGATCCAGTTCTCAACCGCTGTCTCTTCGGAGTTAGACACCAGACGGGCTATTATTACTCGCAGTCCTCACCTCACTTAATATTAGCCTTGAACCACAAAAAATAGGGGCATCTCCATCCCCAGCCAGCCGCCATCCCATCCCTCACTCAAACCAAGTGGATATTCATCCAATCCTCACCTCGAGTTCGACGTCTGCGGGGTTGTTTGATTGGCCCTGAAACAACAGGCCAAAACACGCCCGTCACATCGCCTCCGGCCTGCTGCATCAGAAGCGGCTGCTTCCCGTCTGGTCCTTTCGATACCTCGTCAGCTGCTTATCTGTCGGCCGGATTAGCCTCTCTACCGACTATCATCTATCAGATCCATTCCTTTACCTTTACTTCCCGTCTTCCATCTTGCATTACATTGTTCCATCATTCCACTCTAGCATCGCTATCCGTTGAGCGGTCGTACCGGGAACCGTCACCATGTCGTGGAAGCTGACCAAGAGTATGTCTCTCCTTTTCCAATTGTCCCCAATGTCTTCTTGTCGTCCGACACACTCTTGGAACCCGCTGCCGCCGGCAATGAGGCTAACTGGCCTTGCGCAGAACTCAAAGATACGCATCTCGGCCCGCTGAGCGCGTTTTCCCGGTCGCCGTCGACTTCCACCATCACCGACAGAGATGAAAAGGGGACGAGCCCAGGCGCCACCACGCCGACTAGCGAAAGCGCTACTGGTAAGCTACCAGCGACGGATGCCTTCTAGATGGTGATACTGACTGCTCTTGACCTCACTGTAGGCGCCGCAGACGACTTGACGCAAGCGCCCGTCATTAAGAAGCCCGGTATCTTGGTCGTTACCATCCACGAAGGCAAGGGCTTCTCCCTTCCCGAGGAACATCGAGGCGCTTTTTCGTCCAGCCACCAGAGCTCCCGCTCTTCGGGCAGCGCCTTGTCCAGCTCTGTCCGTCCAGACTCAAATGGAGCGAGACCGCACTCTTCCGGCGGCGGATTCGGCTCGATTCCCACTAACCATGGGCGCATTTCCGGCAAATATATGCCCTATGCGCTGATCGATTTCGACAAGGTGCAGGTGTTTGTCAATTCGGTCGAAGGAAACCCCGAGAACCCTCTGTGGGCAGGTTCAAATACCCAATACAAGTTTGATGTTTCCAGAGTGACGGAGCTGGTGATCCATCTGTACATGCGGAACCCTGCTGCCCCTCCCGGGTCTGGACGAAGCCAGGACATCTTCCTTGGCGTGGCCCGGATAAACCCCCGATTTGAAGAGAGGCAACATGTGGCCGAGGACTCCAAGGCAAGCAAGAAGGATCGCGAAAAGGCAGCCGAGGCTCAGCGCCAAAAGGGAGAAGGCCATGCTGGCGTTGACTGGGTTGACATCCAGTACGGCACGGGCAAGATCAAGGTTGGCGTTGAGTTTGTCGAGACACGGGCTGGAAAGCTCAAGATTGAAGACTTTGAACTGCTAAAAGTTGTAGGCAAGGGCAGCTTTGGCAAGGTGATGCAGGTACGCAAGAAGGACACCAACCGAATCTATGCGTTGAAGACGATTCGAAAAGCGCACATCATTTCCCGATCGGAAGTCGCCCATACGTTGGCCGAACGGTCTGTGCTGGCGCAGATAAACAATCCCTTCATCGTTCCTCTCAAGTTTAGCTTCCAATCGCCCGAGAAGCTGTATTTCGTCCTTGCCTTTGTCAACGGAGGAGAACTTTTCCATCACTTGCAAAAAGAACACCGCTTCGATGTTAACAGGTCGAGGTTTTACACTGCTGAGCTTCTCTGTGCTTTGGAATGCTTGCATGGTTTTAGCGTCATCTACCGAGATCTGAAGCCGGAGAATATCTTGCTCGACTATCAAGGCCACATTGCACTGTGCGATTTTGGCTTGTGCAAGCTGGACATGAAGGATGAAGACCGAACCAACACGTTTTGCGGCACGCCCGAGTACCTCGCTCCTGAACTCTTGTTGGGTCAAGGATACAACAAGACAGTCGACTGGTGGACCTTGGGTGTTTTGCTCTACGAAATGTTGACGGGACTTCCTCCGTTCTACGATGAGAATACAAACGAGATGTACAGAAAGATTCTGTCAGATCCTTTGAATTTCCCTCCCGGCGACGTGGTGCCTCCGGCTGCCAGAGACCTTTTGACCAGCCTGCTTAACAGAGACCCGAAGAAGCGACTTGGCGCTAATGGCTCATCCGAGATCAAGGCTCATCCGTTTTTCCATGGCATTGACTGGCACAAACTCTTGCAGCGTAAATATGAGCCTACGTTCAAGCCCAGCGTGGTAAGTAATATTTCTGAGTTTGTGTGATTAACTTCCAATGCTAATTCGTGATTTCTAGACGGATGCCATGGACACGGCCAATTTCGACCAGGAGTTTACCAGCGAGGCTCCCCAGGATTCATATGTGGACGGGCCGCTGCTGTCACAGACGATGCAAGATCAATTCCAAGGATTCAGCTACAACCGCCCCATTGCAGGCCTTGGGGATGCCGGCGGCAGTCTTAGAGATCCGTCGTTTGTGGGCAGCCTTAACAACCCCTAAGCATTTGGACATGATGTATTATTTTCGGCGAATACCAATTTGAGTTGAGACTAGACCTAGAAGCATGATTTGGAGCGAAAACAAGACTTGAAGGGGGTGGTTGGACGACGACAGCGTTGGTTGTGCTGCGTGCGTAGCGTAGAAAGCGACGAGCGTCTTTGGACTTTTACACGATGGAAGCGCACAGACAGACAGACAGACACGGGAAAGGGGATCCATATTTGGCTTGAACAATGCATGATGAACCATACGTTATGGAGTTTAGCAGGAAATCATGACAGGAGTTGTCTTCTTTTTTACTTTTTCAACACTTTTCCCCCTCGACTTGTACTGTTGGAGGACTCAGCTTAGGGGAGATTGACTGGGGAGATGCAGGCATCATTGGAAAAAAGGGTTGATATAAGCTTCTTTATTACGAAGATGCTGTCGAGTGAAGCGTGTATGAGAGTTGACTTGTTGATGGTATTGTTGGTACTAGTTCTTATAATTATATCCTCTTGTTTCAGTCATTTGAATGAATCGTCTTGATTGTAGTACAGTAATAAGAGCCATGGAAGTTGGTACTGTTGGTTGAGCTGTATTAATTTGTTGTAGTTCCGGCCTCTTGTACCACGGAGAAATAGACAAGGTACATGTACCTACAGAGGTATATACCGTTTAGTAGACAGACTCTCTGAGAATCAAATCAAATCAAATCAAATCAACGGGCTGCAATAAAGCACATGCAAGTGCTGATTTGACTATGTTTCATGCATCCAACTAAACCACCTGTGCCTAATAAACTGCCCGACTGACTCTGATCTGACTGATTGATTGTTAAAATCTCCAGGTAATCCATCTGCGGGGCATCCTGCTTACCAAAGCACGCCAAGCAGCGCGGCAACTGGCCAGCCAAGTTCCAAAAAAGGTTCTCAGTGAGGTCATTAGTGAGGGGCAACAGGCGCAAAAGCTCGTGCCAGCTTCGCCTGGATAGCTCCATCAATGCGCTGAGCTTCGGTTCCCCCTCCAGCAAAAAGAGGCCAGACAGACGCCACAGTCATTCGTTGTCGTGCTACTACTATTTTCTGCTTCTTCTCTTCTCTTCCTTCTTCTCCCATCCTCGCATTATCGTGAGGCATTTCGAACCATCCAGCGAACCAATTCTGCTTCTCATCTCTAATCATCCCCTAAGCATCCTCTAATCAAGCATCTTCCCTCCCCTGGTAAGTCGTCATTCCCGGCTTCATCTCTTTTTTTTGCTCCTGACGCCACCCCCACCATCCCCATCAAATCCATCATCTGCCTTGATCAGCTTCCGCGTTGCCCGGAATATATGCTGCGATCCCACGGTACTCGAACCGGATCGTATTGATAGCCTACCCTCACCAGGGAACTATTTGCTACATAGCCTATGGCCTTTTAAATGCTGCTTCTCCCCTCTCTACCAAGCTGTCATTCTTCTCTCTGATCTTCTCCTCATCCTCATCTCAATTCCATTCTATCCCATTCAGACCTCGCGTCTTCTCAAAGCCCAATTCCAAGGCAACACAGCCCAAGCCAAGCGGAAGTTGCCGATCATATCACTGCTTCGTTTCGACTCAGCTCAATTAGCTGCCACAACTCTCTACAGACTGGCTAATTAACCTCCTTGAATCCTCACCAGATCTCTGCCAAACATGGCCCCCGCAAACACTCTTCCCGCCTGGTCGGAGCTCCAGGCTCACCGTGACGACGTCGCCAAGAACTTCGTCCTCAAGGAGGCCTTTGCCTCTGATGCCGACCGCTTCAACAAGTTCTCCCGCACCTTCAAGGCCGACGGCTCAGCCGACATTCTCTTCGACTTTAGCAAGAACTTCCTGACCAATGAGACTCTGGATCTGCTCGTCAAGCTCGCCGAGCAGGCTGGCGTTGAGAGGAAGCGAGATGCCATGTTCCGCGGTGACAAGATCAACTTCACCGAGAACCGTGCCGTCTACCACACCGCGCTGCGAAATGTTGGCGGCTGGGAGATGCAGGTTGAGGGCCAGGATGTCATGAACGGCCCTACCGGCGTCAACGGCGTCCTGGCACACATGAAGGAGTTTTCTGAAAAGGTCCGAAGCGGCGAGTGGGTTGGCTTCACCGGCAAGAAGCTGACCAACATCATCAACGTTGGCATTGGTGGCTCTGATCTGTGAGTATCCTGAGCTTGAATTGAAACTTTGAGTTCATCGCCAAGACATGCTTGCTAACCAATCTCTTTTGTACAGCGGCCCCGTCATGGTGACTGAGGCTCTCAAGCACTACGGCGCTCCCGACATGACCCTCCACTTCGTCTCCAACATTGACGGAACTCACATGGCCGAGGCTCTCAAGGCCTCTGACCCAGAGACCACCCTCTTCCTCATTGCCTCCAAGACCTTCACCACCGCAGAGACCATCACAAACGCCAACACTGCCAAGTCATGGTTCGTCGAGAAGACTGGCGGCAAGGGAGATGTTGCCAAGCACTTTGTTGCCCTGTCCACCAACGAGGCCGAGGTCACCAAGTTTGGCATTGACAGCGCCAACATGTTTGGCTTTGAGAGCTGGGTTGGCGGCCGCTACTCTGTCTGGAGTGCCATTGGCCTGAGCGTTGCCCTCTACGTTGGCTACGACAACTTCCACAAGTTCCTCGCTGGTGCTCACGCCATGGACAAGCACTTCCGCGAGACTCCCCTGAGGGAGAACATTCCCGTTATTGGTGGTCTGCTTGGTGTCTGGTACGGCGACTTTTTCCAGGCCCAGACTCGCCTGGTTGCTCCGTAAGTTGACATCTCACTGAAATTCTGTGGTGAGTTAGTACTGACTGAAACCCCTTAGCTTCGACCAATACCTCCACCGATTCGCCGCCTACCTCCAGCAGCTGTCCATGGAGTCCAACGGCAAGGCCATTACCTCTGACGGATCCAGCGCCAAGTACACTACTGGTAAGTTCTCCTTGTCCCTAGAGCACAAGTCAGAAATCGTGTAAGTCTAACGTATGAATTCACCAGGCTCTATTCTGTTTGGTGAGCCCTGCACCAACGCCCAGCACTCCTTCTTCCAGCTTGTCCACCAGGGCACTAAGCTCATCCCCGCCGACTTCATCCTGGCTGCCAAGTCTCACAACCCCATCCACGACAACCTGCACCAGAAGATGCTCGCCTCCAACTACTTTGCTCAGGCTGAGGCTCTGATGGTTGGCAAGACAGACGACCAGCTGAGGGCTGAGGGCACCCCTGAGGAGCTCATCCCCCACAAGCGCTTCCTCGGCAACCGCCCGACTACATCCATCCTCGTCGGCGACGTCATCGGCCCTGCTGAGCTGGGTGCCCTCATCGTCTACTACGAGCACCTGACTTTTGTCGAGGGCGCCGTCTGGGACATCAACAGCTTCGACCAGTGGGGTGTCGAGCTGGGCAAGGTCCTGGCCAAGAAGATTCTCAAGGAGCTCGACGAGCCCGGCAACGGCTCGGGCCACGACGCCTCCACCGGCGGCCTCATTGGAGCCTTCAAGTCGTTCTCCAAGATCTAAACAGTTAAATACGGTGTAAGAAAAGAAATAGGAAACAAAAAATTATCTCCCCGAAAATCAGAGAAAAAGGAGGGGTCTGGGATGGCGAAAAATGACGGGGGAGCGGGAAGGGAAGCCTTGTGAAATTAATGAAAAGAAAATAAATCGGGCTCGAGCAATGAGTCTTTTTTCTCCCTTTTGCCCTTTTGCACGATGAAACTACGAACGTGAAGAGGTAGCATGAGTCACTTGTTGAAATGTGATATTGATGATGATGATGTGTGTGTGTGTGTGCTCTGTGCTCGGTACTATCTGTCATATGGATCAGCATGTGGCAGCATGTGAAGCAAGCAGTGTACTCTATGTGTGTGATGATGCATTCCTCACGCCCGAGGTTTGTGATGTGATGTGGTGTGTGCCTCGAGATATTCCGGCTGCCTCCATTACATTACATGTACATTACATGCATTAGCTCTCATCTAAGCTCCAGATAATGGCACATAATACTCTACCCTCTCCGTATCTGGGCGAAAGGAATCTATCGATTTAGTACCTCTACTTCTACATCTCCTTCTCCGACTAACATGTGGTTGGTGTCTGCCATTTAGCCCTCAACCTCCCACGTTTTCTTCCGGCACCGTCCCCACAAGCGAACTAGTAAAAGAGACGGGGACCCAGCACAGCACATGTCACTCACTGCACTTGAAGATTATTTTCCGGGGCGCAGGGATGCACGCACATGCACACATGGGGAAGGTCATATGGGGCTTGCTTTGTGATGGCTGGATGCAAGTCGTTGGCTTGATAAAAGAGGGAGGGAGGGAGGGTTGGGTTGTATTTGCGGTGGTTTGAGTGGTTATTGACAGGCGGCTCGGGAATAAGCATATGGATGGATTGATGGGTAATAGCAGAATGGGCGGCTGGAAAATGAGAGAAGTCCTCAAATCTGGCCTCTTGAACAACAAACCAACAAGAGTAGTATGTAGCATTCGGGTGAAAAGAGAGAGAGAGAGAGGGCGTTTGTTGCTAATCGAGCGAGTTGGTTGGCTGTCAATGTTCCCATACTTCCTATTCGAGGCAGCCACGGGCTCGGCATGCAAGCACCGAGTGGGAATTCAATCAATCCAATGCGCGGGACGAGGCTTTGGGGTAGCCGGGCTGAGAGGGACAAAGAGGCTAATGGTGGTGAAACGCCTTGTGGCATTTGCCTGCTAGTAGTGCTCGTACATGGACATGGACAAAGTGGCGTGCGTTGAGTGATATAACGTCTGGTGCTTCTTTCGTTAGGGATAACGCGGTTACTTAAACCGGGCAGTGATGATTTGGACGAATTAGAAGGGACCTGGTCATGATTATCTTGCAGAGCGGCGCAGTCAATGGTTCTGCTTCTGTCCAGGAGCATCGTCAAAAAGACCCAGAAAAGGAACAAAGGAAGAGGCAGCCAAAAGCACCACCACCAACACACATGCATGCATGCACGGTATATGCAGCCCGTCAAATCAAATCAAATCAGCGTGGCAGTAAAGAACGAAATGTCACAGCAAAAAAGGCCCGCAGAGGGAGACCAAAAAAAAAAGGGTGGCAAATGGGCGGGCGTACAGCGCAGCGCAGCTTTTGGTGGTCGATAATAATCCGGCGGCGCTGATATCGTGGGATTTTTCGATGGCGGCGGATGACAAGTTTCGCCGTTATCTCGGGCAATATACTGACACATCATATTAGTGCCCTTGCGTAACGAATATATGGCTCAACAATAGGGGGCATGCAGCGTTGAGTCTCCCCGAGATGAGAGACGACTGACAATTCAGCAGAGCAGTTGGAAGAGAATGAGACAAGGACGTCAAGGTAACCTGACGTGCTCGTTGTTCGACTTGTTTGCTGCTGTTTTGCCTTTGAGGTCGGGGATTCCGAGTCATGCCGTTTATCTCGCCTCGTCTTTGTTGGGCTGAGTCCAAAGCCGCCACCGTCCACGACGGTTTCAAAGCATGGAAACAAAACGGCTAACTGCCCGTACTGTACCTGTACGAGTTCTCCGTATCTCGTAAGTGCATGTAAAGGGCCAAGCCAAGCCTCAGCCTAGCAACCCAACCCCCGGTCTCTGCCGCTTTTGCGCCCTTTTTGCCTGTCTTGTCTGTCCCCCCCATGTTCACTATTATGCCGCCAAGACGAAACGGTGGCTCCATAATGGCTCACGGAGCTCAACTGGTTGGCCGGTTTGTTACGGCGGTGCGGTGGATCCGCCCCTACGGAGCCGGCGGAGGCGCTGCTTTTGGGAGCTCGGGGGAATAGCCGTGGAGTTTGATAAAAAGTCCCAAGCATTCGCAAGGTAACGTTGGGGAGGATGCAAGTACCTGCTAACGCTGTGGACCCGCGACAATGCAGCGTCAATGCCAATTGGGTCCGCCGTTCCGGGGACAGGCGAACAAGGCCGGAGGGAGCTGATCTGCATGAGAGCGAAAGAGAGAGAGAGAGTCGACTTGACTGCGCAGAGAGAAGCCCGTGGCGTATTGCGGTGAGCTCCTTGCACCACGTTTTCATTTGCCGTCAGGGGCTCTGCTGCAACTGCAACGTGGCTGCTATTCTGACGATGTACAAAGTACGGTGTTGAAGTGCTGGCAGAGTAATCTCACCATTTGGCCTATCTTACGATGGACAGTTATCAGCTTCCAGGGGCTGGGCGAAAACGAAGCCGAAACGAGGCATCGTGAACCGAACCGAGCCACCCCTGGCTTGGCTGCTGTTGCTGTTGCTGGTGCCGACGGGAAAAGCGCGCAAATGCTCGTCCAAGTGTCGGCCCGTCTTCTGGCTGAGACTTGGCGCCTGGATCCGATAGCCGTGAGTGTGGCTTGGCTGTGAGTGGTTGATGTGGAAATCCACGGCGTGGAATAACCTCAATGGGCATCGTCGATGGGCGCTGACTCTGCGTGTGCTCGTGTAGATTTCATGCAAAGTACACGAGTCTGAGGCTATCATGTCTCATGTACCATTATCCGGCAACTTGATTTCACTTGGGCAGGCATCACGGATGGACAAGCTGTGTGTTGATGGCATACAGCCGGTTTGAAGCAAATGTCCTCATCATCATCATGCACGGTTCTGTCATGTTTGCAATGCGTCTTGATGCCAACGGGCTTATGCACCGTTGATAACCTGTTTTCCCATGGCGAACAACGCTCGTCTTTCTGGGTGAGACATGCCTTGACGAGAGCAAAACTTGAAGTTGAAGTGCAACCCGACGTCAACTTACATGAGGAGCAAAGCGGGAGCAAGGGCTGACAAGCGCCATGTAGTGCAGCGAACGAGAATCGACATGTGCTCCAGCAGCAAAGAGAAAGAAGCAAGAGATCGACATCGAGAGCGCTTCCCCGCCGGCGTGTATTGGCGCGAGAGGGAGGAGTTGGAGCGGAGACAATCAAGTTGCTGAGGGGTCCCACGGGGGAAAGCGTGCGTGAATATGCATGAGAAGAGTCGTACGAGATGATGGCTTCGGATGGATGCTTGGTGTAGTGCCGACGCAAACCTCTTTCTTTTCGTTGTCTTCGGTGTAAAGATGGACGACACGATACGACACGCCGAAGCAAGGGGGACAAGGAGATGAAGCCTGCCAGCGCCGTTGCGGATAGTTGCGATTTCCGAAGTGGTGAAAGCAGAGCAGAGCAGCCATTGACGTTGATGGCTCCACGGGAAGCAAACTCAATTTCAACCCGAGAGCCTGTTTCTGCTGGATGACAGAAACACAACATTACACATCGTGAATGTGAAACACAGCCATCGAGTTGCAGCTTCTGTGGTGGTTGCTGGCAGCACGGGTCAAAGTGGAGGCCATCCCCAACATACGTCATTGTGCTGGGACCCCTGTGGGCGACGATCGTAGATACAAGAGCACATGTCCGATGTGTGCACGAGTATCTGGCATCTGAGTTTCTGCGTTGACAGGCATAGGCAAAGGGGGGTGGTCAGGGTCAGGATGGAATAGGGATAGAGTCAAAGTTCAGGATAGGATAGGTCGAGGGCAATGGTGATGGCAAGGATGCTGGACGAGGGGTCAAGTCGGAAGCATGTGCAAACAGCATGCCGGAGGTGTGGCATCTGGCTAGGCAAGCCACGACTCGACTGCGGATGGATTGCGACCTATTCCATTGTCGAACGAGCGTTAGTGTCTGTTCTGTCTCGCCGTGTCTTTGAAGTACTCGTACACTCGGGATGGACGAGAAGAAAGGTTGACAAGTCAAGTCAGTCATCCAAGGCTCGTGCTGTCCGTTGAGACGACACGAGGCTCGCGGGTCAGGCTGGATGATGTTGATGATATCAGGAGGTGTCGATAAGCCGTGCTGACATTGAGGGTTCAACGATAGCGACCCCTTTTCGCAAGCGGGCGTGACGCAGGGTTCAGTTCTTACTTCCGTAGCGGCTGCATCGCATCGCATTGGATCGCATCGTGTATCGCATCGTGCTTGTGCTGGTGCTTGTATCGTGTTGCATCGTGAAAGCAAACCAGCAAAGCGTCGCTGATGTCACTGCAGTGGGCTGCACTGGGCTGGGCTCAACTTGCTTCAGCACTAAACCCGCCTTCCCACAGCGGGGCGCTCCAGCGACCACCCCAGGCGCCTCAGTGGCCCCCTGGGTTCCCTCTAGGCCACTAAGCCCCCTAGCAGCCAGCCTGTGGGAGCCTCGCGTTCAGTTCCAGCAGCCCGTTATCGTGAAAAAACGACGGCCGGATGACGTTAGTCTGGCGGTGGGCCACAAAAGGCGCAAACCTGCAGGAATTCTTGGTTCTTGTTTGGCGTGCCACTGGCGACTGTTTTAGAGCGATGGGGCAGCCCCCCTAAAGCCTGTCGAATAGAAGAGCAAGTTGAAGGAGAGACGGTGCTGCTGATGGGGAGCAGAAAAAGCAGGGAAGAAACGGTTTGTGGTTCCTTTACAAGTTGGGCCCAGGTCTGACGGCATCATTTTTGGAAACGGAAATGGGGGTCAAGTCATGATGATGCTGTCAGGTTCCAACGTGTGTTTTTTTCTGACTCTGGCTGTACTGCTGCAGTCTGATGTGGCACAGCAACAGTCGACCGTTGCAAAAATGATGTCGGCGTGCATTGGAAAAAGGAGATGAGCAAACATGCCACGCATTACTCACAAGACCCTGTGAACAGGAGAGAAGAAATGAGTTGAGCAATGAAAAGGCAAAGAATGGAGATGAGATGAGGCAAGGGCTGAATTACATACGACGATATGGCTGAGTTGGATGAATGAATCGGATGGACCAGACAACATGTGAAAACTACGACAAGTACAGGTACGGGCACTGCAGCAAATGCAGCAGAGTTTCAGGTGCGTTCCTCGCCCAGCTAGCGCAGTTCGTGCAAGGTACGGGCTTCCACAGCGAGGTACCGCTACAAGCCAAGACGTCAATCGTGGAAAGATACCAGCGTTACAACAAGGCCAAGGCACATGTACCGTAACACGTAAACGAGAGTCACTGGTCTCCACTTAACTCGGCGCCACGGGCTGTTGAACTGCGCCAGGCGTCAGCCAAGGTGAGACATGATTGGTCAGTCAAGGCGACATATCTCCCGACAAAGTACCTGTACCGACCAGGGATGGCCAGAGCCTCCGGTTTAGACGGTTCCTACGTGTTACTGGCCTATCTCTGTAGGAGCTAACGGAACCTGAAGGCCTCTCGGGAGGCAATTTTGGCGTAACGTGAATGACAATGGAATTCAGACTGGCAAGGTTCCTGGTATCTGTACCTGCGCCATTCCCCGTATATTTTCTGACGGAACAACGCAACTGATACGTATTGATGTAGAGTACTTCTTCTCGACACTTGATTGCATGGATGGGAATTGGTTGATTGAATGGATGGATCAAGTCAAGTTCTCCCCTCCCCCGTTGTGGAGCTGCACTGTATCTGATGTGATAGTATGGATCCATGGATTTGATCCAATGTAATCGTAATGTAATGTACGGATACTTGACGTTGTAACTAACCCACCCCCCC
>LVVK01000005.1:1650625-1708935 GCA_002022785.1 Trichoderma guizhouense | reverse complement strand
GCTCTGACGATGGTCGATCAGCTTCACTTCCGCCCCGATTGAGGCGCCATCGTCATCGGTTCGCCCACACCCCCTACATGCTACAGTACGTCTACATGCTACCTGCTATTCTTCCTAGTTCCCTCTAGTTGGATGCTTGCCTTTTCTCCTTCTCGTGGACTCGAGAGTTTTGCCGACTCGATTCTGCAAAGAATTATAAAGGTTGCGATTCCCGCGCCTCTTGATAGATCTTAGTCCCCTCTCCTCATCATCAGCTTCAGCAACCATCCACTTCATCCTTCTTCCATCTAAAACGGTCTACCGTTTCCAACAACACCCATTCTCTTCTCTCTTCTCTATTATTATACTCTCTAGTATACTTTCTTCTCTTCTTCTCCACACTCTTATATAAACACATCGCAATCATGGCTGTCATGGGCAAAAAGGCAGTTCACTTTGGTGCCGGCAACATTGGTATGTCGATCACCACAACTACTATTCCCCTCAATAACCCAAATACTAATATATAACAGGCCGAGGCTTTGTTGCTTGCTTCCTCCACAACTCCGGCTACGAAGTCGTCTTCGCCGATGTCAACGGCGACCTGATTGACAAGATCAACGCCACCCCCTCCTACAGAGTCATTGAAGTCGGCTCCGAGGGCACCTCAGAAAACACAATCACAAACTACCGCGCCATCAACTCCCGCACCCACGAGGAGGACCTGGTCGAGGAGATCCGCACCGCCGACGTCGTCACCTGCTCCGTCGGCCCCAACATCCTCAAGTTCATCGCCCCCGTCATCGCAAAGGGCATCGACCGCCGCGCAGACGAGAACCCCCTGCACGTCATTGCCTGCGAGAACGCAATTGGAGCCACCGACACCCTCGCCGGCTTCATCAAGGACGCACGGAACACCGACCCGGAGCGTCTCGAGTCTCACCACATGCGCGCTCGCTATGCCAACTCCGCCATTGACCGCATCGTCCCCGCCCAGGACCCCAACGCCGGCCTCGACGTGACGCTGGAGAAGTTCTTCGAGTGGGTCGTCGACAAGACTCCCTTTGAAGATGTTGGAATCCCCTCCATCGAGGGCATCAACTGGGTCGACAACCTGGCGCCCTTTATCGAGCGCAAGCTGTACACCGTCAACACCGGCCACGCCACCGCCGCCTACCACGGCTACAACCGCCGCAAGCGCACCGTCTTCGACGCCCTCCAGGACAAGCAGATCATGGCCGAGGTCCGCGGCGCCCTGACCGAGACCAAGAACCTGCTCGTCGCCAAGCACAACATCGACGAGGAGGCCCAGCTGGCCTATATGAACAAGATCATCAAGCGCATCGGCAACCCTCACTTGGAAGATGCTGTTGAGCGAGTCGGCCGCGCTCCCCTGCGCAAGCTGTCGCGCAAGGAGCGTTTTGTTGGTCCTGCTGCCGAGGCTGCCGAGAACAACATGCCCATCAAGTACCTCCTCGACGCCATCGAGATGACGTTCCGCTTCCAGGACGTCGAGGGCGACGACGAATCCAAGGAGCTGAGCACCATCATGTCTGAGAACACGCCCGAGGACGTCGTTGCCAAGGTCTGCGGCATTCAGACCACGGAGAAGATTTACCCTCAATTGGTCGACATTGTCAAGCGTGTCCAGGCTGACAGCGAGGAGTAAAAGCCGCTTTTTTATAGAGCTTCCTTTCTTTCTTGATACACACAGCATTCATTCACGGCGATGAGTGGGTGTTTAGGGTTTACTTGACTTCATGATCTGATTATGCGCGCGTGCCTTTTTTTGCTTTATAACTTCACTTCTTCAGCTTGTTTTATCAATGCAATGAATGAACTGCAAGGCGCTGGGATCCGGTATATTAGATGATCATCTAATTGTTCTTTTTCTTATTTTCACTTTTCTTTTCTTTGTCTTGTCTGCTAAGGGAATTGGGCATTAGCCAGCATTTTTCATCTGCTCGGCATGGGAAACTTCAGTCCATAGATTGATTGATAGCATTACGAATCAAGATACGATACCAACATCAATGAAAAAACAGACTTGATCCAAATTTCTCTCTCTCTCTTCGTTCCACCATATTCACATGTTTCATCTATCCAAAGTTACTAGGTTTCTCTTGACAGATGACACACGCAAAATGAGGTCACCATGATCTCAACATTACCTTTCCCAGCCCAACCGAAAAACGCAATGCAGCCACCCCGTCTAAAACGGTCTATCTTCTCCAACGGGTCTCCAATCCCCAGCCCGTCAAAACTTCCAGATCCCTCCAACCCCCTTCGGCAACTAAACCCTCCTTGTGTGACACACACACACACATACGCTAAAGCATGCCATAACAGCACACCACCCTACGGAAGTAGTTTCAATGCCCTTGTATCCCTGGGATTGCCGGAATAGGAAGGGCACGATGTGTGGCCGGCTGATTGGTCTCGTTTCTTTAGTGGGTCACAGAAAGCCTTACTTTCTCGTCTCTTTTTTTTTTTGTCTTGGAATTAATTACTATCTTTTTTGAATAGCGAGACATATGTGGTGAGACCAAGGCTGAGCCTGAGCCGGCTTTAAGAGTTCCGCCTTCTCCCCCGGACCGGACTGCTCCGAGAATGAGGTGAGGTGAGACAGAGACAGTAAAAGGTGGCAAAATACTTGCATGCCGATGATTCATTCAACCCCCCTTTTTTGGCGACGAAACTATCTGGTAAGAAGAGAATCCTACGGAATTGACGATAGTGTCATGCAGTTGATTCTCGTCCGACGGGGTTCTGGACTCAATTGGATGCTGTTAGAAGCATGTCTTATCTTGCAGATTAAAATTGACTCGCCTTATTCGAGGCGGTGTGCGGATATTACTTCTGATATTAGTCGATACAGATTGTGTAATAAGTTACGACTACCACGATACGTAAAAAAGGGCTAGACATCTACGTGGCATGCTGTGGCTTGAAATCAAGAGGATTCTACGGGATGCAAGCCCAACGTAAAGTGTTGGCAGGAAGGATTTATATGCAAGGGACAGGACAGCTCGCGAATTCAGTCATCATCAGGCCACGGGATCTTGTCTTCCAGCGAGATTGGCCAATCGAGGGCTGGCACTCGAAATGCAGGGGAATGTCTGTGAATGACTATGCCTCTGTCTGAATGGCTGTACGGAGCAAAGAATGACTATGCGTATGTCTGAATGGCTGTACGGAGCAGAAAGAGGCTGGCACAGAACATCATGTGGTGCGCTCTACGTGATCGGGGCGTAAATGCCACAAGATTGCTGGGGGATGGGGTAAATGCCTCTGAGACTTGTCTCTCAATTTTCTGCCAACGTGACGGATGGGATCTACAGGGACGTGGACCGAGTCGGGGAAGATTTGTTTCGGGACGGCGAATCATGTAGATCAGCTCTTACCCAATATCGTAGCCTCGTGATTTGAGTCTGAGGGGCCGAGGAATGTTGATCGCGGGTGTGCCAGCTGGGAGACAAAAGGCTCTCGGGCTGCTCGAATAAGCCCCCTTTTGCTATCAGTGATGAGTTGCATAAGAAGAAGTTAGTTTCGTAGGGATTGCCCTGCATACTTGCATGCATGAAGCCAGCAGCAGTATCAGCAGCAGCAGCAGCATCAGCAGCCTCACTTTTCTCTGCTTCTGGCCAAGCTTGTATACTATTTTGGCGCGCTCGTTCTAGAGCTCTTTGGCCTCACTCCCCCCTGGCACGAAGAAGTAGAGGTACATTACCTCTGGAAACACCATGCTGCTTCCAATACTACTCCTCTCCGGCCTCTGCGGCCACGGGCCATTCGCCTCGGCTGCCATCACAGTCCCTGTCGATCCCGATGTCGACCCACTCCCGCTGTCAACCGCCGGCACGGTGACATCTGCATCGGAGCTCCTTCGGCAGAGCTGCCCGGAAGAGTTCCCGCCAGCCACGCCATACTCGCCGGAGCTGCTCATGTCGTCCTTTGCCGATTTCGGCTCGGACGACGACAGCGCCTTTGCCAATGGCACAATCTTTCAGTCGTCAGACAGTCTCGTGAGGGGCGCCATCGAAGCATGGGGCCAGCACCAGAGCCTTGTCCTCCGGCCCGACGAGGTATGGTTCGAGATTCTGGCGCAGCTCAACTTCTACATGACTGCGCATGCCGAAGATGTTCGGCATCTGTTTGTCGATCACGAGGGCAAAGAGGAGATCCAGGTGTGGCGCTTCTCGTGGCGTGACGTGATTGCGGCGTTTGCAGGTGAGATCCAGCAGAGGGTCAAGACAGATTGGCTGCTCGACTGGATCATGCCCGATTTCACCACGAGCGACGACAATGATGGCCTCACAGCCACCGTCCTGATGATGGGCCTGATGCAACACTACTTTGAGTTCAGCGGGGGCATCACCTGTGGCCTTCCCGAGGTGACGCTGCTGGGAGAGAGAGACGATTGGGTGAAGCTGCTCGGGAAGCTGGACAGGCTCAAGGAGTGGGGAGAGGAGCCGGCAGACTATGCCGATCGGCTGCGGCCAATCTTGACTCGCTTCGTGCTCACATGGGACGAGCCGGACAGCGACGAGGTCAAGGACTTCTGGAAGAACATTGTGCGGTCGCAGAGGCTGTTCATGTGCGGCGCTGGGCCTACGGGCTACAGCATCTCAGGGTGGATTACCGGGTTCCTGCACTGGACCGTCGAGGGCGACCTGCGCATCTCGCGCCAGACTGAACAGGAGTTCCAGCCGTCGGACGACTACGACATGCTTGTGCTCGACGGCATCCCGTACTTTTCGACGGAGCTGGACGACGTGCCCGTCGGCTACGCAAAGGCGCCGCTCAAGATGCTGGACTACCCAGTTCAGGGGACGGACTCGATGGCGTATCTGCTGGCGGGCAACGTCGGGGTCCAGAGACTAGCGGTGGCCTCTAGCGAGACGCCGGGCCAGGAGGATTTCAAGGTGACGGCGCAGCCGATGAGTGCGTGGTTCCTGTTTGGGCCGGTGAATGCGACGTTCAAGACAGGGCCCAGGTACGGCGACGGGGGGGAGCTGCTGAGGGCGGCGGCGGGGCTGGGAATGTGCTCGACGCATAACTTGTTTGGGGGGGGACGATGGAGGGATTGGTGATGTTGGTGATGTTGGTGATATTGGCGGCATCATTGTGGACGTTCCGGGTGATGGAATTGTGTTTGACGATCCTGATCTGGTGGGCATTGGTGGTGATGGTGATGGTGTTGATGGTGTTGATGCTGATGATAGTGGTAAAAGGAGGAGAGAGAGGCGGATCGTCAAGGGCAGCAAAGCAGATGCGCCGCGGCATCGAATCTACATGTAAAGATGAGATGAATGACTAAGGCGAGTAAGTACCAGCACTAACAATTCAGCCAACAAAATACATAGCTTTTGCGCTTATGGGATGACCCCAGCCATTTCTATTGAAGATTCCCATCGATTGTCCAATGAAATCAGCCCCCATCGCTGCTTTTTGATACCAACCGACATAGGCATCAACATTCATTCCCCATTCCCCATCCCCATCCAAGTACATAGAGCTACATCTAAACAGAAAATCAATTGATGTGATTAATGTGCATGCAGTGCACTGTATCCATCGACTGTGTCATGATCATTCAATGTCATTGCCACGGTCATCAACGCTTCTTCATTCAGTAAATGCTCTCCCCCCATCGCCACAAACACATCACCTGTGTCCTTCATAAACCAATGCCCGATGCCAATTCACCCCCATACATACGAGCCGAGCTGCTCCATGGAGGCAAAGCAAGCACGTCAACCTGCCATTGATTGGCCATCTGCACGCACACGATATGTACACATATGTAAGGTGAAGTGTTCATAAACACACTGGCCAGCCATGCTGTAATGCGGGACAGCTCACTGCCCAGTTTATACTCGCAGGGCGGTTGCCCCCTCCAAACCCCCCGGAGCTAGTGGACTGTGCAGCGCTCACCGACACCTGTGATGCGCTGGTTGGCGGGCCGCATCCACTGCCAACCCACTGACAGCCCACTAGCGCCCACTGACCAGCCCGCTGTGGCCTGCTGGCGTCTGCTGGCACGCCCACGGCCCCCCTGCTGTACCTGAATGGCCCGTTCGTCTCCCCTCTGTCGCAGCTTCAACACCCAAAGCTCTCCACAACCTCCAACCTCGACCTTCTCCCGCCAGCCACTCACGTCCGACTTCCGTTGGTACTTTGCGATACTTGCGAAATCCCAACTGCGAGCCCGACGACGATGCTGCTGATGCTGCTGCTGCGTTTTCTGCTTCTGTGACGGCCAATTGCGCGCTTCTCGGGTGCCCCAGTCCCTCTCGCCCTCTCATCCAACATTGATCTAATCTAAGCTGGATTCCCGACCTGCTGAGCAGTCTCTCTCCCTCTCCCATAAACAAAACATAGCCCGAGTGCCTGCTCAAGCCGTCTCCCCTGTGTCTGTGTCTTCCCCAGATCAAGGCAAGCCGAAAGGAGCGGAAGCACAAGCGCAAGCGCAAGCACAAGTACCAGCAGAGACAACGCAAAACATCTCTCGCTTGCGTCGTCCATCTGCATCAACATCGTCATACTTGCGGCAGCAAGAGGGTGCCGATATGGCGACTGTCGTCCAGCAGACCCAGCTCCATACTCGGACGCGTACCTCTCGCGTGCCCTCGTCTGCCAACAGCAGACCCCTTCGAGCCGCCGCCGCCGTAGCTGTTGCTGCCGCAGCCTTTGCGAGGCCTGTGCGAAGCCTTGCGAGGCCAAAGACTGAAGCACTTGAGATCCCGCCCAGCGCCGCCCCTGCAGAGTCCAATGCGGGCTCAGGCCTCAATGTTGTCGGTCCGGCTTCTCTGTCGCTGTTCCTGACCAACATCAAGCTTCTGGATCTTGACCACCTCCCTGACTGGCCCGAAATCTCGGCTGAGACATTCGCGGCATCCGGCACCACCCTGCAGGACCAGAAGAGGCGAGTACAGTGCGTAGAATGGGCCTTGTATCAGCTGTTTGTCATATGGGATCCAGACGAGGCGGCGAATGTGCGTACTTTTTTCCTCTTCCTCCTTGACTGCTAAACGATCTCACTCTCTGATGATGTGACATGATGAACTTGACATGCTAATACTCCATCCCTCCCAAACAGAAGCTGAAGCCCTTTTACCCACCTGTCGATCAGCTCCAGTCTGTGAACCTGCGCGCCGCGCTCGTCAGGGCCCTCGAGCAAGCCAAGAAAAATGGCGACCTCGGGCGGGACACCATCATCCGCAAGACGATGCTGGATGAGTGCAAGGGCGAGAGGTTGGAGGAAGTCCTTGCCTTCTTTTCCACTGCTGTCCTGAAAAAGGTGGTTTCTGGCAGCCTTGCCGCAAGCCGCGGCTACATCACACCCGCCATTGAGCTTGCCTTTGAGAACAAGGGCTACCTGAGTGAGAAATCTCATCTGATTGCGTTGTCCATGGCCCACAAAGCGTCTATCCGACAGCTCCTGCAACGCAAAGAACTGGCTAGAGTCCGCTTCAAGGACTTTGCCGTGGTAATGGATGAGAAGGAAGATGATATCATCAGTAGACGAGAAGTCCTTGAGATGAAGGAGATGGACGGCGGTGGCCAAGCCGTCTCTGACAATGCCAGGGCCGAGATGCGGCGGACTGTGCACCACAATTGGTCAGGCAGCGAGGCCTGGATGGAGACTCTCTTGTCCGGAGATCCAAAGCACGGTGGCCTCCTGGCTACCAAGTTTGACCGCGTCTGGAGAAGAGCCCAGAAGGGCCGGCTTGACGAACTGGACACGAATGATGTTGGCCTCTTGGAGCAGCTGGACAACCGGGTTAAGATGCAAAGAGACAGGCTCCGCAAATGGGACGCCTTCCGCAGGAACACGTTTGGCGAGGCCAGGCCCATGCCGGCCAAGCCCAGAACCACTGCCGCCAAAGCCAAGGGCATCGATCTCGGCTTCACCGCTCACCTGGATCTACACACCGGGAGGAGGAACAAGTCAACCAGAGTCCCGCTGTTTCAGCATGCGCCTCAGATGTCGGATGACTATGCTGCACTGGTTTCAGATCTGAAATACGATCTGGGAAAAATCGCAACCAAGGAGGTCGACATTGCCTCTCTCGTCAGGAAGCGAACCCCTGTGAAGCAGGATCGCCGTGACCGCCGTCTTCTTTCCACTTCATCGTTTGAGGGTGGTGATGATGATGAGATTAGCGACTTGGAGGACGCTGAAAGCGCGTTTCGTGCAGACAGCTCTGTCACATCGTTCTCGTCCCTGCAAGACAAGTTTACTGCTCCCGCTCGTACCGTGAGACCGGTCATCTCTCGACCAAGCCTTTCACAGCTTTCTGGTGGCGTGGATACCGTGTGGTCGTCGAACCAGAAGAACTTTCCTGGGCGAAGCACCTACGACTTGACTCAGATTGACGATTCGCCGCTTGCTACTCCTCCATCTATCCTTCCTCAACGAAAGCCCTCAGGATATGACACCCCAACGCGCCGTCGGTCACCCGAAGAATCGAAGCCAGTCGCAAAACACAAAACGAATAGCCCGCCCCGGCTTTCGCCCACAACGGAGTTTGCGAACGGCTCTACGTCTCCTGGAAAAAACAACTTGACTCCGTCACCCGTGAAGCGCACCAAGCCTCGACACACTCTCTCCTTGGCTGAGCGCACTCGACTCTCAATGAGCCGTAAGAAATCTCTTTGTTTTGAGGATGAGGAGCTTGACCCGCCCACTCCCATAACACCTGTTACCACCAAACCTGCGGAGCCAGATTACTCCGAGGATCTCGCCAGCCGGACTCGTCGGAGCATGGCCGGTTTCGAAAAGGCGCAGCAAAAGGCACAGATGGAGCGACGCAGGTCTCTGAGGAGGGGCAAGATGCCCCCGCGAAAGGATGGCAGCTGCTTTCCAAGGGTGGATGAGGAGGAAATCAACGAAACAACGCTCCTGTTGGAGCAGCTGGCCGAGGAGGAGGATGTCGAAGCCGTCTTCCGATCGCGACCCAAGGTTGGACAGAGCTTACAGCCGAGCCCAACGAGAGAGGAATGGGCCGATATCCCAGAGTACAACGGGGTGAGCATGAAGTGAGACCGACGTTGTCTCTGATGATGTGAACTTTTTTTATCTTTTTTTTTCTTACACTTTTTCAGCGTTTGGGCGTATATAGAAGTTACAAATAGATCTCGGGAATGGAAAGCAACGATTACACAGTACAGTATAGACTTGGCCACGAATATAGATTCAAGTCTCCTTGTTGTCATTCATAATAGCACCTCATATATTTGCATGTCAGGGCGTGCCAATCCCATCTATCGTATTGTACATGTATATCTATCTCATGAAGACTTGTTCATTTTCCAAATATACCTTTTAAGCCCCCCCTTTTTGCCCAGTTTTTCACAGCATATCAATCCCTCATCATACATGGCATATTTTACCACCCCTGCTTCTTCAACTCCAAAACCTTGTTAACAGCAGCCTTGAACCCCGTCTTAAACCTCGCCCTCCACCGCTGACTCCTCAACCTCTTCTTCTTCAAGCCCTTCCTCTCATGGAACTTTTGCGAGTGGTACTTGTTCCGCACCTTTTGGTCCCTGCACATCCTCTCCAGCACGCGGATGGCCACGGCGGGGGTGGGCGCCGAAGTAGGCGACAGGCGGTCCTTGATGAAGACGGTGCGGCCGGTGACGGCCTCGGTGCGGATCTTGGGCCGGAGGAGAGGGTCGCCGACGTTGAGGGACTGGCCGTAGGCGGCGGAGCGGGCGGCGACGATTTCGGCGATGTCGAAGTTGAAGGGGGCGGAGGAGTCGGCTGCCGTGTAGGGGAATGAAGTAGAAGAAGAGGAGGTTGATTTTTCAGCGGCTGGCTGCTCTGATGGCGATTCTGACTCGGCTGCTGGAGGAGGAGGGGGAGGGGGGACGAAATCGGTTGAGGCGGGTTTAGATTGAGCCTTTGGGGGGATGATGGGCTTGGGTGCCGGAGCGGGAGGGACGAAGTTGCCGACTAGAGGGTTTCTTCGGTCATCAAAGAGTGGTCTGGAGGCATTGAATCGGACGGCGAGTGATGTGGAAAAGGCGCGGGCTTGCGCTGGGGCGGCGATTCTGGACAGCATCATGTTGCCGTATCTCGAGGTTGCGGCCCTGTGATGGAATCAGTACATTATTCTCCAGCAAACCTTTAGATATCACTTACATGCTGTTGCAATCCTCAATGCCAGCGCAATGGCTCCAGCAATTCAGTTCAAATCCTGAATCATGCAGATATCGATATCCCACATGTTGAAAGTCGTCCGGTCTGCAAAAAGCTGCGGGCGGATCAACTTTGATGCGGGTCTACCGCCAAAGTGGGTACATTTCTCAGAACCAGGAATCCCAGCCGTGAAGCCGCGATTCGCACCTCTGCATATCAACTACGACAGAAAAAAAACTACCAAAAGCTGGACATTTTTAGGCCAGTACGAATTACGAATTCTGTCGTGAAGAGGACCTTCATGCTGCTGCTCTGCGGAAACAATCGCGCCTGCCGTCACGTCTCAATGCAAGCCGAGAACCCATCAATTTGAGGCTGCTGCATCTGGAGATTTTGCTTCTGCGAGAGCTGCTGACTGCTGGGACTCTTTTCTCTTCTTTTTCTTCTCTCTCTTCTACTTTCTGCTTGACCCTTTCTTCTTCTTCTAGGTGCCAGCATTGATCTGACGCAAACAAACCAATCCGCCTCTACAACTCGCCAGCGTGACACTGCTCTCAACTGCAGAGCCTTGTCAGCATGGCCTACAACCATTACGGAGGTACTCAAGGCCGAGGACAGTCTCGAGGTCGATACAGATCCGCTAACGGAGCTTCAGCACCGCACAATCCTTATGGCGCGCCTCCTGGCTATGGCTATCCGGGCCAGGCGCCAGGCATGGCTGCTCCTCCTGGGCTAGGTATGCATATCTTGTCCCTTTTGCTTCTCTCCTCGCCTCGCCACCGACAAGATAGATGCTGACAGTTTTCTCTCTCTTCAGGACCTCCTCCAGGCATGTCTCCCGCTCCGGGAATGGCCCCCCCGCCGGGCATCCAGCAAGCCAACGTGCCTCAAGCTAATCGTCCAAGTGGTCTGCCTGCCTTCCAAGCCCCGACCAACATGCCGAACATCAACTTCAATGCCCCCGTGATTCGACTGGGCACAGGAGCCTCAGCCGGTGGCGGCAGATCCGACGACCGACCTGCACAATCGGGAGGAAGAGCCGGACTTGGTATGGAGAGGGGGTCAGAGCAAGGACGAAATGCGGCCAGGGAGACGATGCAGACGCTTCTTCCACCCACGAGCGAGGAGAAGCTGCGGACCATCTTTCTACACCAGATTCCCGAGGGACTGGGCGGCGACGAAGGCACGAAGAAGCTTCTTGGGGCCGTCGGCAAGCTGAAGCGCTGGGATCCGTCCGACAGCGTGTCAGAGGATCGAAAGGGAACCAAGTTTGGCTTCGCTCTGTTCGAGGACATTGATTCCGTGGCAACTGCCGTCAAGCTCCTGACCGAAGAAGAGGTGCAAATCCCCATCAAGAAACAGCCCAGCTCGAGCGACCCGCCGGCCGACGACAGCTTTGATGATGTGGAAAAGACCAAGCTGCAAGTGGTTGTTGACCCTACCTCGTTGAGCTACCTGGAGACGTACAAGGAGAACAAGGGAGACGATGCGTCCCTGGAGCAGAGAATAGAGCAAGCTCGCGCGGCCCTCAAGTCAGTTCTCCGAGAGCTATTCTACCCCCCTGTTGTCGAGACTACCGACGTTAATGGCGATGTTGCTATGGGGAATACGGAGGCCGAGGAGAACGTTGAGGTGGTCAACATCCCCCTGGCGCAAGAAGACGAGCTGGCAGATATCCCACCTGAGATGCGAGAGGTCGTTGCAGGAGAGATTGCTGCGTTCCGTGAGCGAAGCAATCAACGGGATATGGAGCGTCTCCAGAGAGAGGAGGAACTGGAAGAAAATGAACGACGCCGCAATGGTGCAGCCCGGTCAAGGCTGGCCTCACCGCCGAGAAACTCCAACAATGTGCCGCTGGGCCCTCGTGGAGTCTCAGTACCAAACGCCCCATCCGGACCCAAGGGCCAAAATGGACCGAACCGAGTGGCCTTTGTCAACGGAGGAGTGAACAACGCAGATGGGTCTACGAGACGCGAGGATGAGGACACCGATGCAAGCGATGACGAGCTCTGGAGGAGACGTGAGGCTGAGCGCAAAGCTGAAGAGGACAAGATGTATGCGGAAGCAGAGAGGAAATGGGTCAACCGAGAGCGATCACGGCAGGCAGCGTTGGAGCGAGAACGGGAGAGAGAGAAACATGACATTGAGTCTCTCGAACGAAGGAAACAAGAGCAGCTGGAGAGAGAAAAGACGTGGGACGATGAGCGAGAGGCTACCCGCAAAACGCACAACTACTACCGAGATCACGGCGGCTGGGCGAGAAAACGACAATCTGATCGGGCTGAGGAAGAGGCGAGAGATGAAGCCGACCGACAGGCCGAAAAGGTGGAGCGGAACCGCGAGCAGGCCAGGCTGGAACAGGCGCGTGGCATGGCGGATTCTTTCCTGGACCAGCAGGCTCGGGAGATGGAACAACGCGAAGCTGCCGCCGCCGCAGCTGCACCACAGCCATTCAAGCTGTCACTTGGTGCTGCGGCACAGCGAGCTCAAGCCTCTCGAGCAGCACCTCAACGACGCACGATTGCCGAAGTGGAGGGTCTCCTGGACGACGAGGAAGTCGAGTCCACGAAGCGACAGCTCATCCCCATCCAGCTGGACGCTTCTTCTGGCGCGGCGGGTATGACGGAGGAGGAGATCTCGCAGGCGGTGCGCGCGCTGGCGCAGGAGATTCCGTCGGAGAAGGACGGGCTCTGGGCGTGGGAGGTGAAATGGGACTTTATGGACGACACGGTGGTGCGGGACAAGTTGAGGCCGTTTGTGGAGAAGAAGATTGTCGAGTATCTCGGCGTGCAAGAGGAGATGTTAGTGGAGGCCGTGGAGGAGCATCTGCGGAAACATGGCACGGCGGGTGCCTTGGTGGAGGAGCTCGAGGGGGTAAGTCTTTTTTCTTTTGAAGCCATTCCTATTCCTGTTCCTTTTATTTTTACTTGGAAAAGTTGCGGAGAACTAATCACTGTGTGTCTTTTATAATAGGCCCTGGACGACGAAGCAGAAGACTTGGTCAAGAAGCTCTGGCGTATGCTCATCTTCTTCACCGAGTGCGAGAAGCGAGGCTTGCCGGCGTAAACGGTGTTATCACT
This sequence comes from Trichoderma guizhouense, assembly GCA_002022785.1. Taxonomy (NCBI): domain Eukaryota; kingdom Fungi; phylum Ascomycota; class Sordariomycetes; order Hypocreales; family Hypocreaceae; genus Trichoderma; species Trichoderma guizhouense. The sequence goes on along the minus strand of LVVK01000005.1, from coordinate 1,695,726 downwards.
ACAACGACATGGGATTGGGGGATTTTACGAGCTACAACTCTGCATTAATCTGTTGCTTTCTTTTTTGGCGTCCTGTGGATTTGATTGATGCAGGGCGCCATTTGGAAGTCTACTTTTTTTTTTTTTTTTTCCTTCAGGTAGAGATGCAAATATGGGAGACGATTATAGGAAAACGGGAAAAAATCCATCTTGTATGTACAACTAGGGTGTTTTGGGAGAACAGACAGACCCCGGGCTTTGAAAATTCGTGTAGGATTTCTCTGTTATGTAAATAAACAATGGTCAATTTTTCAGGGAACTGGTGAGAATTGTGTGCTTTGCATCTTGCTATTCGTGATACCACATCATTATTATCATTAATCAAGCCATACTCAAATCAATCATATAAAAATTATGATTCTAATTCGTCAATAACACTCACCAACCACATCCTGTCTTCACAAAACGGTAAAGCTCAGCTCTCCCCAGAAAAAAAAAAATGAGGAGACCCTCCGAGAGCCGAGGCTGGGGACAACAGCGCCCCACACAGACTTGTCCCAAAGGCGCGTAAAACAGCCGCTTATTACTCGTGCTCTTCTTTCTTACTCGCTGGGAGCCAGCCGGACGGATTACCGCCAAAATCCCCCCTTGAGAGCCCAACTACTCACCGCGCACTCGACGTGAATATCTGAGCCGTATTGCAGCGGCCATGACCAGCTTTGCCGCTTTTTGAGGACCGTCTCATTGCTTTTTGTTTGTTGAATAAGATAAGGGAAAGAAGAACAAGGCGAAAATAGGGGCAGAGAAGAGAAAGTGAGAGAGACAGACAGACAGACCAAGCGGCAAAGACACAGAGAGAGACACAACAAGTGATATTCTAGGTGCCGGTCACCTCCGTATCGAAGTTCTCCTGGCACTTACATGCCGTCACCACTCGCCTTTGCTTTGCCCTGTCAGCCTCACTCGTCACCCCCTTGTCTAATTGTCTGAGGCAAGCAACAATGGCCATCACCATGATGAGCTCGCCGCCCGCGGTCGAGGACGTCATCATCACGGCGCCTCGGCCACACATCCTGCTCATCACCATCAACCGCCCCAAGCAGCTCAACTGCATCCGCCACGACATGCACTACCAGCTCGACCGCCTGTGGAAGTGGTACGACGCCGAACCGGCCCTGCGGTGCGCCGTCATCACCGGCATGGGGCGGGCCTTTTGCGCGGGCGCCGACCTCAAGGAGTGGAACGAGCGCAACGCCAACCCCGACGAGCCGTCCAAGAAGGCGCCCGAGGCTGGCTTTGGCGGGCTCAGCAACCGCCAGGGCAAGAAGCCCATCATCGCCGCCGTCAACGGCCTGTGCCTGGGCGGCGGCATGGAGATGATTCTCAACGTCGACATGGTCATCGCGTCTGTCGATGCGCGCTTCGCCCTGCCCGAGGTTGCGAGAGGTGTCGTGCCCATCCAGGGGGCGCTGCCTCGCCTCATCCGCTCTGTCGGTATGCAGCGCGCTTCCGAGATGGCTCTGCTCGGCAGGATCTACAAGGCCGACGAGATGCTTCGCTGGGGGCTAGTCAACCACGTCATTGCCCGCGGGAGTGATGTCGTCGGCGAGGCCCTTCAATGGGCCATTGAGTTGGCCAACAACTCGCCAGACTCCATCATCGTGGCCCGTCAAGGCCTACTCAGCGGCTGGGAGGCGGAGAACCCCAAGGATGCCACCGACCGCATTCTGACGGAAATCTACACCAAGATGGACGGCGGAGCCAACATGACGGAAGGCGTGCGGGCCTTTGTCGAGAAGAGAAAGCCCGTCTGGAAGGATAGCAAGTTGTGAGATTAGAACAGAGGTGCAAACCAGCATGAACCCGATCCGTCAACAACACCAAGACGAGAGAGGAAAGTGTTGGACGGGAATGTCTTGGATTTGGCGTTTTGGTGATGCAATCGATCAAGGCCGGCGGCATGTCCTGCATGCCTTGGATGTACATATGACTCGTTGTAGTATCAGCGTAGCAGTCGGTATAAGCAAAATCTGCTCTATTTTGTCCTGCAAATATTCTCTCCATGCACGCTACTGTACTTGTACATGGATTACAACTCTGCACCGGAGAGGGATGGAGATGCAGCTACTTTTCAGCCGTCCAGTCGTAACGGAGCCGCAGCGCTGTTTGGACAGATACAAAGTTCCCAGTCACCGTGCCGATTCTCCCATCAGGATTGAGATCCGGCAAGTTGGGAGTGTCTTATCCGCCACACACTGACACACACCATACACACACCTCTCCTAGATTCCATCGGGCACTCCTCAAAGGTGAATCTCTCTCGTAATGCTGCTGTATGTCGACTAAAAGGATCCAGCTAGGCCGATCGACAGCCTGGCCAAGGGAATCGCGATCAACACACCGCACACCAAAAGCCCAGAACCAGAATGGCGTAAACTGACAGATCCAACAGGGGGTGGAGAGTCAATTAGTCAAATCTGCAGCTAGCCAATTGAGAACAAACCTTGGCTGCATTGAAATTACTCTTGCGCCCAAAGAGTTCTAGGCACGGCCCGTTGCGGAGCCCCGAGCATAACTTGGGCCTTTTCCGCAAAAAAGGGCATCTTGAGGCTCGATATCGCCCTGTTAACGTGGATTGCATTGTTTGCTTGTACTTGAACGAATCAACTCAATATCATCTGCCAAGAGCTTCGTTTTCGCCTCCTTCTTATCAGGAGGAGAAGAGCGTTAGACGGCAGTGTTACACTATCCGGAACATGTGTTGCACAATAGCTCACGTCATAAAATCTCCCCGTAATGATCACGGAAGGCGGCCGGCAGCCAAGAGAGACAGTGTGCCGTTCCACACGGGAAACCAGGCAGCAAATAGCACCAATGGACGAGACAACGGGCTCGAAAAACATGCTCTCGATGGCGTCGTGCGGCTGGACGACCGTACATAACAGACCTTCCTTGAATCTGCGGTCCGACCTCAGCCGCAGCAAGAGATGTGAGATGTCCGCATTTATTCCAAATCCTCCGCATGTGACTGGCCGAATAATCTCGGCGGACGAGTTACCCGCGTTATCAACACCGAAGCCCATCGTCGCTCACTGGCTCGCCTTCAAAGCAGCACTGAGACATGCATGTGCTCTTCTGCGACCTTTCCCCGCTCTCATGCGCAATGTCTTGAATCTCAAGGTGTCCCGCCAATCCCTGAGTAAAGGGGTCTTCTGCCGTCTCCCCCATTGGTCGCTAGTCCCCGGCATTTGAGAGACGTGCAGCTCCTCCATCTCAACAGGGAATAGATCAGCGCCCTTCAGCCGGCTGGAGTTCAGCCTCTCCCTCGCAGATGCTCCACCCGGCCGTGATGGACAGAGGAAGTTGTGTTCGGGGAGAGTCCAAGGCTAATGCAAGACGAGATTTCAAGACGGAGAAAGAGCTGCAGAGTCATGTGTATGATCCGTCCAACGATGAGCCACGCTCATGATCGAAAAAGTACTAATAATAAGCCGCGGGCGCCCCTCTCGTGCTTATGGTTATTTCCAGTGCCTAGCTTTTCTCGTTAATTGATCAGGCACACTGGCAAATCCCCTGGCTCCGCCTCATCATCCACATTGCCAATTTGGTCAGATTGATTTTAAAGAGCCCACATATAACTGGCCATGGCTTCTGGGAGCATGCTAGATCCAAGTTCGGCCGAACACCCAAAGAGTCGTTCGAGCTTAGACTACATCACGGCAGCCATCATGGAGCGTCCAGCAAGTCCGACGCCACAGAATAGAACCCCGAGGAAGCTGATTCTTTGTTTTGACGGCACGGGTAACAAATTCCACGGCGATGACAGCGACAGCAACATTCTCAAGATATTCCGGATGCTTGATCGCAATGCAGATGATCAGTATCACTACTACCAGCGTAAGTGTTTGGCGACGCGTGCGCGCTCGCGCCAGAGCCGCCATGAATGAATGTTCAAACATGAGCACGACTGACTCTATATTCACCAGCCGGTATTGGCACGTACATCGTGTCCTCCTCACTTTCACACACCAGTCTGAAAGGGCGTATTCGGTCATGGTATCAAAAAGCCAAAGACTCGGCAGTTGGTTCGTCCTTTGACCAACATGTCGTTGGTGGCTATCGTTTCCTCATGCGCTTTTACAATCCTGGGGATGACATTTACATGTTTGGCTTCAGTCGCGGCTCGTACATTGCCCGCTTTTTGGCTGAGATGCTTGACTACATCGGTCTCCTGTCTCACGGTAACGAAGAAATGGTTTCCTTCGCCTGGAAGGCATTCTCCAACTGGCAGAGCCGCCGCGGTGGTGACAAAGATGAGAAGCTTGCCGAAGAAGACGAGAAGAAGAAGCATGAGATGTACCACTTCATGAAGGGCTTCCGTGAGACTTTTTCGCGACCAGTGGGCAGGATTCGGTTCCTAGGCCTGTTCGATACCGTCAACTCTGTGCCTCGGTTTGAGACAGCGTGGATGCAGCGAAGCAAGTTTCCATACACGGCGCGTAGTAGCGCCAGAGTCATCCGGCATGCAGTTAGTATCGATGAGCGACGAGCCAAGTTCCGACAGGATTTGATGTATCAGCAACACAACAACAAGCGCCGCCACAATACGCACAGCCACTGGAAGAAGGATTTGGGGCACATGCTTGGTCACGGCCAAGATGATGAATACAGTGGAGAAGTAGACGGTGGAGAAAGAATGCATAACCAAGGCCGAGGCAGACGGCCCAGCCAACAGTCGACAGCAGCGGACGGGCGGCCGTCATCGGCAAATCCACAAGCCAGCAAGTATATGCCATATAGAGCCAGGTCAAGATCTGCTGCCCGCCCAGAACGCCGCCTGTCGGTGACTGGCTGCAATGCCTCGGATCAGCTTTCTGTCGTTGAATATGAGGATAGCGGCGACCAAGATATTGATGAAGTATGGTTTGCCGGTGGTCATGGCGACGTGGGTGGTGGATGGCAAACAGATGTCGAGGGCAGCAAAAATGCAAGCCATGTGCCTTTGATATGGATGGTTCGTGAAGCCATCCGTGCTGGCTTGAAATTCGATCTAGAGAAAGTCCAGGAACTGGATTGCTTTGACCTGTACAACGAGTATGGCAGCGCCGGCGTCAAGAACGGCCGAAGTGGTCAAGAGAGAGGACCCGACATTCTTGTCAATCGGGATGGCGAAGAGGGAGCAGAGCCCTTTGCACCTTCAAGCCCAGACACTATGGGCGATGACGACGACCAGGATTTGAAGAAGACGTTCCTCGAGATGATGCACAAGGCCCATATCGCGAAAATCCACGACTCCCTCGTCTATGGCGGCGGCCTTTCCACAATGGCTGTCACCGCCTGGAACATGATGGAGTGGATGCCATTCCGCCGAATGGATCTTCAGGCCGACGGGACTTGGAAGCCCATCAACTGGCCACTGCCGCGCGGAGAGGTGCGAGACATTCCGAACAACGTCCGCGTCCACGGCAGCGTCATCCGCCGCATGCAGATGGATGAGAGCTATCGTCCGGGAAATCTGATTGTGGGCGGAGGAGGCCGAGGAATGCGTCATGCACCCGAAGAGTATGGCATTGGAGAATGGGTTTGTGTGCAAGAAGAGGGCGATCCCATTGGAGAGATTTGGGTGAGAAAAGGCGACCCTGTGAAGCTGGAGATTAGCAAGAAGAAGAAGAAGAAGAAGTCAAAGAAGGAAAAGAAGGAGAAGGAGAATGAAAAGAATGAAAGGCAAAATTAAGCCATTGTTATTGTTTTGGATGAGCTATGGAAAATGCCGTCTTGTGTTTTGTGTTTTGTATTCATCGTCATACCCCAGACGGAGAGGGCTCCGTCGTGTTAGTTCGTATTCTATACCAGCCTAATAATTAGCACCTCAACCACTGAAATTACATCTTCATCTTCACTTGCCATACCTTTCAGAGGCGTATTTGCTCAAGATGTATCGGAAAGGAAACGAGGAAATTATTCTTCAGAATTGATGGAATGTGTGAATCAGTGCAGGTTGTAGTTGATGCTCAGCTGTAACAATGGAAAGAGGCCTTAAACTGGAGCTGTGTCACGTGGGGCTCCTGAATCGCCTCCTCGAACTTGTGCCACGACGAAACAACTCCTTCTTCAGTTCTACGTGTCAGCAAATCCGGCATCAGATGCTACTGTCAACGACCCGAAACGATGAATTGACCGACGCAAACCTCTTCTAAACAACTTCCTCCTCTGTAGCCCTCGACTGGGCCGTTGCATTCACAACAATGCCCGTGCCAACCATCTTCTATCTCCTGGAAAACGGCTTTCCACAGGTTATCCACGACAATGTCTGGAATATCGCCTACGCCGTAGCCGCCGTCACATTCCTCGTCCTGCTAAAGCTCTACTCATCGGGCAGGTCGAATCCCTCCGAGCGCGACCTCCATGGCAGAGTCGTCATCGTCACCGGCGGAACGAGCGGGATAGGGGCAGAAGTGACATACGAGCTGGCAGCCCGTGGCGCTCAGCTCGTCCTGCTGACCCAAGTCCCCGCCTCAGATCCCTTTCTCGTCGACTTTATACAGGATATTCGGGACAGGACGGGCAACCACATGATATACGCAGAGCAGGTGGATCTCGCCAGTCTGTACAGCATCAGAAAGTTTGCCACGAAATGGGTCGACAATGCCCCTCCTCGAAGACTGGACATGATTGTGCTGTGCGCATCGACCATGACGCCGGGAGGGGGGAAGCGGACCGTTACAGAAGAAGGCGTGGAGGAGATGTGGCAGGTCAACTACCTTGCCAACTTTCATCTCCTAAGCATCCTCAGCCCGGCTCTCAAGGCGCAACCCTTTGATAGAGATGTCCGCGTCGTCATAGCGACATGTTCATCGTACATTGGATCTCCCTCCCTGAAAGAAGGCCTCGGAAATGCGGAAAAGGGCTGGTCTCCCGGCTCTGCATATGCACGAAGTAAGCTCGCCCTCAACGTTTTCGGCTCATACTTCCAGAAGCACCTAGACGCATACAAGCGCCCTGATCAGCTTCCCATGAACACCCGGGTTATCTTTGTAGACCCCGGTCTCAGTCGAACACCCGGCACGCGCAGATGGCTGACTCGAGGCTCGCTCATTGGCCTTGCGCTTTACATTTGTTTCTACGCCGTCCCTTGGTTCTTGCTCAAGTCACCTCACAAAGGCGCCCAGTCGATTCTGTACGCCGCCATGGCCGGAGACCTCGGACGTGGCACCGGCGGCAAGCTCATCAAGGAGTGCATGGAGGTGGACTTTGCCAGGAGGGAAATCAAAGACGACGAGGTGGCAAAGAAGCTCTGGGAGGAGAGCGACGCCCTCATTGAGAAGACGGAAAAGAACGCCGCAAAGAAGAGAGGAGAGAAAAAGGCCAAGGAGGATAAGCTGGCCGAGGAGAAGAAGGAAAAGGAAAAAGCAGACGAGGTGGAGAGCTTGGTAGCTGCGATAAAGAAGGGAAAGGAGAAGGAAAAGCAAAAGGAAAAGGAAAAGCAACAGAAGCAAGGCGCAAAGAGCGGTAAAAAGGGCAAATGATTTATTCTCTTGTTGTTTTCTTTCTTTTTCGTTTACTTATAGACAATGATGCGGCATGAGTTTGCTTTCATCAATCCCATCAATATAGATTTCCGGCGCAGATCCTCATGCCAAAGCTGTTTGCTACTACCTAGTACCGACTCCGAATGAACCTCGGCTTAGTAAGGCCAGCGCCCAGCAATTCCATCATAGCGACTTCATGCAGCTAATGGCGGCATCTTCATCTTCATCCTCATTCTCATCCTCATTATCCCCTAGGCTATAACACAGCACCCAATTAATCGCATTGATTCTCTTCAAGAGCACCAAAACACCTATAATCCGTACTACTCTATCAATTCCACACCACAAAGCCAAGATACATAACCGTCACCATGGCGCCCTCCCTCCAGTCCATCCCAACAACCGCCCAGCTGCAGGCAATATGGAACAAGCACACGCACGCCGCGCCAACCCACAACGCATCGACAACGCACCCCGTCTTCTTCACCCAAAGACTGCGGAAGCCGTCCGTCGGCTCAGCGATTCCATCTCCAGTTGCGGGATTGGGATTCAGTCCCGTGGCGCATGGCTATGTCTATCAAGAGGCACGGAGTGGCGCAAATGCGCCCAAGTTGTGAAAGGCATTTTGTGTCGGGTAAGTTGCGTTAATGTAAAGTTCAGAGTGCGGTTGCTAGATGGTATTCTAACCTGTTCTATGAGGTTGTCTAGATATTAGCATTGTATTGTTTCTCTATGTAGAACGTCGGTTGGGTCGGTGTGGCGGTTGAGATGACATATCGAGTAACAAGTGTGCATTTTGCTGGCTTGAAGAAAAGGCTATACTACTACTACCACAAGTAATATTGATCTGTTTGCACGTTGAAAAGAAATAGCGTCGCGTTATAATTATAACTCAAAGTACTTTCAGTGTTAGGTTCCCATTGACCGCAAATAAAACAAAGAATTCCTCGTGAGGCGTGCATTCTCCCTTTGACTCCCAAAACAAAGCATCAAATCCCTACTATGAATACATGCGTGCAGCATCTAGGCTTCGCTGCTCTGATCAAACACTAAAAAAGACAGAAGAGAGGAAATTGAAATCATGATAGCGTCATCCTCATGCCTAGCTAGCCCTTGACTGAGATGACAATAATCATAATGATGAGAGCCACAACCAGGATCAAGAGCGCCATAAGCTTGACATTCTTCCACCACATCTGCCGCTTCAGCCCGCGGCTCCGGACCCGGAAGTCGCGAGCGCTGCTCCCCAGCCTGTCCGTCTTGTCCACAAGCAAATCGATCCTCTCGCCTCGCTCGAGCAAGCTCTCAATGTTCTTCGTCATGATGCCTCTAACATCGTCAATCTCGCGCTTCGCATTACCAATCGCGTCGTTCATGCCGCCGCTCGTCGTGCCAAACTCCACCATCAGGCTCTTCATCTCGGCGTTGAACGACCCGGCGCCGTAGTTTGGCATCTCGGCGAAGTCGCTGTGCTCGGGGAACTTTTCAAAGAACCGCTTGCGGATCTCTAGCAGGTAGCCGAACGGAACGCGACGGCCCAGTGATCCGTCTGCGATGACGAGGAAGGTCAAGCCGCCGGCGGCCGGGTGTTCGGGGTAGTCAGACGGCGCCTCGGCGACATAGTGAATCTGGTTCTGGCCGTGGGTGTACGTCAACTTCTGAGGGGTGGTGTGCTCAATCTTTGGGAGGATGATGGAGGCGAGCGACGAGGTTTGTGACGAGGCGGAGGTTGTGCATTCGGACAGGATTGTGGTCTTGTGGGCGATGCAGGAGCTGGTGATGCCTTTGTTAGCATGCAGATACCGAACAAGGGCGCTACAGAGCAAAAGCCCCTATAGCTTAGGGAGCTTCAACGTACTAAAGCAGCGGAGTTGCAGAAGAGGAAGACGCCATTTTGGCGGTAAACGATGGGTCGCCTTGTGTAAATATGTTGAGATTTCGAGTTTGGTGTTTGTCGGACAATGTTGGGGCAAGTAAAAGGACGTAATCGAACAAAGCAAGGCAGAACTCGGTGATTGTAGGATGCAGGCAGCTCGCTGAAACTATGACGAAACTGCGTCCACAGTTTGCCGCATTGGCTGCAGGTCCGCCGGCCAAACGCTAATCCGGGTCCGGCAAATCTCCGAGAGCTGCCATTGGATCGAAAAGTTTGTGATCGAAATTCTCACGAATGGCTCGGCATGTAGGGTAGGCCGGTGTGAATCTGCAACAGAAAACTTCTTCATTGTGCTTTTTTATTCTTCCCATTGCAGCGGCAATATCATGATATCTGCGACCTTTCCGCTGCTGTCATGAGAGCTCTGGCCCAGAACGGCTCTTTCAGAGGCCAGCTTAGAGCGGCATGTCTGCGCCAACTCTCAACCACATCTCACTTATCAAGGCTTCAGCCGCCAAAGGGCAGTAAGCCAAAGACTTTCAAGCCAAGGCTGATATCGCTGAAAGAAGCTTTGAGCACCGGTTCAAAACGTGAGGTAAAGCCTGTGCCTCATGCTCGAGTTGATTCGGTAAGTTTGACTACCTACCAGACGCCATGAGTTGTCATGAAGGAATCCTGTCTCACGTTTACACCCATACAACCATCAGGTTAGCCAAGGCCATGATCCCAACACCAGACTACGGCTCGACTTTGGCAAGTATACTGGCCGCCACAAAGTCTTCCGCTCTACCGTCCTCCATCGCTTCCAGGTTGTACTCAATTCCCTGGGGGCGGCACAGCTTGGCGTCACTGAGGATGAGCTGAGTCGACATGCGGCGCTCTTCATGGACGCCATCGATCATGCCTTTATGTTGGCAGAAAAGAACATTACCCGTCGTGACAAGAATCCAATGTTTTGGAACCTGCGTGACGCCTTTATCAGCAAGGATCTCAAGGGCCTGAGCAAGGAAGTCCAGTACTCATTCCAGTCATTCATTGTTGGCCAGAGGTTTTCCAAGGACATCCAGGATAGTCACCGACGCTTGCTAGACTTTCGATTCCCGCATGAGTGGTTTCCTGCAACTCGAGCAATGCAGCGCACGATCCACGTTCACGTTGGGCCTACGAACTCCGGCAAAACCTACCGTGCACTTAAAGCCCTTGAGAACTCCAAGTGCGGAGTCTACGCAGGCCCTCTTCGATTACTCGCTACCGAAGTGTACCAGCGGTTCAAAGCCAAGAATATCCCATGTGCTCTCATCACAGGCGAGGAGGTGCGGATTCCCGAAGACTCAGATCAGTACTTTTCAAGTTGCACAGTGGAAATGATTCCCCTCAACACCCGGTTCGACGTCGCCGTCATTGACGAGATTCAGATGATTGCTGATGCTGATCGTGGAAACGCTTGGACGTCTGCCGTGCTTGGAGTCCAGGCCAAAGAGGTTCACGTATGTGGTGAGGAGCGAGCCGTCAAGGTCATACAGGCCATGTGCGCCAGCATTGGAGACAAATGTGTCGTTCACCGATATGAACGCCTGAGTCCCCTCAGAACCATGGACAAGGCGCTCAATGGGGACTATAATAGCCTACAGAAAGGAGACGCCATTGTCGCATTCAGCCGCCTCAATCTCCACTCCCTGAAGCAGGGCATCGAACAGAAGACCGGGAGACGCTGTGCAATCATCTACGGATCCTTACCACCAGAAGTCCGCGCCCAGCAGGCCGCCCTCTTTAACGACCCAGACAACGACTATGACTTTGTCGTTGCCAGTGATGCGATTGGTATGGGCTTGAATCTGGAGATTCGACGTGTGATTATGGAGTCTGTTACAAAGTACGACGGCAGCCAAAACCGACTTTTGACGTTCCCCGAAATCAAGCAGATTGGAGGTAGAGCAGGGCGATACAGATCAGCACAGAATCCCGACGGCTCGGTGGACGAGACAGAAAAGGTCGGTCTTGTCACCACCATGGACCGGGCCGATTTGAAAAGCGTGCAACGAGCCTTTCAGAAAAGTGTAGATGATATCGAAGCCGCCTGTATCCAACCTCCCGCGGGCATCGTGGAGCGATTTGCTTCCTACTTCCCACCAGACACCCCGCTATCTTTTATCCTCAAGAGAATCCAGGAGACGGCAACGGTCAGCTCTTTGTACAGAATTGGGCTGGGATCAGATATTTTGGAAATTGCAGATATTATTCAGGACATCCCGCTCACAATCCACGACAGGCTCACGTTTTGCTACCTACCTGTTGCTCTTCGTGCAGACAGAGCCATTGACGTGCTTCGTGCTCTCGCGCAAGTCGTCGCCACAAACTCAAAGGGGGATCTCCTCGACATTGAAGGAATACCATTAGAGTACCTGGACCTGAAGATGGAAGACTTTCAAGTAAAGGAAAAGTATCTCGCAAAGCTAGAGTCACTGCACGTTGCCGTGAACCAGTACGTGTGGCTCTCGTACCGTTACTCAGGCGTATTCCGCAGCCAAGCCCTAGCCTTTCACGTGCGATCGCTAGTGGAGGAGAAGCTCATGAAGACTCTGGACCGCCTTGACTTTAGCGACGAACATCTGGAGCGTAAACGAAAGACGAAGCGTTTGTTGGCAAAGTCTCGCGATGCCAACAGGACGGCCATTGGCGAGGGGGATGCAGACGAAGTGGAGCAGTTTTCGGATGACGACTATGTTCTTGATGAGGTGGCTGAGAGGGGAAAGCAACAAGTGCGGGCTGCGTGATGAAATTTGGCCTATCTTGGGCTCCATTGCCGTGAACGTTATCTCTAGGCATCTCCTCTTGCTTTGGGTTTTATGAATTATGGTTTGTTCAAACTGGGGAAAGGGAAAAGCATGGGTTGCGTGCGAGACATGATGAACTGTACGATTATGGATATAGATGGAATCGACAAAAGGATGTATGATTAGTATAAAGAGAAGATATGTATATGTCAACGGAGCTGGTCCGAGAAGCACGGCATCATGCGGCGTCCGTGAATAGGGCGAAACCATACTATAACACAACACAATTTTAATTATGATGGGGGTGGAAACTCTGCTGAATATTGCGATTGAGGAACCAATGTGGCCTCTTGTGCATTGTGTTTAAGCTTGTAGTGAGTGAACATCAGGACTCGGGTACTCCCCTCCGTAGGTAGTTTGACATTGCGACAAATGAGCTTTTCCGTGTCTCCTCACACGTCGTAATGACGGATAACCTATTCCGATAACAACGAATGAGAAAATCAAAGGGGGCCAATTAGGTAGCTTGAGAAGCTCCTTGATATAAAAGATTACTATACGCACTTCAAGCAGCCATCGCAAAAGATTAGTCGTAGATGGGCTAGAAGCATGTGCAAGCTCGCTAAGATTTGCCCGACTGAGCGACTTATGCTGTAGGCAATTCATTGAACCAATTAGGATGATGGATTAATCGAAAAACGGCATGTGCCTCTCTTGGCTTTTGCATTGATGCTCACTTCGTCGTGTTAATGTGGGTGTATATGGATGCCGACGCGGGGTCTTTGGTGATATCAAATTAGTATTGATATTAGCCGTGGTTTATTATTCATTATCCAATTCTACTAGATCGGCCTTTATAAAACTAATCATGGGATAATAACGATGCGAGTTCTTTACATGCCATCTCTTGTTTCTTGTTGAGACAGCATGATGCACCTCAGCTACCCTGGAAAAATCTAGGTCGCAGCATGAATTCGAAGCCCCAGATCAGAGACACATTAGAGTTTTAAGGTCATATGAATACAGAATAAGTAAATCTCCCCAATTCTTGAAGGGTCATCAATTTAGACGGTGGTATTTTCGTCTGTCTCGATACAAGCACAAGCTATAGCTTGGTACCGGATCATTATTACAATTGAGTGCTGACATTCTGATACCTGCAGCCATACCCATGCGACGCATCATGATTATATCAATGTATCTTCGGATCGAAAAACACGTAGGGTGCATGAGAAAGCCCGAAACCTGTGCACGGAGATTGTCGATGAGCCGGAGTTCCGGGGTTGATGCTGGCAATTTTTATTCATGCGTACATACGGCCCGTGATGCCCGACTTGGGTCCGGCAGGCAGGCAGAGGTAGGGGTTGAACAAGATAAAACGAACACACCTTTAAAGGATAAATCGACCTGAAAATAAATTCAAGATTAAAACAAAACAAAGACAGAATAATTACCGACTCGCATGCCTGTTTAAATTTGAATTACTCAACCCTCACCAATTGAATGCTTCGTCGGTGTTCAGTCCGGCCACATTTAATCAAGCCCGTCGGCTGCACCCGATTGGCCGATTTACGCCCCGGAAGGTTCCCTATTAGTACAGGTGCCTTCTTGCTGTAGGTGGGAGCTGGAGCCTTGTGTGACAAAGCCAAGCACTGAAAGCACATTCTAGGAGAAACACTCCAGTCATTTTTATAGCAGAGCCTCAGCATGCACGTCTTTGCCAATCACGGGAGCTGGACCTTCGGTGCCTTTTAGCGGGGGTGATGATGCCTAATGCTCCTGTGTTCCTTATTTGTTCCTTTTTTGTTCCTTTTTTTGTTCTTTTTCCTTTGACAGCACACCACCTTGGTACTGGTACCTGTACCTGTCTATCTGTGGGTTCCAATGCTGTAAAGGTACTGAGCGGTACATGCACCAAGTACAGCGCCACTGAAATACAGTTTGAACCTCCCTCTTGCTCTTTCTCATTCTCTCGTTCTTGCTCATCCTCTTCCTTTTCTTCCTCTTTCACGTTCGATCACAAACTTCTTCTATTTCTCTTCATCAACTTCAACTTTATCAACATTTCCAAATACTGCGCTTTTCGGATTATTTCCATCTCGCGCCGCCCTGTTCCACCATTCTATACGTCTATTCTACTCTTCTCCATCTTCTTCTCGGTTCTTCCTCCATCATCACCCCAGAGCTCACAGCCTCAGCCACTCCATCCAACCCCCATCGCCATCTTGCAACGCATTCCTTGACATGAACAAAGATTTCATCTCAAGCAACGCTGCTCTCCCCAAATCTTCCACTATGAGCGACGCGGGCGGGACGAACAGGAGGACCATGGTCCGATCTGGAGCATACAGCTATCGCCCTCCAAGCCCGCCCAGAATCCACGTCCCCGTCCGAAAAGCAGAAGATATCTTCCTGTGGCCCTCATACAACCTTGTCGACTCTTCTAAACTCACCCTCGAGGAATACAACATCATCACCGGCAACAGGTTGCAAAAATCGATAGATCGCTCCGTACGCTGGAGATATGAGATGCGCAGAGAAACCCAGCTCATTCTCGACTACCTCTTTCTGGGCCCTACAAGCACCATTCGGGATCATGACTTCCTGAAGCGAGAGGCCATCACCATGCTTGTCGTGGTCCGTGACTCGAGAGCTCCCATGAATCTCGCCAGCGTCAACACCGCATCCGAGACGTTTAACATTTCCTACTGCTATGTAGACGTCGATACCAACTACTTGGTCCCGGCATTCAACCAAATTGTTAACGTCATCAACAGCCATCTTCTGACTGCGCATAACAACACTGGGGGAGCCACCCAGGGCAAGGTCCTGGTGACATGCACAACGGGCAACATGCTCTCCCCTCCTCTCGTCGCTGCTTATGTCATGTTCATGTTTGGGCAGGAGATGCTGGACGCAATCAACTTCGTCAGTGTTCAGCGCTTTTGCGCCAACTTTGATGACGAAGCCAAGGGAGCGTTGTTGACTTGGCAGGAGCTCAACAAGGCCAGCGTCGCCGTGGCCAGGCGACGTCGCCTTGAACGAGAGAATGAAGAAAATGGCCATGTACCCGTACCCGCCTCGGCTGAGGGCACGCCAAACACCAAGCGTGGCCTCGATGACATGATGGATGGGGTTGAAGAAGACCTAGGGAGCAATGGGGACCATGACCGAGGGGGTTATGCACCGTTTCTTGATGTCGATCAATGATGGGAATACGAAGGGGAGCCGCGCGCCAAAGGATGAACAAACCGTCCATTTGGCACGACCATGAGTTTGTTGGCATAGTGGCCCCGGCGTTACAGGAGGAGGCGTTTCTTACTACAGATACCAATTTGCTGCACAGTTGGCTAGACGGTAGAATCCAGATGGAACTCGGATAGTATAATTTAATGAATAATGGAACACAACAGCTTCAATAGGCGTATGGCGCGGATATTGAGCTCTTGGGCTGCAAGAGTTTGAGTTTAGGTCAGGGGATGAGGGCGACGGCGTCTGGGAGTTGAGTCTTTTCCGCAAAATTAGGTACTAGGTAGTTCTTTGATTGCTTTTATTCAGTTCTTGGTATAAGAGTTAACTACACTTCTTCTTTTTCGTTTCGCATCGTACCTATGGTTGAGCCCTAATCTGTGACAGGTGGTTCGAAGAGAAGCCATCTGGCAAACACTGCCAGCCATGACTTGTCGCCGTTTGGCCAAGCCGCGGCTACTCTCGTTTCGTCTGATCTATTCTTTATCACTCCGTGTGATCTGTTTGTTTACTTATCTGTTTATCTCACACCTCACGCGTTGAGAACCTTGACGGATTTCCTTGTTCTCTCCAGTTCCCGTGTCTACCAGAGTTTCTGCATGACTTGGCCTCGCCTAATCATTATCTATTGCGAATCATCTTTCTGTCAAGTATTCTCTTTTCAGCTGGCTATTTTTAAGCCTTTGTAGCCTTTCTTCTCTGGAATTTCGCATTGCTCTGGGTTGCCAGGAGCCGTGCGGAGGTTGAGAGGCATTGCCTGGCTCCAGCCATCATTCACATTGCGTTCATTCTCACCCATCTGACTCTTCTTGGGATATCAAATCTGAGCATCACGGTATGTGATCTACATCTGCTTTTCCCCCAATTGCTAATCAACTCGAAAGATTAGACAAACCCCTTCGTTACCGTTCAATCTCCAGCGACTCGGAATAGCATCACCGACCATTCTTTCGTGAAGGAACATCCATCATGTCATACGATGACACCCCTGACGTGGTGTTCAATTCACAAGGCGATGGTTTGCCTGAGGCATCCGGGTTCTTTCGGGATCTAGGCGTGGAGGCGTATTCTCTCAATTTGCCATCTGGCTGCCCAAGCGAGGCAGATCTCCCATTGAAGCCTGACGGTAAACTCACCAGAAATGCCCCTTCTTTTCACAGCACCGGTCCAACTAACGGCGTTGTAGGAGCCTTGGGCTCTGATACAGGAACCCAACCCGTAAACCGAAAAGCCCGCGTTGCTCATTTGCCTCAACCCACGCCTCCCCCTACAGTAGCAACGGCAATAGTCGAGGAGTCAGCCTCGGATATCCCGTTTCTGTATCAGGGCTGGTCTGAAGGAGAGATAGCAGAGGAACTTCTGACCCCTGAGTCATTCTACTGGTGGAAGGCCCGTGACGCCATGGCGGAAAGGGGCCTGCTTCCCGATATCCCGATGATTTATCCCTCTGGCGCGAGACAACATCAGACTGCGCCAAGCTCTGCGGCCGACAAACGGACTCTAAGATGGGAAGACCTCAGCCTGGGCGTCCGATGGCTCATCATCCTACGCCTTAGCGAGCAGCGCCCATTTTCCGCTGTCATAATCTGGCAGCTTGATCTTTCCAAGCAACAGGTTCATGACTTCGTCACCAGTTACGTCAACTTCTGCGATCAGTGGAACGCTTTCGAGCACAGCGTTGCGGATCGAGTCAAAGCCTTTGGAGGACATTCCGAGCAGCAAGATATGCTGTGTGCTGACTGGATCCATGACCACCGCCCACTGATGCCCCACGACCGTATCACGCAAGACGATGTTGAAATGGGTCTTCTCTTCCTTTCCGAGCGCGGAATTGTCAACCATAATGTCGATCTCCAGGCATGGGTTGATGAGAAGGAGCCCAAGGACTTTGCTCGCATTCAGATTGACCTCCCCACCTTGAAGGACTGCATGGATTACCGACTTCTCCGAAGAGTTGCTGTCGCCAGGCTGGTGGACCCTGATGTGATTTTGGATGCCATCGTACAGCAAAGGATGGAAAAACGTCACAACGAATGTAATGTTCGGGGAAGAGGGGTCATGTTAAACGATGCTTTCCTTGGAACGTTGCAACAGGTCGTGCCTTAGGAAGGTGAGCCTGATGATGATGACGGTGAGCTTTCCCCCGAAGCCCAAGCCGTTCTGGACACGATATCGAGAGGGCCGCGCATTGGTGAGCCCATGCCCATGCCGATCCCACGCTACCAGCGAGAACAGAAGGCAGATGAAGCCTACAAGGCTCTGAAACGGATGGTTCCAGAGCTGCAACCTCAGTATGCACCAGGAGGACTGGCCAAGACTCAGTGGGAGATTGACAATGGGTATCCTTCCGGATATGTGAGTTCCCTTGGGTAATCTGGGTGAGCAAGCACTTGGTTGACTGACGCGGGTGCCTCTATAGAACTGGGAATACACTCCTCTTCATCACGCAGAAGATGCAGCCGACATGGAGTCCGACCCTCTCCCCGAAGAATTGGCTGTGCAAAACCCTTCTCGTCTTGCCGCCATACGACAGGAGATGGCCAAGCGACAAGTCGCTAGGGCCGCTGGCCTCTCTTCTCAGACGCCTGTCAATTCTCCAGGCAAGCAATCGCCTGAGCAGGCTCAAAGGTACGAACAATCCCCCCCTATCCAATCAAGTGCTGCGCCGCTTCACCATAACGTGCCAAGGTCTCGTATCGGAACTGCTCAAGAGCGCTTCATGACAAGCAATAACAAGGGGCAACTCATGGTTGGCTTCGCGGCAGACATCCCTTCGGTGACTGGACAAGAAGTCCCCCAGAACCCTGGCTCTACCAGACCGTTTGCTGAACTAGCATGTTGTAGCCAACCTGAGGTGCTGCCGAGAGCAGTGGAAGAAGAACCCGAACAAAGCCTTCCAGATGTGGCGTCCGCAGAAGACCTTGAGCCAGATGCCAATACCAATGTTGTGTTGGAGAGAAGCATGCGAAAGCGTCGGCCTAGTGCCCGTGCTCGCGAATCTTTGCAATATGATTTGGAGATGGGACAGTGTGCTGAAACTAGTTCCGAGAAGCTCCAAGGGAAAAAAGCGCGGTCGTCCAAGCCAAAAAGAAGGCAAGCCGGCGAAGCCAAGGGCTCCCAAGACGCCAAAGGCCCCGAAGGTGCCCAAGACTCCCAAGGCGGGCTCGAGCCAACGCAAGAAGCCGACACCCAAGAAGCTGCAGCTGCAGCAACAGCAACAACAGGAGCAACAAGAACAACAAGAGCAACGAGATCAACAACAAGATCAACAACAAGAACAACCGCAAGAGCAACCACGAGAGCAGCCGCAAGAGCAACCACAGGAGCAACCTCAAGAGCAACCTCAAGAGCAGCCACCGCAGAATCAGCTGTAACGGCGCCTCGGGTTCAAAGGAGAGTCAGCTTAGCTCATTCGTATTCCGCTGCACAGGTAAGGATCTTGTTTCCCTATGAGTCACTGGCTTACTCTAACACGCTTAACTTTGTGACAGAGCCCGTCGCTGCCCGCCGTTATTGAAATACCGAGACTAGAAGAAGAAGAAGATGAATGTCACTGCGTCGTGCAAAATCCAGGCCCACCTGGATCAGAGACTTCGACTACCCGAGATATCAGGCAGAGACCATGTAAAAGACTGAACTGCAAGATTCGGAAGTCGGAGAATTATTTTGGCATTCTGAGGGGGGAACAGATCAGCGCGCGTCCACCGCCTGTTTCTGCAGCTGAATGGGCTTGGGTTTCAGACGATGCTAGATTTGCTGTCGAAGCTGTCAAGGCTTGCTATGCTCTAAGTGCGGATTGGATCAATACGGAGCTGTTAGTCCCACGACAACACCAGATGGATCGAGATACAGCTCAGGCGATTATCGTCTCGGCGGGTGTCGAGTATACGCGGATCGAACACACACATCGATCGGAGAATGGACCCGTTGCTGAGAGAGCCGAGTTTGCGGGTGTTGCTGACACGGCGACTTTTGCAATGCATGCTGTTGAAGCTTCGTTTGCTTTTGCGGAGGGTTGGGATGTCGACGAGACGGATGACGAATCTGAGGAGCAGCAATCATCATCATCACCAACACCACAGTAACGGTCTTTTTTTCTTGCTTGGTTTGTTTGTACGGCAGGGAGGATCTGAACGAAGAGTGTTTTTCCTGTTTGATTTCTTTGTTTTCTTTGGTTCTCGTCATTGTAAGGAACGTTGTCGACTTGTCTTTCAGAAAGGGGCTATATGTATGAGAAATGTTGTATAGGTGGTCAGAGACATTGCATTTTCCTTGTTGAATACTTGGGTCTGACGAACGGGACTGAGGAACAATATAGCCTGACATGATTGGTTTGAGATGTGTCATTGCATATGGAACTACTGGCTTTAGTATGTTTGGTCTATCGGTCGACAGTTGCTGCGTGGACGAGGATTGTTCTTCGTTGGTAACTGTTCAGTGGGAGGGGAGGAACACAGACGCCCGGAATCTATGTTTGAGTTGTTTTGTACCGATATTCTAAGAGACTTGTGATCAAAATGGGAATGGCATACTGTGATACTTGAAGCGTTCAAAGCGTGGTGGTGACCGTTACTCTGTGACTTGCAATGCTATGAGGCTGTTTCCTTCTCACTGTAGCAAACAAACGAGTAGGACTCAAAAGATACCAGGACAAAGCATTGTAGAGGCACTGTATAATGGCAGAAACTTGTGCTCAGGAATGACAAACGGCGTGTCATTGAGGAAGAGTGCATATCAGCTGCATCTGCCCGCCTGTCCTTTACATTTGCAGGCTGTAGCAACTGCACGTGCCTCGCCGGCCTTGCCTCTCCTGCCATTTGGTGCTCGCAGCCTCATTAACTGCAAACGCATTCACCGCCCGCGGATTTTCTCCTTATCTCTTTCATCCGCCCTCTCGTGAAGTTTTATTTCATCCCCTCTTTCATCTGCTCTTCTTCAGTGAGATTACGGACCGGATATTCGCGTCTTTGCCTCTCGACCGAATAGCAGCTTGGGCAGCAGCTTTCTTTGATTCACTCTTCTTTCTGCATTTTGACATTTTATGTGATCATTTCTCTTCTACCCACGAGCAACTCCAGCAGCTCAAGATGTCGGATAGTGGCGGCCTGCTGCTAGAGGCAGCGTCGCCGCCGGTCATGTTGACGCCTGCGGATAAACCTCTCGTTGCCCATGATACTGCCGCGGGTGATTCTACAGCTAGGACTCTGGATATTGTTCTACCAGAGCGACCTAATGATTCAACCTCAGAGGCTCTCGATGAACACCCACAGATTACGATTGCTCCTGAAGACGCCGATGAAATCGAAGATGTCGACCAATCTGACGAACCATCTGATGCACAAAAGGCACCGATAGCGAAGAAACGACAGCAAGATCTGGCGTTTCAGGACTGGTTGGTCAAGAACCAGACGGAACTCACGGAGAACTCCACGGCAGACCTGGAAAGCCACCTGGACAAGCTCTCAATCTCGCGACTCTACGAAGATAACGCTTTCCAGAAGATCATTACAAGTCCTCGCGAGTATCAGATTGACCTGTTCGAGAGAGCAAGAGACGAGAATACGATCGTTGTTCTTGATACAGGTATAGGCTCTCACCCCCATCTGGCTTCTCCTTGTCACTTACTTAACTGGGGATGTATAGGCTCCGGCAAAACACTGATTGCAGCTCTCCTCATGCGGCACGTTCTCCAAGTAGAGCTGCAGAATCGCGCCGATGGCTACAGACACAAGACGGCATTCTTCCTTGTGGAAAAAGTTGCCCTATGTTTCCAACAGCACGCCGTTCTGACCACCAACCTCGAGTTCCCGGTTGGCAAGTTTTTCGGCGAAATGACGGGCGTGGTTCGATCTCAGGAATACTGGGATAATCAATTTGCGGAAAACATGGCCATTGTGTGCACTGCACAGATCTTGCTTGACCTCCTGACCTGTGGATTCATTTCCATGAGCCAGATCAACTTGCTGGTCTTTGATGAGGCGCACCATGCAAAGAGAAATCATCCTTACGCCCGCATCATCAGGGACCACTATATTCGCTTGCAGGATGGACGTCCTCGTATTCTTGGCATGACAGCATCTCCCGTTGATGCCTTGACAAGGGATATTCGGCAGGCCGCTTCTGAATTGGAGAGCATGCTGTGCAGCAAAATTGCCACCATCTCCGACGAGGCTTTGATGCAAAGTCAGGCACACCGTCAGCAAGTTGAGGTCAAGGAATACTATGACAGACTGGAAGATCCCGAATTCTCGAAGACGAGGCTTTGGGATTCCATTTCACGCTGTGTCCGCAGCAATCCTCAATTTAGAAGACATCTGGAATTTGCGTCCAACGCATCCTCAATCTTGGGGACATGGTGTGCTGACCGCTACTGGCAACTCCTAGCGACAGACAATGAGATGCTCAACATTGAAGCCAGAACTGGACGTGACAACTTGGAGCTCGACGTCGCCGCTGGCGATAAGGCGATGGCGGCTGTCGCTCAAGTGAGAGGGATCATCAGGGATCACGTCTTCGGGGCCATCCAAGCTGGTTCTCCAGAACTTTCGCCCAAAGCCAAGACGCTTTACGAAGTTCTTGAAGATGCTTTTTGTAAGCGGCAAGCAAAGAGATGCATTGTTTTTGTAGAAGCAAGATCCACTGCCTTTCTTCTGGCAGATCTATTTGAGCAGCCGGGGATGCAGATTCCTGGAATGAAGGCTGCCTACATGGTAAGACTAATCCTATGACTCTTCTCATGCAGGAACTGACTTACTATTCGATTAGATTGGCTCTCACTCTTCAACCGCCAGCGCAGCGTACATGACTTATAGAGACCAAATCGTGTCCCTACAAAAGTTTCGACGTGGTGAAACAAACTGTCTGTTTGCAACGTCCGTTGCAGAAGAGGGAATCGATATTCCACAGTGCGACGTGATTATCCGATTTGATTTGTACAAATCTGCGATTCAATATATCCAGTCCAAAGGCCGGGCACGGCAAAAGTCGTCACTCTATGTCAGCATGGTGGAGGTAGGAAATCTGGACCACATACGCAAACTACGACGGGCAGCCAGGGATGCTCATGCACTGCGACAGTTTTGCTCTGCCCTGCCTGAAGACCGCAAGGTTCTTGATGTCATCGTCGGCCCTGATATTCTGGCTGCCCAAGAGCAAGTGACTCAGGGAAGATTTACTGTCGCCGAGACAGGCGCTCAGCTTACGTTCATCACGAGCTTGGAAGTGCTATCAAAATTTGCCTCGTCGTTCCCAAAGCATGCTGAAGAAGGAATGCTGCACTTGGAGTACATTGTCACTTCCGTAGGGCAAAAGTTTACTGCTCAAGTCATCCTACCAGATGGGTCTCCGGTCAAAGTGTTTTTTGGAGAAGTGCAAAGGAGCAAGCAGTTGGCAAGATGTTCTGCTGCCTTTAAAGCCTGTGTATATCTGATCAACAAAAAGTACATCACTGGGAATCTACAGCCGGCGTTTACCAAGACATTGCCCAAAATGAGGAATGCAAGGCTGGCGATTTCATCAGATCAGAAATCCGAATATGCCATGCGAATTAAACCGGATTTCTGGTCTTCATGTCTCGCCCCAGAGCCCCCGACTAGTTTGTATCAGACAACCATAGCCCTTGACCAGCCGGAAGCTCTCGGGAGAGCATCTCGCCCTCTCATTCTCCTGACTAGGAAGCCGTTGCCCAACATACCGAGCACCCCGTTGTTTTTCGGTGGCGGTCGAACGTCGGTTGTACGCCTTTCGAATGCGCAAACTTCGTTCGAAGTGCTACCTCACGAGATAGAGGCGCTGGCAAGTTTTACGTTGAGGCTCTTTACCGACGTTTTTAGCAAGGAGTATGATGCCAAGTCGCACGAAATTCCTTACTTCCTTGCTCCCAGCAAGCTCTCATCAGGTGATGACAACGGAGTGGAAATTGACTGGGAAGCAGTGCAGTATGCCCACGAGAATGAGAAGCTGCGCTGGGAAGATGCTCCAAGGGAGTTCTTCAAAGACAAGCTCGCTACAGATCCTTGGGACGGATCTCGAAAGTTCATCTTGCATGGTATCAATGAACAACTAAAGCCATCTGATCCAACGCCAAAAGGTGTTCCGCAATCCAAGAGTCTAGGGTACAGAAAGGTTGAACCAATCATCAAGGAATACAGCAACAGCCTTTCTATCAAGTCGAGGAAGAGAATGAACTGGAGAGATGACCAACCGGTCGTCAATGCAGAGCTACTCCCGATCCGCCGAAACTTCCTGGACGAATTTTTTGTAGAAGAAGAGGGAGGTGGCGCTTGCTATGTCATCCTCGAGCCGCTGTGCGTTTCACCAGTAAGTCTCTTCCCCCGTAGCATTACGTTGCAGCGGCATTCTAACCTGTCTTTAGATCCCGATAGATGTCGTCTCCATGGCTCTGATTATGCCCGTAGTAATGTATCGAATCGACTCAGTCTTGATAGCTCTTGAAGCCTGTTCTCTCGTCGGTCTGTCTATCCGCTCTGATCTTGCCCTCGAGGCTGTGACAAAAGACAGCTTCAACACAGAAGAACACGGCGAACACCAGGTCGATTTTCAGCCTGGAATGGGCAAGAATTACGAGCGCCTGGAGTTTCTTGGGGATACATTCTTGAAGATGGCCACAACAATTTCCGTCTTCACCCGTCAACCATTTGCAGATGAATTCCAGTCTCACGTCACGCGAATGCTGATGTTGTGCAACCAGAATCTCTTTAAGCATGCCGTGGACAAGGACATGGCTGCCTACATTCGCACTAAAGCATTTGACCGTCGGACATGGTATCCGAGTAACATGACGCTGAAAAGAGGTAAAGCAGCTAAAACGGAGGCAAAGCATTGTCTATCGCACAAGTCGATTGCAGATGTTTGTGAGGCGCTTATTGGAGCAGCTTACATGACAAGCACCACCGAGAATATGGACATGGCGGTCAAGGCCGTTACAGCCATGGTCTGCTCAGACAACCACACAATGCTCGGGTACAAGGATTATTTTGCAACGTTCGTTATCCCGAAGTGGCACGGCCAGCAGACATCCGCCGCACAGCGCCTCACCGCGGACAGAGTTGCCGAAATCACAGGCTACCGCTTCAAGTCTGCCCCCCTCGTACGCAGTGCCTTCCGACATCCATCGTATGTCTATGAGAGGAACATCTCGGATTACCAACGACTCGAGTTCTTGGGAGACGCACTACTGGACATGGCAGTGGTGGACTTTCTTTTCAAGCGGTTCCCTGAAGCAGATCCGAAGTGGCTCACAGAACACAAGATGGCCATGGTGTCGAACCAATTCCTCGGCTGTCTCTGCGTCAAACTTGGTCTTCACAAACATATTCTGCTGGCTACAAATGCTCTTCTTGGCGACATTGGACGGTACGCAGGCCAACTTGAGCAAGCTGAGGAGATGGCTAGGCAGAAATCACAGGGCGGCGACCAAGACTCTTCTTCTGATGGAAGCTCCCCCCAAGCTGAAGCTCAATCAATCCCCCAGGATTTCTGGATCGATGTGCCGCAGCCTCCAAAAGCTCTGGCTGACGTCGTTGAAGCTTTGGTGGGAGCCATGTTTGTTGACTCGGGATTCTCCTTCTCTGTCGTACTGAACTTTTTCACAAAGTTCATCCAGCCCTTCTTTGAGGACATGGCGCTATACTCGTCGTTTGCGTCGAACCACCCAGTTACGGCCCTGTCACACAAGCTACAGGCGGAGTTTTGCTGCAACCAGTGGAAGCTTCATGTGGCCAATGTGCCGACGTCCCTAGATACCGGCATCGCTGTGGCGTCTGAGAGCGACCTTCTCTGTGCCCTTATGATCCACGGCAAGGTGATTGCGCATGCTACCTCGTCGAAGAGCGGCATGGAGGCCAAGGTGACGGTTGCCAAGCTAGCGCTGGAGAAGCTCGCACTTATCCAAGACGCGGCCCAGTTTAGAAGAGAGATGGAGTGTGATTGTGGCGGCGGCCCAGCAACCGTCTCGAGCTAGAACGACGGCCGCGTCAATCCTCTTAGAATCATGGCCCGCAGGTGCAAGTCAAGTCGGGGGCGTGTGCGGCGGCGAACCACATTCTCAGGGGGGATACATACAGACGGTGGTATGACCACTAGAGCTGAGCTGTCACATAGCACGCGAGAGATTTAACGTTTTCTCGTGCATGGCTGGACCTCGGCCTGTCGCAGCACCTTGCAATGGAAGCTGCATTGGAACACTCTTCGCGTCGATGGAAAACCCACTCCGATCGTCTAGAGGAGGAACCGTGGGCGTGATTGGTTCGGAGGAGATTGCTGGTGCGTGGTTACGGGGTCAGGGACACAGCTGACGAGATCTATTGAACGGGGTTTGACGGACTAGCCCAGGGAGGGGTGCGACGGGCTGAGCTGAGTCTGGGTTTCCCGTGTTTCTTGGAGGATAGAAGCTGGAGTGTTCCTTTGGCCTTTTGTTGCCTCTTACGTAGTGGAATGGAGCTACTGTACCGGCTGGTTTCGAAGTCGCCGCTTTTTCAGGGGCTTCCCTTGCTTGCGATGAAGAATTATGGCGGGTCTCTAGATAACGCAATATTTTTGCTCATACATCTTCGAGTCAGCTACCAAGCTATCAAAACTTTAGTCTCTGTCTCTTTTAAAGCCCCTGTATTGATTGTAGGCCTAACACCACGTGCGTAGACGCTCACGAATTCGAGATATCAGTATCGGGTAAACAGTTTACGGTCCTAGCTCATAAGAGTTTCGTATTGTTCATGATTGTATTAATTTCACGGAGTGAAAATGAGTGAACCATTTTCCGGAGAAAAAATAAATAGATAGAAATTACTGGCTAGAATCCTCGCTCTCATCAAATGCTCCCCAGCTGCTGTCCTTGTCCGCCAGCAAACCCAAAATATGCCCTCCCAAAAATCCCATCCCGTCGCAGATCAACAACGCCTTGCTCAAAAATGTTTCAATAAATGCAATAAAAAAAGAACAAAAGAAATATTTCCCATGTCAATGGTGCTGCTGCCGATAAACCCCACACACAGTTTTCCAATCCATCCTCCTCCATAAAAAATGCCCCAAATCCCATATTTTGTATTATTATTGTAATCATCATTATTTCGTTGTAGCGGCATCGACCTCGCTGTTCTCCTGGCTTGACCTTCCTCGTCGAGAAGAAGATGAGTCGAGTAGTCTTCTCTTTTTAATCTCCTTGCGGAGCTTCGCGATTGTCTTCATATCGAGCTGTGGGCCTGCTATGCTGGCAGGGCCCTTGGCTGTGGTGTTTTTGATGAGAGTTGAGAGTAGCTTTAATGCGCGCTCTTCGGGGATCTCATCGGATCGTAGAGAGGATTCGGTGTCCGAGTCGGAGTCGTAATCGTAGCCAAGGGCCAGCAGCCGCTCACGCTGGGTAAACGGCCTTGAAGTGTTTTGCCGTGATTTTTGAACGGCTGGAGCCACTCCCACAACGGATGCTTCATCATCGCCCATTTCAGATACATCCGTCGGAGTCATCGGCATCTCGGGCCATTTGGGTGTAGCGAGACTTTCCGTTTCGTTGAAAAGCCCTGGAAGGCTCTTGCCATCGTCACCAAATCCCTGGTCACTGAATAAAAGAGCCTCACCGTCCCGTCCTGGGTGTCTTTGCTTGCCGCGAAAGGAATCAACATCCGAGTCTGATATGCTAGTAGCATCATAGCTGCTGACGCTGAGACCTCCATGGCGATGAGTCGGGGATAGCGGATTGAAACTGGGCTGCTCCTCTGACGGTGTGGCTGGGGATATAAAGATGGATTCAGCACCAGAGTCGTCCTCTTTTCCGGTAAACTCGGGGGCCACAGGGCTGTCACCGGCCCGAGATCCAAGATGGTGGGAGGAGCCTCCAAAGAATTTCATATCATTGAAAAGTGAGTTGTGGGGTATATCAATCGAGGTATCTGCTGTGCGGATACTGCGACTCCCAGTAAGCTGATTGCTGGAGAAGTCAGATTGGACAAATGATGAGACTGACCCCCGCTTGCCAAACGTGCGTATAGAAGGGGGTGGTCTCTCGGTGTTTTCCAACTGAAGATTGCCAGAGCTACCAAATGTAAATGAAGGTGCATATTCTGAGTTCGACTCGATTGCGTCGTCCCAAGTGGACGTGGTCGGTGGGAGATGATCGCCTGCGTGCCTGTTGAACCGACTCCAGTCACTTTCGACTCTCTGGCGAAAGCTGTGCAGCTGGTTGGGTGAAGTCGGCGTCTTGGCGCGCTGTTGATACAGCTGCTTAGATCGGTCGGAATGAGGCGGCACAAGAGAGTTTAGATGTTCCCGAGCTGAGCGAACTGATCCTGGCAAGGTCCCAGAGAGCACCTTACCGGTAGGCATACTATACTGCCTGGGTTTGTAGCGAGGAACACCGGGCGGAGAGGCAGAGCGAAGTTCTGGGGAGAATGCGCTGCCCTCATCATGCATATAACGACCGTCTGCTGTCCTTGGGGCCTGCTGCGGGGTGGAAGCACGACTACCACTAATAGAAATCTGACCATATGAGCTTTTTGACTGGAGTCGGTGATCATGAGCATCGAAATCTGCCCTTGCAGGGCTGAGTTTTCCCCGTGACATTGGACGGCTATTGACAGTTTGTCGAGAGGATGAACGGATGCTAGGCTCAATTCTGGGAGAAGGCAAGTCTCTATAGCGATCAGGGATCGGCGGAACCGCATACGCGTTTCGAGAGGAGCTAGCTGTAGAAGCACTACCTCGTGGGCGATATGGAAGCGTTGTGCCAGTTACGGCAGGTTGGATATTTCTGTCGGCAACGTCCTCACCATATTCACGGGAACCGGATGCTTGAAGCCTTGACCTAAAGTCATAAGGTTTAAACTCCCCTTGGGCATCCAGAATATCGACGAAAGCCGAAGAGCGTCGACGTGGTAGTGAGAAATTCGGTGTCAAGGGTGTAAGTCGTTCTATCGTGCTACGACTTTGAGGTCGTTCACGGTCGTCATATTTTGGGATATTGCTCAACGCTAAGGGGGCTATGGATTCTTTGGGACTTCGACCGGTCACCTTGAGCGGAAACTGAGGTTGTGAAGCCTCGGAATCTTTTGGGTTTGTTCTCGGCCGCCCCTCAGTGACCCCTACAAGCCGAGGCTTGATCAGTCGCTGAGCTGGGTCTGGTGTTCTCGTTCCATTTTCACGACTGGCGATGATGCCTATAACAGCTGTTAGAAGCCCACACATTAAGACTATTGACTGAGATGCTTGTGGATAAAGACAAACCTCGAGCATGTGGAGAGGGAGCCAGGCTCTTCTGCGGGGATGTTGCGTCCACAGATGGCCGTTTGCTCAAGAAATCGAGTAGACCCATGATGGCAGCCCTAGATAGAATTGGCTGGCTAGGCCATACGACAAAAGCAAAGAATAGCCGAAAGAAGGGATGCTTCCCTCTTTTCCTGCTTTCACCGTTGTAGTCGTAAGGCAAACTAAACTCGCTGCGGCCGCTCTCTCTTTTTCACGGCTATGGAGAGAGGTAAAGAATTAGTTGCTCAGTTGAAAGTAGGCAGAGCGAGTGTCGGTGACTGGAGAAAGGAATTGGGAGCAGTATGAATATTAATAGGTGTACAAGACAAAGATTAGAGAAAAGGAAATGCGGAGGATGTAAATGAAGAGAAGGAAAAGATGGAACTGGGAGAAGGAGAAAAGAGTCAGGTCCGTCTAAAGATATCTGGGGGAGGCTAACAGACAAGCACCAGGGCCCAGCACAGGTATAAAAGATGTACCTACCTTACCCAGGCACTCAGGCACCCCACTGGCGTGTGCGGGCAGGGGTGTGTGCAAGCTAGCTATACAGAGTTGCACGGAGCAGAGCAGCGATCCCAGCAGCTACGAGCACAGCTTGATGGTGTGGATGGTGGATGGGCGCCTTGGCCCCTTGGAGCACCCGCCAAGCAATCTGGCCGGCGACGTGATGAAGAAGGCCGGTGATTGATCATGGCCCGAGTGAGATGGACAAGCATTCCTTGTTCGGGGGAAACACTGTGAGAGCTGAATGCTGGCTTGCTTCTGTACGAGTGCTGCTACTATCACTAGCAAGTAAGTTTCTGCACTTCTGCGTCATGGTGGGAAGCAGTGAAACATGAAGATGCGGGATACGGCACATACCACTACAGTATGTACGCTGAGATTACACTCGTGGACGCGCGAAGCCGCTGTAGAGGCCCAATGTCGCCCTGACCTGGCCAGATTACCCCTGGCAGTTGAGAAGAGAAGTGAAGACGCCGTCGCCGCCACAATGACGACCATCGAGCGCCAGCAGCCCGCACTACCGCTAGGTGCAACTCCATTCTCCGTTCTTGCAGATTGAGGGCCCCGCCGACGACAGACCAAACTGGCGCTGAAAACAAAAGAAAGCCTTGAGCTCAAGACCAAGCCCAGGTCCAGGTCTAGGTCCAGGTTCAAGACGTGATGGACGGAAGACGCAGTAGCCGAGATCGGTAGGGATTAGACAAACAGAGCCGGGCCGAGAGAGCGAGAAAAGCTGAAAGATTATTCCACGGACGGCGATGGATGGATGGACGATACGATGCGGACAGGGATGGCTCCGATATGGTAAGAGGCGTTTGGTGAGATGGAGCCCGCCTAACTTCCAAGCAGCGACCAGGTTGGTTGAAGAGGAGAAAATCTTGGGTCGAGGGCCAGGGTTGGGGAGTGGAGGAGATGAGCGCAAAGTACGGCGGGGGTCACCGAAAGGTACAAGGATCTGGTGGGCGGTGGTGCCCTGCAGCCCCGTATCCTCAGCTGGCCGATCAGGTACCAGGTGGTAGTGAAAACAGTTACTAACGCTCTGTCTGGAAAAAGCAACATGCATCCCTGTTTACGCAATCTTGAGTACGAGATTGAGATGGCGATTGCTCTTTTATGACCGATCCAGTGCAGGATAGGTAACTTTTAGTACAGCACATTTGATTCAATGGCATCAATAGGTACCTATAGTTGAGAGTGTTGACCTAGCAGCCTTCCATTGATAACTTCAATCTTCTACAAAGCACTTACAGTAAGCCAGGTACCTCTTGGTAGCCCGAGCCATCTGCAGGGGCTCAACACTTGACATGCAGGTACAAATTGAATTCTGGCCCACACTGCCGCAACATCCCTTTCACTCGTATCTACTCCATTTGACATTTGACAACCATGTCCAGATCGTCAGCAACTCTGTCACATGAGAAAGATGTTCAATCTCATGTAGCCTCTTCTTGGCAGGTGTTGGACGATTATACGTACGGACTTGCGTCAGTTAAATTTGACACCCGACTTGTGTCTCAGCTGTCAAGTCAGCGCCCAAAGCCCTAAAAGCGCCGCCGACGAGCCAGAATCTGGGGCATTTTAGCACTCGAACGGTGCTAGGCGTCAGTGGGGACCCGGCGATCTCACCTCACTGCACCTGCCTGAGCCCGCCCGGCTAAAACATTGAGAAAACACTGGAGCTCCATCCAATGCAGGTGTCCAGTCACAGTCACAAACTTGATCCATTTCTTCCACCACAGCTTATCATCGTCATTGCCTTTGTTCCTATTCTTTTCAAGCGTTACTTCTGTGGCGTCTCTAGACAAACGACAAAGTTTGACAAGTCGGCGTGAAGGCTCTTTGATGGGCCTATGGCAATACCGACACCTTTCCGACCTACGATGTTAGAGTCAGTGGCAGCTTATGATCAACTCTCCGCTTATCTCTACTAATATGTTCCGCATCATGTGGGTATGGACACATGCGGGAAGACGACATTCCTGTGGGGAGAGTGCGGCAGTCATCTAACGCAGTGTTCAGCCCAGGTAACAGCCATCAATTAAATCGTCTGTCGGCCGCACCGTCCAAGCCATAAACCCGATACCGTGGGTAAAACAGCATCAAGTCTAAGTCGCTGGTGAGATTGAACAATGGACAGACAGGTCCAGTCCAGTGTGCCGTGATCACACGGACACAGTCACAGCTCCGCACTTTGTCTGACATGACAAACGACAACTCCATCATCATTACAGGTGGTGCTACTATGTCCTTTTAGCTCTGCCTCTGTTTGCCCGCCATGGACGGTGAATAGAGGTGGTGTGGCCGATTCAGACAGCCGCTTTCTTGAGTCGACGCTTTCATCAGCCCATCTCCAGCAGCCGTCTCTGCTGCCTCGACCGTGCACCTCCAAGCCCACCGGTAGGGCATCGGGAGTGACGGCCTCTCTCCACGGCGGCAGGGCACAGACTGAAAACTAAGTCATCAAGTCTTACGGCGAGTCAACTCAACTGCTAGCACATATGAATTGCTGGGATTGTCGATTGAAGAGGCTCCACAGAGCATCATCTCAATTGCTCCCGGTGACAAACGAAGCCCAGTTGAAAGCAGCCATTGTCAAGCAAAGATGACTGCAAAGCACTGCTGCTATCCGCTCTGCCCCTGGCCAAAGCGTGGCATCCCGCTCCGAAACATGAGCCTTTGTCTGGAGATGGAATGGATCCCACCTCGCGAGGTACTCTGGGGTATGATCCCGACAGCACCACCATTCAACGTGCGCAAAGACACGGCAAACAGTCGTGGGATGGACGAATACGGACAGCTCAGCTCACATCACCGTTTCTAACGAACGTCTGCCTGCCTCCAGGACGATCACATGGAGTTCTTTGGGCTAGCTAATGAATCTAATTCCATCGCCCCTGCGAAAAAAAGAGCTATCACTTTCGCTAAAAATTAGGCGCCAACTTTCGTCGCTCAGGACGAGCATGTCATTGGGCTACCTGCACCAAGATCCTCGTCGCGATCGCCATTCCCTCCGGACTGGCGTTGAGATCGAGCCTGAACAGCAAAAGCCAACTGTGGGCCGATCTTGCAATCTGAGGCTAGATGCGTCATTTGGCTAATAACATTGTGCCCCCGGAACAGCCCTACTACGAAATTCGAAATTTGCCAAAGGTACGCCAGCAAGGGACTGCAAATTACCCGGTACGGAATTTTTTTCATTTCCCAGGATGTTTACTAGGTCTACCTATATCTAGTAAGTCTGCTGGATTGCTACAGGGCAGCAATTGGACGTGGATGCTTCTTAGACGTTCTCCAAGAGCTTCTAGCTGGATGCTCACGAAATGAGATGCCAAGCCGATGAACGCCTTTACCCCCAATAGTCAAGCTAGCTAGAGCTTGTCAGGGGTTTCCCTTCAACTCAGGAAAATCAGTATCCATGCATTGTACAACCTGAAGTGCTATATTGATTCAATTTACAGTTTACCCAAGGCAATAAGCGAATGCCCACTTCACCGTTGTGGTGCACGCTTAGTACCAAGACATGTGGAAAGGATCGTCTCGTTCGTTACTTGCCGCATAGATATCGCCCTACCAGCTTTACCTGGTTTGGTGGAGTTGGAGACGCAGGCGCTGTAGCAAGTTCGCGCGAACCTCCAAGATCCACAGCGGACATGATCAAAGGTGGTATTCGTCGGGGATCAAGACGTCTTGTTTGGCGCGTGGTGGTCCATTGCAATTAAACGTTGCCTCCCTGCCGCTGCGACAGATTCCGCTCCTGCGACAATATTTGTCATTCAGACCATGATGTAAGGTTTCCGCTGGAAGGGGCGCAATGTTGTGCTACTCGGGCTCACATAGCCCAAGGTGGCAGACGCCGACGAGAATGTGAGGCTGTAATAGTCTCTGTGCGCTCCGTATTCCATCACATTTCATTTACCGCGATCCAAAGATGGTGGGAAGGATTTGTCTTTGATTGGACAATTCAGGCCTCTGTTTTCTCATTCGTACGGAATGATTAACAGAGCGAATCTCTCGCACTGAGACCTACGCCGCCTGCAATTCGTTGATCGAGCTGCCTCCTCGACTCGTACGGTGAGCTTGGCGGCCAGGCTCTGGCCCATCTGCCGGCTGGTTCCTGGAGCTGAATCATGTGCTACCCCAGGTTTGTGATATGTTCCATTGACCAGACCATCGGGTCTCGGGTTGTGATGTGTTGTCGAGCTATTAATCCATGGCGCCTCGAGGACGAATCCCGCTTGGCCGTTCAAGACAGCGGCGCCATGAGCTGAAAGAGTGTGTGTCAGTTCTTCTCCCTCGCTTACATGGCATGGACGAGACGAAGAGACAGGGTGGACAATGCACGTCAATAATGACACTCTGCTTCAATTCAGTTCCATTTCGCGATAAGACAACACCATCGTGCTCATACTATCAAGGCCTTGGGATGGGTACAGCATCCATCTACTGCTTTTGTCGGCCCCCAATTATTACCCCGGACAACCATCGCTGCTCTATCAGTGGCCAATAAACGGGGCCTGTCTTTTTCGGCCTAGACTGGCACACGCAATTTAGCCCCATCGCGCTTCAAGCCGAACCCCCGCGACTGGCGTCCAGACTCACCTTTGCTTTGTTTGAGTGCTGATAGTCGGCCTCAAGTGAGTAACCAACTAATTCATCGCAGGATGTTGTCGGCAGGAGTGCTGCTAAGCGGCTTGGCCGGCCTGGCGGTTGCTCAGTTCCCGCCAAAGCCAGAGGGCGTCACCGTGCTCAGGTCCAAGTTCCACGAGAATGTCACCATTTCCTTCAAGGAGGTTTGTGGCCCATTCCTTGTTTCCAGCTCCACCGGCTGCTTGTCTTGTTACTGACTGAAGTGAATGAATCAGCCGGGCATTTGTGAGACCACTCCAGGCGTTAAGTCGTACGCCGGCCACGTCCATCTTCCTCCGCGGCTCCTTGAAGATGCAGACGGCGAGCCTCAAAACTATCCCGTCAACACGTAAGTGCAAACTTACAAGAAAGTCTAGAATCAGTCCATTACTCACACCATCTTCAGCTTCTTTTGGTTCTTTGAGGCCCGCAAGAACCCTGAAACTGCTCCCCTCGCCATCTGGCTCAATGGAGGGCCCGGGTCCTCGTCCATGCTCGGTTTGCTCATGGAAAACGGCCCTTGCTTTGTGAATGAAGATTCCAAGTCGACTGTGCTCAACCCGTGGAGTTGGAACAACGAGGTCAATATGCTGTACATTGACGAGCCCAACCAAGTTGGCTTTTCCTATGATACCCCCACCAACTGCACGGCCAATCTCTCAGACGGGGGCTTCAAGCTCGAGCCCGCCGACTTCTCCACCCAGATCCCCGACCTCAACTTCACCTCCATGGTTGGCACTTTCAGTAGCCAGAAGCCCACTCACACGACCAACAGTACTGCTCAGGCCGCCCACGCCTTGTGGCACTTTGCCCAGGCCTGGTTCTCCGAGTTCCCTCACTACAAGCCCAGCGACGATCGCATCAGCATCTGGGCTGAGAGTTATGGCGGCCACTACGGCCCGGGATTCATGCGCTTCTTTCAACAGCAAAACGAAAAGATTGCCGATGGCACGATTGAGGATGAGCATGCCCACTTCCTTCACCTGGATACACTCGGCATTGTCAACGGTTGGCTCGACTCTCTGATTCAAGAGGAGGCGTACATTGACTTTCCGTACAACAATGTGAGTTCTAACATGCAAAAGAAGCAAAGAAAATGAGGCCATTCCTTTGTCACTTTGAAACGCACTACTAATGATTATTTCATTTCTCGCCACCAGACTTACGGCATCCAAGTCTTTAACCAGTCCATCTACGACGAATTAAAGCACAATTTCACAAAGCCAAAGGGCTGCAGAGACCAACTAAAGAGATGCCAGCAGAGCCTCAGTCTCTTTGACGTTGCGACCGTCAACGCCCAGCGAGTCAACTTTGTCGACCTCTGCGAGATGGACAGTTGGTGCGACGGTGCGGCTGTTGGCACGTACTTTGGCCTCGACAGTGGTTGGTTCGACATTAGCCATCCTCTCCGGGATCCCTTCCCGGCGAGCCATGCTTATGGTTATTTGACCGAGGAGGCCGTCTTGGGCGCCCTTGGATCCTCAGTCAATTTTACCGCCACTTCGGCTGCCGTGAGCAGCAACTTTGCCAGCTCTCACGATGACCAGCATGGAGGATTCATAGATGCTGTGGGTTATCTGCTTGACCACGGCGTCAAGGTTCACATGATGTACGGTGACCGTGACTACGCATGCAACTGGATTGGTGGCGAAAAGGCCTCTCTGGCGGTCCCCTACTCTCACTCCAAAGACTTTGCGAACGCAGGTTACGCACCACTCTTGTCGGAGAAGGGCGTGTCTGGCCTGACTCGACAATATGGTAACTATAGCTTTTCCAGGGTGTTCCAAGCGGGCCATATGGTGCCATCATACCAGCCCGAAGCTGCTTACGACATTTTCATGCGCGCTACTTTTAACCGCGATATCGCGACCGGACTGCTGCCAGTCAAGGATGATCTCTCAACAGATGGGCCTAGTGATACCTGGCACGTCAAGCATGAACCGCCAGAGAGGCCTATGCCCAAGTGCTACATTCTGGCACCTCAGAGCTGCATAACTGAGCTGTGGGAGAAGGTTGTGGCTGGTACTGCCCAGGTTAGGGAGTGGTTTGTGCTTGAGGAGATTGAAGAAGAGCAGATGTCGGATGAATTGTAGTAGCGTATATCAAGTGGTGTGATCAATTTTTAATTCTTTAGTTAGTCATCTTTGAAGCCTTTTACTGCATGCCGATATAGACAAGATGTATGGATAGTACGGCTGTTGGAAGCTTCAACATTCAGCGCTGCCTTCTTACACTAAGACACAAGACTAATACACTTATATCACATTCAAGGACAAGGCAGCAAAAATAGCCATATGCATACTCTATTCTCAGCCTCTGTTGCGTATAACGTACAGACATACTGAATTATTATTGGAGTGTTGGGGGCCACTCCCGAAAAGTAGGAAAAAGCACAAGCCAGGAAGGTCCCCGAGATAAGCGGTTGGCGGGTTTACGCGCCCAACATGACCAACCCTTCTCTGGGGCTAGAATCCGATTGGCGTTGCTTTCCGACACGGTTTCAAGCTCATAAAAGCAAAAAGCAAGTACAAGAAAGAAGGGATGCAATATTGGAGGTGAGCTCAGGGGCGGAAGCAGGGAGGTTGCCGTCCAATGCAAGGGAGACTGGATGATAATCACAATACAGGGGTATTTCAAACTTAAAGCCAAATGATTTCGTGTATTCATGGTAGGTAGATTACAAAGGAGAGAAGACTGAGGATCTAAGAGTGTGCAGAGCACAAAACATTATATCCATTAATGTGATGTCAAAAAGGTGTATATCGAAGTGAACCCATTTATCCGTTTATTCCCCCAACCCGACCCTCCATTCCCATATCCATTATTGATCCAGAGCCGACACATAATTATTAACACGTCACGAACAGAGAGCTCAATGTACAAAGCCGTCCCAATATTGACCCGACTCTCAGGCGGGGGTGATGAATGTGCTAGTACTGTGGGATGGCATCGGTGCAGAGAAGAGCCAAACCAGCCTAGAAACGACAAGTTAGCTATATTAGCTGCGACTGATGAGGGTTTTGAGAGGGGACTTACAACGGGGATAGCGCAGCACTTGGGCTGACGGCCGATGGAAGCGCAGACGCTGCCAAAGGACTTGCATTTGCTGGGAGCCTCAGGGGCTGTTTTTACCTTGTTAGTCGCAGACAAACAAAGAGGATGGATGATATCCAGAGGGTACTCACGAGTGACGCAATCGACATCAGCGACACCAAGAACATCGGTATCACAGCACAGAGGGTTGCTGTACAAAAGTCCCGGGGGGCACCAGGCTTCGGTGCGACGGGCGAGTCCCGCGGGAGCCTCAGTGGAGGGAGCAGCGAAAGCTGCGGTGAAGAGAAGAGCGGCAACGGCGAAGAACTGCATCTTGACTGATGTTTGGATGTTGTATACAACGAGAAGAAGTATTTAAAGGAGTGAATGTGAAGTGAAAGATGAACTTAGCGAGTGGATTGAATGAGCGGGTTGGAAAATGAAGCTGGTTTGATACTGATGAGATAGGAGAGAGAGAGAAGAAGTTGGGATGGAAAAGGACTTGCTATTTATCTCCTTTTTGGAAAGGGGAAAATGATATTGCTATTGCATCTCTGTGTATCGTGAGCTGCGTGTGGATGGAGTCTCTCTCTCTTTCTTGTTTTTTTTTCTTCTCCCTGCATGAAAGGGGCGGGAACGGGAACCAAGAAGCAATAGTTTCGTGTAAGCCGCTCTCCCTGCGTTTAGTCGAGGCTTGTTTTCTGACAGCATTGTGTGAGGCGAAAAACATAAAGAAAAGGAGAATCAGAGAAGTCCTTGTCTTGGAGTCATTTCGGAGGACTGCTACTCCAGGTTCTTGGGGAGACAATGAATGGATGGTAGAGACATTTTGG
This sequence comes from Trichoderma guizhouense, assembly GCA_002022785.1. Classification (NCBI taxonomy): domain Eukaryota; kingdom Fungi; phylum Ascomycota; class Sordariomycetes; order Hypocreales; family Hypocreaceae; genus Trichoderma; species Trichoderma guizhouense. Next base: position 1,658,069 of record LVVK01000005.1, on the reverse strand, counting down.
TGCTGCCCTTGCAGCAGTGGTGAAATTGGCCCTGCTCGCCGGTTTGTTGGCAACTTTTTTTCTTATCCCTTGGTCTTACTTATGATGATGAGAACAATTTTATTCGTGATACTTTTGTTGGCTATCGGGGTCGACTTGAGAAGCTGTTTCTCATGTTCTCTCCCTTGTACTGCTTTAGGTGAAGTTTTTGGGTAGTGTGGGGGATGAAGCAAGGCTAGGAGACGGGTTGTTGTAATTGACATGTGCCACAAAGCATGCATGTCGCACTTTTTTGCGGAGCTGTTTTCGGGATGAGGGAAAGCTGGATGATTTTACTGATGCAAGGTTTAATTTGATGGCGGCTGAATGTTATTTGATGGGGTGAGTGAGTAGGCGAGGGTCGGGTATATCTTGGTTTATGCTATATTGAGGCTGGTGATTCATCGGATGCAGAGCCATCCGGGCTGTTGGATTGGCTCAGACGAGGGATGCCTACGCAGTGTCTGTGTGTATAATAGCTGTATAAGATGTCTGTATAATGTGTATAAGTGAATACATTGTGCATTACATGGAGGGAGGCTTTTCAGTTGGTGTCACAGTATTTGATTACCCTATGATGAAGTAACGTAAGTTATATGCTTGTAAGCTGATTGGGTCGGGCAATAGACCATATGAGATGACAGACACGATCATGATAGGCGGCGCGTATTATAAAACTGAGATTGGTCGATGCAAAAGAGTCAATTCAGAGCAAGATTGTGTGATACGTACAGAGATGTAATGTGAGAATGCAGGCAGATGATGCTTGTACGGGCATGTAGAGCCTCACCGCAATGCAAGCCGTTATGCCTACAGTGACAAATCTCTTTCTTTGTTTGTCCTTGTTTTCGTCCTACTTTCTCCCTGCTTCCTATAATTGCTACTACACTCATTCACCATCCTCAGCTCTGACGGGACAAGAGTCCAGGCCTCAGCCGCACATGCAAACCCCTGTCTCGCACCTCTAATTCGACTGCACTCCTGCATAAAAGACGGGACGCGACGTGCTCCCTTGCCTCTGGATGACGGCTATGAATCATTTATTCCGCGGGTCCAAGATAAGTTGCGAGATTGCGGTGGCGATCGGTTGCTGTTTATTGGCTGGACGCGTCCATCTCCCGCGGTTCCCTGGCACAGATCAGATCAGCCTCTATTACCTTATGCAAGGCACGGTTTCTCAGTATTACTAGTCTGATGCCTTGCATGCTTACTAGTATTACAAGTTCTATTTCTATTAGTAGTATCACATGCTTTGTTTACTTTCAGCCGTCTCCAAGTGTGGTATGGAGACAGCTACAGGCACTTGAAGCTTCAATCACTGGTGATGACTCTTAGAAAGACATCAGCTATTAACAGTTTGATGAGAAAAGTGCTATTAGAAAAAAATACATTTGTAGAGGATAGAACTTGATGTTGTAGCAAGAGCGACGGGCAAGAGAGAAATGGCGTTGCATTGGTAAACCTTGTCCGCCTTTAATGTTGTTTACGCAGCTTGGATCCAGGGTATCTCCATCACTCCATCTACATCTACATCTAAACATTAGCTGAATCAAGGCTCTTCAAGTTCTGCCTCAATATCTCCTTGTTTCGTATCATTTCGGCCTGTTCATACTATTGAATATTTCCACAGGCGTCGCTTTATTCCATTTGGAAGACCATACAGCCTCCAAGATGACGACCCCAGCGTATGAGGAGACGCCAACAACAAACGGAAATGGCCATATAGACGCAGATGAAGATATTACCATGGACACAGGAGAGGAAGCAGCCACAAACGCAAACACCAGCATGGAAATAGATGCACCCGTCCCGATCCCATCTCTTTACTACCGCTCTTCAACCCTTATGGCAGAGATCTGGAAACGTGTCTGCACTGCGTACTCCCGTGTCCCTGGAGTGCACATTTTCTCCCTTGAAGAGCCGCAGCGCCGTGTTGAAAATGCTTTTACCCCGAGATGGATGCCATTGGGGCCTCCAAGGCTGGGACCAAGAGATGGCGGCTATGGTTGGTACTTCAGAAACGCAAACGCAGCCACCCCTTCGTTTGACGCTCACAACCCTTCCACGTATCTCATCGACAGCGGCTTATGGACTGCATGTCAACAGTCACGCAATATCATGTTCGATGCATATGATTTTGAAAGTTGGAACCGCATTATTGCATCACATCCTGATTTATTCGATAACGAGCTGAAGCGACAGAGTTTGATGGATTTCCCAGTGTGTGCCCATTTCAGAGACTTGGGAAAAGACCGTATTTTTGGCCTCTTCCCAAACAAGGACTTGATCTTTTTGCAGTCGACAAAGATATAGAGTGCCATTTGGGACTGGCAGATGCCCTTGGGGGGGAATATATGGGCTCTCTGCACTCTGCCCAACATTGCGCTGGAGTTGAATCCGGCCTGGGGTCACGGCTTATCACCAACAGATCATGAGGCCAACTCCAATCATTTTATTGTCAAGTATATTGCCGAGTTGGCATCTATGACTTCAACAAACACTACCATATGGTTTGTTGACGAAAGATTCAAGCGAAAGACCATTGCGCCCACGCAACAACAAGCAACCATGGAGCACAGACGCCGCGTCTTTCAGGGCAGCGACCGCCAGTACGTGCAGGTCATGGGCAACGGCTTCCCACTAGATCATGACCGGTGGCAGCTGGTCCCTCAGAAGATGCTCCCCATGACGGATCCTCCCATATGCGATCCCTTTGGGCCTGGCGGTCACATGTGGACATGGAAAGAAGACCTCCTAGATCCTAATGGGGATGGGCTACACTGGAGCGGCGAGTGGTTTATTCATACACTCCAATACTATATCATCCAAGCCAGGGCCAAAGCTGAAAGGGAAATGGACCGGAGGGAAGCTGAAGCCAAGGCTTTAACTGATAGAATTAATGGCAAACCTGGGAATGGCGGTTCCAACGATGGAAGCCCTACGAATAGCCATTCCAACGGGAGAAGCACTACGAGTAGTGATTCCAACAATGGAAGCTCCGCAAACAGTTCTTCCAAAGATGAGAGCCCTACGTATAGCCATTCCAAAGATGGAAGCCCTCCGAATAACTATTCAAACAATGGAAGCCCTACGAATAGCAACCACAGCGAAAAGGAAAATAGCAATGGCGAGCATCTTGATGATCAGAATGGCGACCGTACATCTGATGATGGTAGGCTTAATGAGAAGACGGTTAAAGAAACAAACTCTTATTCATCCGACATCGATTTTAATGGAACGGAAGTCAACCGATTTGGACTCCTTGCCGTTGAATTCTTCTGAGTCTGAGTAGAGGTTGGATACGTGGAGCTGAGATTGGTGTTGATGGAGTGTCGTGTCATGCTCATGTCATGTAATCATGGCATAGCTTTGTTCAATACTTGTTAAACATGATAGGTATCCTCCGTTGTTTCATCAACTCGTAATGACAGCATTATATATCCAGTTCCCCAATATCGTTCATCATCCTGTGCGTTTGCTCGTAGGTCTTGACGACGACGAGGCTTCTGACTGGCTTTCAACGTCTTTTTGAACTTGCCTTGGCCATCCCATCTATTCATTGATGCAACTTTTCTCAATACTTATTAAATATAGTGAATATTCTTCATTTTTTCCGTGCAATAGAAGAGAAGAAGAGAAAGACCCCATGTATATTACAATGAAAAGCTCAGGCTACTGCGTAAATCTTCTCAGCGCATTATAAGAGCTTTGTGTAAGTTCCAAATTCCCATGCCAGCTTGTTACTTCTTCTAGAACAGATTGCGGAACTTGGTAAACCTTGTCAACTCGCGCGTAAGAGTTAAATGACAGACCTGCATCTCCATCTAGATCATCACAAAAGTGCAGCTGCGTGCGTGTCCTACGGTTCATGGGCGATGGTGCGATTGGAATGTACAAGTCTCTGCTAACATTGGAGCTGAAGCTTTTGGTTATCTAGTATGAGTATATTAGTCTTGGAATCATCTTATTTATGATCTGTGAATAATTGTAATCTTACAGTTACGACTTCTAGCCAATGCTGTTGAGTTTTGGATCGCCCAACAACGATGACCATGTGCTCTCTGACGGCTTTGGGCAATTGAAGGGGGGTTGCAGATATATCTTCATCCAATTGATCAGGTAAAATGCGATATACTTTGCCTTGGTAGGAGTTATGATCCCTCATGATTCGGAGATGGCTGGATGCTGATCAATATGTGAATTATAATAAAGAGCTGTTTTTGCTTCTTTTGTTGAATTATTCCAAGAGAAGTGGAAGCTGGAGCACCAGTGGACGGAAGCATCGGGAGTAAATGATAAATAGACTGCGTAGAGTCCCGTTAAGTGTAACTGGTCAACTACTTACATAGTTTATAACTAGTTCTGGATAGCGGTTAGAAAGACAGCGTGAGTTTAATCTACTAAGCCATAGTAAATCATAGGCAAATATCTGTATTTTAGTTTAATGTATTGCAAACACTGTGGTGCCTTAATATGTTATCATTTCATCTAATCATTAACGTAACTTTGCGCGATAGTCGTTCAACTTATTGATTGCCTCTTTGCAATGCTCTCGGGTCTCTCTTTCATTACATCGGGGGGTACAATGGTTCTCACATTCAATCCCCTGTCTGGTTCAACCAAAAATGTGCGCAGCTGATCATAAGACTCCTGCTCAAGTTCCAAAGGCATGCCATAATCGTCGTATTTTCTTTCCAAAGCCCGCAGCGGGACTTCGTAGATCGTATCCGTACGTAAGTATGACTGAGATAGTAGAGTTGATTCCATCTGTAGATAATTTTCCATGTGCAGCTGCATGTCTGTGAAGTAGTCTTTGGGCACTGGCGCAATTGGAACATACCACCCCTGGGAAACGCTGGGGTGTATATCCTCCGTTACCTATTACTATGATGTTAGATGCCTATAATGGTATCCCCTTGGTATAGGTATTTGCGGTCTTACACTTGCGACGTACACACAGTCGTCATATTTCTTAGATTTCATAAGAACAACGGCCGGACGAGATCGAACTGAGCGTGGTATGGGAAGGAATTGCCCATCATCGTCCCATTGATCAACGGGCAGAAATTGATGTACTTTGCCTTGAGGTGACTTTGGGTTCTTCATGGTTTAAAATTGAGTAAAAGAATAGAAATACGGACTGGAATAAGGAGTGGTTTTTATGTCCTTTTTATCTTTGTTGTATTGAAAAAGAGCGGGAATAAAAGAGCTTACATGTGTAGTTGAGCGGAAGCATCGGGAACAACCATATACAGTCCGGGCACTCCGTACACTGTAGCCGTCCATCGCCGTAACTAGTTCTAGCTAGCTAATACAAAGACAAAGAGTTTAAATCGGTAAATCGGCATTCCTTAACTAAACCATATCAAGGCAATAGAGAGATATTTGGATTCTATCTTGATGTATTGCAAACACTATGGTGTATTAATCATCGGTCATCTAACTGACCTAACGAGCGCAAAGAAGTAAATTGCCATAGTTGATTCGCTTCTATAGTAATGAGAGTTCGGTAAATGCTTGCAAATAATTTGTGATCGCTGGGGTTAATTCAGTGAGCGTGTAAGTGCTCCCCAATAGTTTCATGATCGCCTTTTTCTTCTTATTAGTATATTAATCTGCGTTTATCCCATGGTACGGATTTTAAGGTCCATCTAATCGCTGTCATGAGATGAAAGCGGCTCTTTCATGCTCCCTCTCTAATGCTTCCCACCTCTCTATCTCATGTTCCCGTAGCCTACCAGGGAAATATATGGGTAGCAAGGCCTTGCCTGCATAAGGAACCTTGGCCTCAAGCTCAAGCAGAGTATCCATAACCTTATGCAATCCCACAACTTCTTCAAGTTGGACGGGTATACCTAGGGCTTCAGGCGTGCGAGGAGCTCCGGCTAGGACGAGGTTCTGCATCATTCCTAGCGCACCGACGGCAACCATGAACCAGGTATGAGCCTTGAGGCCGGGTACAGTGATAAGAAGAGCAACCCAGAAGACTAGTTGCACAGAAGCCGTCGTTATCCTCAAAATTTGACTGCCTTCTGTAAACTCAACCCGAGTAAGATATTCTAGGTCAACACCGATATACGAGTCTTTGATGAAAACAATTGCAGTTCTAGTTCCGTTCCCTTCGGTCAAGGTGAAGACTTTGCAGCTGGCACGAGTACGATCGCCACGGAACGTGCTATATCCCGAGAAATGCGCCGTCGCGTAGGCCAATACGGTACCTCCAGCAGTAATAAGCAGTATTTCCCATTGACCATAAAGACCTGCCGGAATTGCAGCAATACCTAGTTGGATGATAGTAGTGATGAGGCCGGAAAACCATGGCCAATCCTTGCTCAGAGATCGATTAATTGGAGAGCTTTGAACAAATTTGTACACAAATATTTGAAGGCCCTTTAGACGATTTAGACGAGCATCGGGTTCCATGAGTCCATACATTGAGGCGTCTTGTTCTGAAATTCTGCCCGATTTTAGGGCATCCTTGATTAATGGAGCGCTCCAGTACTCGTGGTTTCGAACCAGCCTCCCCAGAAGCCATGACTGATTGGCGCTGGTAGTAGGCATTGAACTGGCTCTCGTAATTGTGCAAGGACAATCTGGGTCTGGGAGGGCTTTGAGATTTCCCACAGCAAATAGCAGATGGCTAAAGGCATATGCAACCCAGCCAAAGGAGAAGGCCATGGGCCGGAAGCGATTCAAGGTGAACTGCGCGAGTGCCTTTTGAATCACATCGCCACCGACGAGGAGCAGCAGTGAGAAAATATCGCTGGGGTTTGTCCACTGGTCGCGAAAGTCGTTTGCGGTAGTTCGTGCATCTTCTGTACTTCGTATCATGTTGAGGCCGAGGCCAGCGAAGCTTATACGAGGTGCCATGAGCGAAGCGGTTAACCGCCTGTATTATCATGGCACAAGTGGATGCCTAGAGCATAACACAATCTTGTTATTGCCTTGAAGGAAGCAAACAGGGAACAATATTGATCCATTCACAGTCGTACAGAATGCATGCATCTGGTCGGGCACAGGTTATTAGTTCCCTGCTTCAGCAGGCTCTGATTGGGCACATGGGCAGTCTATGCTTGACTCACGAGACTGAGTCTTTAATTGCATCTGTTCCGGTTCGGCCATGATGCATGTTTGGAGTTCAGAAAGATGTATTGATATCTAAATGATCGAGTTGCCTATTTAGGTATACAGCCCAATTTGGACTTCAACAAGGTACCTCCAGGTATTGTGCATGTGTTGTCGAGAAGATGGAAGTGAAAGCGCTTGACTGATAATAGCTCAAGAGGGTAATGGGAGCTAGCGGTGTTACGTAATGATGCAGCGTACCAAGTTGTCAGAGTTGGTAATATAGAGTAGACTAACACATACGCTTTCAACAAACAAGGCAAGGTGCCAGAGTGGTTAATGGGTATGACTCGAAATCATA
>LVVK01000005.1:1608524-1650525 GCA_002022785.1 Trichoderma guizhouense | reverse complement strand
CTCGAAATCATATGGCTTCGGCCGCACAGGTTCGAATCCTGTTCTTGTCGCTCTTCTTTTTTTGCTGTTTCTACGTATCATCACTTGCATGTTGTTAGTGATCCAACATGGTTTTTTTTTTTCTGTTCATCTTCATGTTATTGGCCCTTTATCGAGTCTAAGACATTATCTTCTTTTTCTCCAATTCCTCAAAGAAACGAGCCTCGTCCACCTCCTTAGGCGAGCGTTTGTTCTGAACAAAGCCCCGAATGCCCGACCTTGAGACGACAAAGTCGATAAAATCAGGTACAAACCTAGCCTGTGATGCCTTGGCCCGTTCCCTAAAGCAAGCAATATCTTGGCGCACTTCGCTGAGAAACAAGTCTCTGGCTTGCGCCCAATCCCATTCTTTCTCCTCCTGGTAGTTGTTAATGTGCATATCAGACTTCGTCCTAACTACGATGCACGGCTGCTTAAAATACTCGCAGACCTGCAGAAGACGGATGTCGGACTAGGCAAAAAACATTAATCACAAACACTCTTCTATCTATAATCCGACACCAGCACCGGCACGGTAAGACTCACCTCGGTCAGCGTTGTTTCATGCACTAGAATGACCTTGTCATAGGCAAACAGCTTCTGGCTGTAGTAGTAGCCATACGCAGTCACGCTCTGTGTTCCAGCCCCTGGAAGATCATACCATACGCATTTGTGCGCCGGATCGGGGTAACGATGTCGTTGTCTAGTTACCTCTGAGCTACCGGTGGGAGCCCAGTCAGTGTCGCCTTCTTTCAGATTTCGAATGGCGTTGAGAAGTGACGACTTGCCCGCGTTGACATTGCCCGCGACAGCGATGTTGGCGATATCCGGGCGAGTGTCATAGTTGATGTCGCGTTTGGCCTCTTCAATGTCCTCGTCTGAGATTTTAGGCTCGGCTGGATCAATACCACTAGCATATCACAAGTTCAAGTGTTAGCTGTTGAGACACAACTGACTGCCCGAGAGGGTTGCATCTCTTACAGATCACGCATGTGCTGTTCCAGGGCCTCTCGATATTCGCGCTCTCGCTTCAACTCTTCCTCCAACGCATCGTCCCATATAGACTTGAGGATCTTACCACCCACGCCAAAAGCGAATAAAATTGGAACGGCGGCGGCCATGGGCCCCTCTACGAACAAAGTCGTCCAAGTTTGCTATGTAAGACCAAGCTCTAAGAGACCGCCAGAGTCCTCGACTGGAAGCGGTATCACGGTTTGGGCAATGAGTAGAGCCACAGCCGCCTGTTAGCAAGAAACCTGAGGTGACGACTGGCTTTTGGGATGAAGATGATATGCCTCGTCAGCTTCAAAAATAGGTCAAGATGTCGGGTGTTTAAATGCGCAAATGGCCTGGCCCCGTTGAATCCAGTTTGCATGTATCAATGCGTGCATAGGCGAGCATTAATCACCTCCAGCAGAGCGTCGAACTTGGCACATGCAAGCGGTGATAATACGTGGGAGCCTGCCATCCACTGCCCGCCCTACCAACCACAACTCGAACGAATCGCATCTCATTGGCCTCGCGTCACGAGAGAGAGGGCATGCAACAGCCTCACCAATCGTTCATCAGGCGTTGAAGATCATCAGGCTGCCTTGAGCTAGCGGAGAAATTTATGACAACATTTCTCACCGAAATCTGCGACTAGAAGACGCAAGGAGACTTGTTACATGCTTCTTTTCGGATTGCAAGGCCAATGATTTCCATTTTCACAAGTTTGTACAGTCTAGGCCACTAGCAAAGGCTTTTAGCTGCTGAGGCACGACAAAGAGGGATGCTTCTAATATTCTCTCACAGATCATGCATGCACTGCTCCAGACCCCTCGTGATGCTCGTAATCCTCCTTGACACGCTCCCTCTCTTCTTCAGCGCGTTGTTTCTCTTCATTGGCGCGCCTCTCAGCTCCCTTTTTCTCTCGCTCATCCCGCCGCAGCCGCCGTTGTCGCCGCTTCTCGCGTCGCTCTTCTTTCTGCTCTGCTGTTTGCTGTTTTCGTCGCTCCCATAGTCTAACAAACACAACGGCGCCTATGGCAAGGGCTTGGTGGATTACCTGGCCGTTTTTCGCTCCAATCCAGTAGCTGAGGGCGGCGCCGAGAGCCAGCATGAAGAGGTCGACCGAAAGCCTGAGAGGTAGATGCATAGCTGACACCAGTGGATTGGGATACTTGGTTAATATGAAAAGAAGGTGAAGGCGGATTAAAAGAAAGGGACAAGTATTTCAATGGCTTTACTTATACGCCAAGGCACATACCTGGCCTTTGGCTGAGTCATAACATTGCTTGAGTAAGAAAGGGGCCAATGCTCATCTTATGAACCAGAATTTGAAAGAATTCAATCGAATTGCTATTCGTTGCGCTACGAGGAATAAATGGTCAAAGCTCGCTCACTCGAAGTTAATGCCTAATATTCCTCGATCCGAATACCGTTGATCTCAATGTCTCAAAATTGTATCTCTATCAATAAATCATCGCTGTCTACTCCGTATATAATATCCCTTTGTATCTATCCCTCTATCAACAAATTATACAGAAACCACCAAGTCTAAAAACACCAAAATACCATAAGTAATCACTGCTTATCCTTGTTCCATCCATTCCACCTCTCAAAATCCTCCGTATCCAAATCAAACAAATCCAACATCCTCCCCACACTCTGGTCCACCAAATCCTCCACCGACGAAGGCTTGATATAATACGCCGGCACAGGAGGGAAAATAATCGCCCCCGTCCTCGTCACATCCAGCATGTTGCGCAGGTGAATCTCGCTCAGCGGCGTCTCCCTCGCCACCAGCACCAACCTCCTGCGCTCCTTGAGAATCACGTCCGCCGCCCGCGAAATCAAGTCGTCGCACAAGCCTGTAGAAATAGATGCTAGGGTTTTCATGCTGCAGGGCACGACAATCATGCCGTCGACGCGGAACGAGCCGCTGGCGATGGGGGCTGCCATATCGTTGATGTTGTAGGTGTGGTCTGCGAGGGCGCGGACGTTGGAGGCGTGGTAGTCGGTTTCGTATTTGAGTGTTGCTTCGGCCCATTTGCTCATGACGAGGTGTGTTTCGACGTTTAGTCGGCGGAGGGCGATGAGGAGCTTGATGCCTAGGATTGTGCCTGTGGCGCCTGTCATGGCGACGATGATGCGCTTGCGGCGAGATTGAGAGCGGGAGATGTGGTGGGAGATGCTGGAGTTGGCATTGTCGGGTACTGTGAGAGATGGAGACATGGTGAGGAAGTTGTGTTTGTGTATTTGGAAGCTTTGTCACTTGAAGATCGTATAGTGAATACGAGACTTAGTTTGTAACTTTGTGTGTGAAGAGGAGGAAGCGCTTGTGGGTTGAGTCGAACTGAGTTAAAGTGCTTGTAAATTGATTTGATTCGAGTTGAGTGTTTGTGAATTGGGCTCAGTTGAGTTGAGTGGAAGTGTTTGTGAGTTGAGTCGAGTTGTATTGAATTGCTGCTGTGATAAACAATCCAGATCAAGGGCTACAATCAATCATCTTTATACGTATCCATCCCCAACTCGGAATCGGAACATTCAGTCATCCAATAAATTTCCGAAGAATCTGCAGCTTAATGCATGTCCGGTAGTTGAGTGACCTCATACTACCGAGCAAAGCTGCGCGTGTGTTAAAACATCACGCTCCGAGCTACCGAGGTGCCGAACTCAGGGGGACTAACTTGTGAGATCAGCGTCATTATATCACCACTTTTACAGACTTCGGAATCATGAAGCATTAAGTTTTCATTAGTTTAGCTCCGACGTTAGGACATTATATCATAAAGTCGTCGGAATTATGGATTTGAACAGGAGTATCCCAGATCGTTGAGAGAATTTCTCTCCGCAACGCACACAGGTTTCATAATATTACGATTATACGAGAGCCTATACCTCATAGTGACTAGGTTTACAAGACGTTGGCCTTTCTCAAAATTCATCCACGAACTCATATGGCGCTATATCATTTGAGTCAGCTTCATGCACTATGTACCCTGGCCGGGAAATGCTCACCTTTCATAATCGAGTCGAGATACATCAGAGGCGACAGGCCCGACGTGTCCCAGGGATACATGTATTCGTCCATTGACCCACTAACACGGAGAAATTAGTAAACCCCCTCAATACCGCTTCAATATCAATAAGCGTACCTTTCACCCAGCATCGCGGTAAAGTTGTAACCCATCACCGTCTCCATCATCGGATCTATTGGAGCTGCGTTCTGCCCTCTCGGCAAAGACTGATTCTGCTGCACCACGTTGTCTGCCTCTTGTCGTTCAGGAGATGACGAACCACAAGGAGCTTTCTGTATGGCGTTTTGCAGAGCCACCAGTGCTCTGGTGTGATTCATGGACAGCCAATTGTTGTTTCCCGACGCATCAACCATCATGCCAGTCTCGTCGTCTGCCTGCGCTGCCCGGGAGAAAATTTCCATGACTCGCTGCAGCACATCTCGACTCTCCTGGTCATGCCGCGTTTCCTCCCACAGACAGAGTAGAATGGTGGCACCCAGGACTGAATGGATCAAAGACCAAGTCCGGATGGGAATAATGCTCACCGCCTGAAAATCAATGAATGCCTTTGCCGTACTCATCAAGCTCTCCTTGGCCTGAGCCCTAAGAGCTCGAACAACGTCAGGCTCATTGTCGGTAAGAGCAGATTTTGTTAGTGCGGGACGGCACAAAACCGAGACTACAAAGAACAGCTGAATCTCTATAGTGAGGCTCTCGTAGCGCTGCTGGATGTTTGTGCATTTCTCTCGGCACTGTAGATACGGCGCAGCTCGTGATCGATATCCGTCCAACTCGGCCAGTAGCTTCATCGATGCCTCACAACTTGGCTGGTTTAGTTCCAAAAGGCTGGAGGTTACTAAAACGATGCTACACATCATCTCTGAGAAGTTGAGTGGTTGGTTAGGGTTTTCGAGAATGTTTTCTGTCGCAAAGGATTGCTTGGATGTAATGTTTGGCCGGCCATGGCACAGGCTGAGCAAGCAGTCTTGTCTGCAAATGGCGTCCCTTCAAAGTGTCAGTTTGTGTTTGATAATCGAGTTAGCAAGCAAAAGTATAGACATACCAAAGCGCCTGTTTCTTCTTTGCTCCATCATCAGACTGTTGAGAGGCACTTTGCGTATGTAAGCCCAAAGCCTGCGCTGCCCGGACGGTAGTGCCCATCATGACCCACGCTCCATCCGACTGTCCGACATCTTGGAGAACAGTTCCGATGATGAGCAAGGTATGAACTCCATCGATTGATGGATGCAGGACATAATTGGCCAGACGTAGAGCGTCAAATGCGCGTTGTACTATCAAAGGCACATCGGTTTAGCTAGGAATACTCAAACGCCGATGGAAAGTGATAAGCCCGAGCCATGTTTCTTACCAAAGTCAAGGCAATGCTCCGACCGCTTCTTCGGAGATTGCATCACCGAGTAATGGGCGCTAGTAGCAAGTGCAGCCAGCAGCAAAGCAATTCTGGATATGTAGGCTTTGCAGACCCATTTCGAAGATGGCACGTCGGGACTCCGAAGCTCACCAGCTTCCAGGGCGGCGAGATACTCGCAGAAAGCAGACTCTAGATCATCAGGATCCAGCATGACGGGGTTCAGGGGATATATCGTGGCCCCATGTGAGGGGAAATATCTAACAGCAAGAATACAATGGTCAGCAAGATGATGACACCATGTGTGTAAATACCCTCTAATATTGATGGACTTGAAGCAATGCATGATGGCCGTACCGTAACACTTCTTGTTTCTGTGGAATCACCTTCAGCAACGCCACCCATCTCTCCTGCCATGTTTTGAGCTTCATAAAAGGATAAAACTCGAGGGTATTGTGTAAGCCAAGGACTGGTCCAGCCTTGCGCCTCATCTCTACAGCGGGAGAGTCGGTTGAGCCGTGCAACATGGTGAGCACCGAGCTGCCTCCTTGATAGAGCTCTTTACGGGGTGGATGACAACTAGCAGCCGTAGGGTCTGCAGATCTCGTAAATAGTATCGAGTTTGACGTCTGTGATGTAGCAAGAGAAGACGGCGTGTGAGTGAGAGAAGGCTCAGACTCGTGGCCATCAGCACCAGCATCATCATTCCGTCGTGATGACTCTGGCTCTGACTCGGGCTCAGGCTCAGATTCCCTCCTTTGAACAGCAGCCCGCTGAGACGCCGTGCTTACAGCTGCTGCTTTGGCACGCCGCCCGCGCTTCTTCTCGGGAGTGCCCACATTGTACGAGCAGATCTCGGGATGGCCTCGTTTCCGGCATGTCTGGCACGGCTGGCTGTGATCGCACTTGACCTTGCGCTGGCGACACGGATAGCAGGACCGAGCCTGCGAGATGCGGCGGAGATACAGCACTCGGTCGATTTCTTTCTGCTGGAGATCCATTTGCGGCTTTGATTAACTGCGATGAAGTTGAGAGGTGAGGATAATGGCAATGGTCCGAGGATCCGAGGTAGGTAAGCTGCTAGTCCATGTTGCCTTATGTAAAAGCGCGTGGCGGCAATCTCGGAGGCTCGGAGTATTTAAACTGTTAGTCTAAGTCGGCAAGACACCACGGCAGAGCATCACGGCATCACAATATTGTATACTTGGGCGAAGCGAAATACTCGATAGAACCGAGGGCAGAATTTTAGCAAAAATTAGACGTCATTAATCTCATGATTCCGAGAACTGTATTCCGAAGGTTTCCGGAATTTCCACAAGTTGATCAAGATGATTGAGTATATATGGTCATGGCAGCAACTGCCAGAAACGAGTTGATACACCACCAACAATGAGCACAACATCAAATATCATCTTCATTCAATCAACCGGTCAATAAATCAATCAATCACTTTTAGTCCATCAGTCAGTCAACCAGTCCACCCATAAATCAATCAATTAATCAGTCAGTTAGACGATCAACGTTTAATCATTGATCACATCTACAGTAACAATCAACCCCTTTTACAACCTCACCATGTCTCAAACCACTCTCCGCGAAGCCTCAGACCCCGAGCCTCCTCATCTCAGCTTCCGCTCCTTCGTCAATGCCCTCCGCCAAGACAACGATCTCGTCGACATCGACACCCCCATCGACCCAAACCTCGAGGCCGCAGCAATCACCCGCCTCGTCTGCGAAACCGACGACAAGGCACCTCTCTTCAACAACCTCATCGGAGCCAAAGATGGTCTCTGGCGCATCCTCGGAGCCCCAGCCTCCCTCCGCAAATCTCCCAGCGAGAAATATGGCCGTCTAGCTCGCCACATGGCCCTCCCCCCTACTGCCAGCATGCGTGAAATCATCGACAAGATGCTTTCCGCAAGCACCCTCAAGCCCATTGATCCAATTGTCATGCCCACCGGTCCCATCAAGGAAAACTCCATCGAGGGAGACGACATTGATCTGACCAAGCTTCCCGTACCAATGGTTCACCAGTCCGACGGCGGGAAATACATTCAGACTTTTGGCATGCACATTCTGCGTTCTCCAGACGGCAGCTGGACCAATTGGTCCATTGCTCGAGCCATGGTATCCGGCAAGCGAACTCTCGCTGGTCTCGTCATCAGCCCTCAGCACATCAGGCAGATCCACGACTTGTGGGAGAAGGAGGGCGTGACGGAGATCCCCTGGGCCCTTGCATTCGGCGTGCCTCCCACCGCCATCATGGCTTCTTCGATGCCCATCCCCGACGGAGTGAGTGAGGCTGGCTATGTGGGAGCCATTGCGGGAGAGCCCATCAAGCTGGTCAAGTGTGACACCAACGATCTCATGGTCCCGGCCAATTCGGAAATCGTTCTCGAGGGCACCTTGTCCACTACGGAGAGGCAGCCCGAAGGCCCCTTTGGTGAAATGCACGGCTACACGTATCCCGGCGAGAGCCATCCGGGTCCTAGATACACGGTTAACAAGATTACGTACCGCAACAATGCGATCCTGCCCATGTCTGCGTGCGGTCGTTTAACAGACGAGACTGTAAGTGTCTCTCTCTCTGCCCCTTTTACCCTCCCCTCTTTTACAAAGCAACTTGCCACAGGAAACTAACCATCGTTATCCAAAACAGCAAACCATGATCGGAGTCCTCGCCGCCGCCGAAATCCGTCAACTCTGCCAAAACGCCGGCCTCCCCATCACCGACGCCTTCGCCCCCTTCGTCGGCCAAGCCACCTGGGTCGCCCTCCGCGTCGACACATCCCGCCTGCGCGCCCTAAAGACCACATCAAAAGCCTTCTCCGAACAAGTCGGCAACCTCATCTACAACTCCAAGCCCGGCTTCACCATCCACCGCCTCATCCTCGTGGGCGATGACATCGACGTATACGACGACAAGGATGTCATGTGGGCCTTTGTGACGCGTTGTCGCCCTGGAACGGACGAGGTGTTCTTCGAGGATGTTCGCGGGTTTTTGCTTATTCCGTATATGGGACATGGTAATGCGGATGCAAACAAGGGGGGTAAAGTTGTGAGTGATGCGTTGCTTCCGGTGGAGTATACGACTGGTAAGGATTGGGAGGCTGCCGACTTTAAGAATTCTTATCCGCAGGGGGTTAAGGACAAGGTGTTGAAGGACTGGGAGACTCTGGGATTCCAAAAGCTGGAGTGAGGCTGGAGTTTGGACATGGCATCCAATGTTGACCCTGTATGATAGACTAGGCCTATAGAGTAGGCCGGTATAGAATGATAGATGCTGTTTAATCTTTTCCCTCATGAGCTTGTCTGCTGTTTCGTCGTCAATTTACGTGTTCATCTGATAACCCCTGTTAACTGAATCAGTTGCAGCCGTATTTGAGTATGTGGTCAAATCAATTATATACTACAGAGAACCCTCATAACTACTTTTCTCTCAATAGCTCTCGCTTCATCCATCATCAACGCCGCATATCAATCCTTCAAACCCGCCCGCTTCGTGTTGCCTATCTATCCTATCCGTGTTCCTATTGCTACAAGTTCTCGTGTCATCATCCCTGGACATAATGCCCACACCCATTTTGAGTTTTCTTTTCTTCTCCCATTTCCGTCTCCTTTCTCTTTTTTTACACAGCGTATCGTTCTGTGATCCTAGCCATTTCACTCATAATCTGTACAAATAGTGCGCTCCTCGCTCGTCGCTCCCCCCAGCTCTAGTTCTATGTGCTCAATGCGTAGATACATACATCATAACAAGAAAATTAAGGAAAGTGTTTCAAAGTTGGATAAAGAGAATCCTCATTCACCGCCAAATGGCGAGTTTAGATGTGACTCAAAGTACTATCACCGTGGAGAGGGCCCTCGTCTTGATCTCACTCTTCCTTCTTGCGTGACTTTTCGGCCTCTTGATTTCCATTTGATTTGTCTTGTTTTGTTCCAGAGGCCTTTTCGGACTTGCCCTTTTTCCACTTGGAAATCTTTTCGCCCAAGTACCGCCATGATCTCTTAAAGCCGCCCATCAACAAGCCCTTGATGCTCTGTGAAGTGCTCGGCCAGTTGACCGTCTGCTTAATGACCTGGCGAGTGATGCGCTGTAGCTGTTCGGGGTCGTCTGCGGCAATTCGTTTCTCAAATTCGCCCGCTTGGCGCCGCTTTACAGTTCCATCAGAGTCAGATGTTGCCTTCATCATGGCCTTGAACTCGTCTTGGGGAATGCCAAACTTCTTGCGATACTGGAAGTAGAGCCGAGACCTGAAGCTTCCTGGCAAGCGCCTAACCATGTTTCCTCGCTTAACCAAATCCATGTCCTGCTGCAGCCTGGTGTTGGCTTCGGGATCCAAGATCCAGTTCTCGTCGTCCAGCCGGACCGGGTCGACAAACGCCACATTGGGGAGTGTCCTAATAAGCGGAGCATAGAGTCGGCGGAAATGGACCATGTTGTGGGAGACTATGTTGGCCACCTTGCTCTTATTTTCGGTGGGAAGAGCCATTCTTGGATCACCGAGGTAGCTGAGGCCAGCAATTGTGCTGTACAGATCGGCCTCCGTAAAGTCGGACGGCAGAAGGAGGAGAGCAGTTCGGACGGCGGCGATGAGGTTAATCTGGTTGGCCAGACGGACTTGGGGATGATCTCGCAGAATCTTGACAGGCTTCTGGAGGCGCCCCGCCAAGTACAAGTTGTCCCAGGTGGACAGGTCCCTTACCAAGTTGTCGATGCTCGTAACGCCGTACTTGATTAGCATACCGTTCATCTCAATGTAGGGGTTGAAATAAACTCCTGCACCCCAGCCCTGGACTTTTGAGACAAAGCCCGAGCCAAGCGATGCGACTCCTGAGTAGTGATCTCGGTGTTGCTTCATGTTGATGGAATGCCAGTGCTCTGTATGCGTGACTCCGAAAATGAAATCAATCATCTTGGGTGAGCCCTTTTGGGCCTTAACCAGGGCCTCCGGAGGCTTGGGGTGGACAGCTCGAAACTCGGCTTCGCTGACGCTGCGACCGGCCTTTTCCTGGGGGAAGACGCCAGAGCCATAGGCAAAACAGTAGACAATTGGCGCGTTGAACTGACGCAGCATCATTCGCAGGGCCTCTTTGAGCTCATAATTGATGATCATGTGTTGGTTGACACCAAAGAGGCGATGGGGGAGCTCATCGAAGCGTTGGATGGCAAAGTCTACCGTATCCTCCCACTCGTCGCCATATAGGTTGAACTTGCCTCCAGCGGATTCTTTACGACGGCTTGATGCCGATGATGCCGATGACGATGACGTTGAAGATGTAGATGTTGCTGTGGATGATTGGGTCGTGGGTGCCGACGACGCCTGATCGCCGCTCGGGCTATCTGCCTGCCGGTTCTGCGAGGAAGTTGTCGAGTTGGAAGACCATCGCTTCTGAGACGAGAGTGACGACGTTGACAGCAGCAGAGTCAAAGAGGAGGACGAGGGAGATGACAGTCGCTTGTAGCTGGATCGAGCGTGGGAATTGGGCGAGAGGAATAGCGACGATAGCCGAGGCGCCGAAGTTGCCAGAGAGCTTCTTGCCTGCGAGGGATCTCATGTCAGTAAAGATACTCTCGTCATAGGGCATCACTGTGTGTTTATTTTATGTACCCCGATGCTTCGTCCAAGGGCGACCATTGTGAATGGAAAAGGGCGAGCCGATTCGATCTTTGGAGCTGGGCTGATCTGATTCGAGTTTGAGCGAGGGAAGGTTATTCGCGGATACGGGAGCAGCGGCAAAGGCCACGAGAAGACGCTCAGGCGGTGCAATCCATGTACTGGATATTCGAGATCGGATTGGTATTAATGCGGAGTTGGTTGAAGCTATTCGACAGCCGCATATCCAGCTGTCTTTGTGGTGTTTTGGCTGAGGATGGAATGGTGGGATGAGAATGAAGGGAGCTGGCAGAGCTTCCCACTAAGGTTGGATCTTGTTCTGCGGGTGGGTCATGGGCAGGCCTGGAGCTGCGTCATTGGCAAGGGGGAGAGCCAGGTACAAGATGCAGCAGGTTTTGGAAGCTGGGGAGACTTGTACTTGTACTTGCACTGGTATCTCGTCTTCAAATTCCATTGCATCCAATGCCAATTGCTACAATTGTGCCTTTTGTATTTATATATATGCCTCATAATAATTGCCACCTTTCTACAACAAGAGCGGGAATATTTGGACGTTCCATGATTCGAGCTGGTCCGGAGCACCGACCCAGACGATGGACCGAGTGCCGATTGGCTGACGCAGATCTTATCTGATTACGGGGCCAAGCTGTTGTGCCTGTTCTCCGTAAAATACCTGGATAGGTCCATCTACAGGAACTCGAGGCTTTGAGCGAGTCAATTGAGATTCCGCTGGGTCTATAGGCTTGTCCTATGGTTATTAAAATGTGAGTATATTTAATTGAATTTACCTGTTTGATTGGTACCATTTATATGGTCACACTCTATTGTATGAGGTAACAATACTTCAATGTATTGTACCATGACACGGAAGCTTAAGCATCTGTACACACAACTGAAGTTTGTTCATATTCATGACAACCATCAGCTGGAATGCCAATTAGCACCTCAAACCTATTCCTATTAATGAAATATTATCTTCAATTTTTTTTTATTTCAATTGCAGCGTCATATCCAGTCTCCCATCTACCTACCACTTTCTTCTCGAGCCTCTCCCATCTCCAACAAGCGCCTACCCGGGAGCTCGGATCATCACGTGACCACCCATACTGCATACTCTCAGACGCGCTTCTGCGCGTTTCGCAAAAGAACAAAAAAGGTCAACAACAGCCGTTATCAGCATTTTCAAGGCCAAAGCCAGTCGAGATGCGCGGCCGCGCTACGCAGGAAGCGGGAGGCTCTGCCGGTCGGCCAAATTCCCGATCGACCAGCAGATTACGAACCGCTAGCAGCTCGAGCCTGCCACGGCCAAATCTGTCACTCCGTGATTCAAGGGTAAGTCGACAACGGCAGTGAGGATCTTTGATGCTCGACGTTTGATATTTGATGTTTGATATGCTAATGGTTCGCTGCTTGTGCTTAGATAGCGTCTTTTCGAGCAACTCAGCCCGTTCCCACGATCCAGACCGGAGAATTAAGCACGTCCAGACCGGCATCAAGGCAAAGCAATGCAGCTGCATCAGTTCGAGGCTCGCTCAAGAGCTCGGGATCAAAGGAAAACCTAGTGCCGCCTAGCACAGACGGACATGAAAAGCTTCACAGAGAGATCGAAGCCCTCAAGGCTGAGATTGGGACCTTGCAATACCGCCTGCAGACTGCAGAGCAAGAAAAGGACATTGCGCTGTCTCAGCAAAGCAACAAGATGGAGCAAGCTCGACGGCGAGAACAAGAAGAGGCCCAGCAACGCCAATCGGCCGAAGCAGAAAAGGCCAAGGCGGACACTAAGGTGGAGGCGATCAGGCGGGAAATGGAGGAGTTAAAAGAGGCCGCGGAAAACGACAAGCGACTGCTCGAGTCCAAAATCCGAGCCGCCGAGGACGAGGCCCGTCTTGCGCAGGAGCAAGTGGAGGACCTCACCAACGCCAAAGACGAAGCCACGAGAAGAGCAGACAAAAAAGCCAACGACTTGCAGATGAAAATCGCCGCGGCAAACAGCTCATTACAGGA
The DNA here is from genome assembly GCA_002022785.1 of Trichoderma guizhouense. Taxonomy (NCBI): domain Eukaryota; kingdom Fungi; phylum Ascomycota; class Sordariomycetes; order Hypocreales; family Hypocreaceae; genus Trichoderma; species Trichoderma guizhouense. The sequence continues at coordinate 1,637,515 of LVVK01000005.1, read as the reverse complement.
GATGGGGCAAGAGGCCGAGGCCCGGGAGTCGGCGCTGCAGCAGTACCAAGAGCAGATTCTGGAAAAGGACAGCGTGATTGGCAGGCTAGAGGCAGACGTGTTGCGGCTCAAGGCGCAAAGCGGCGATGCAGAGACCATGGAAGTCATCAAGAGGGAGCTGTCAGAACAGGTTTCACACATCCGTGCCCTCGAAGCCACAAATCGCGACCAGCTTGCCGAGCTGAAACGACTCCGAGCCGTCAACAAGGCTGTGGAGATTGTTGAGGAGGAAAAGAGGACGCTGTTGCGCAAGGTCGAGGCTGCGGAGAGGCTAGAGGCGGAGCTGGCAGAGGCCAGGATACAGCGACAGAGACTGGAAGACGAGCGTCTATCGTGGTCGGCCTATCTCGAGAATGTGTCGGAAACAGGCCAGGCCGAGTTCGACTCTCCCGAAGAGATTGCGCGGGCGCTCGTCCAAGAGCGGCTGACGAGTGCTTCTTATGTCGAGCAGCTTGGAGCTGTCCGTGCTGAAGTCGCAGCGCAGCAGGGGCAGATTCAAGCCTTGGAGGAAGAAAAGGCCCAGCTACGGAGCCAAGTCGAGAATGCCACGACGTCTGCGCAGGCCGCCAATACCGACAAGGTGCGCATGCGTTTGGATCGCCAGCGAGCCTTGGCCCTGAAAGAAGTCGAATACTTGCGCGCACAGCTCAAGGCGTTTGACACTGAGGAGCACGCGATGCAGCCCGATGACTATGACGAGAAACGGGCAGCGCGGATCCAGGAGCTGGAGGACATGGTGGACAATTACAAGATGGAGGTGCAGAAGCTGCATGGCGAGCTCTCATCCATGGACGTCTCGTCACAGCAAGCGTCGTCGCCGGAGCAGCTGTTGTTGGCAGGAAGCAAACGAAGCCGCGCCGAAGACGACGCCGCCCAGGAGCAAATGGGCCAGCTTACGCGTAAGAATCGCAAGCTTCAGGAGGACCTGACGAGCCTGCAGACGCAGGTTGCCATGCTCGAAAAGGACCTCTCGACCAGTCGCGAGCAGCTCGCCGCGGCCAAGGAGCAGACCAAGACACGCGTGCTGTCGCTGAGATCCAACCCGACCTCAGACTATGAGGCTATCAAGCGGGCGACGCTGGAGGCGCTGCAAAAAGAGAACAAGGAGCTGCTGGCGACGCTGCGATCGAAGCAGACGGACCCTGCGATCCCCCTGGTCCCGACGTCGGTGCTGAGCGCCATGGAGCGCGAAATCGCTGCGGCCAAGGCAGAGACGGCGAGTGCACAAAAGTCGGCGCGGCGGCTCAAGGAGGTCTGGGGCTCCAAGTCACAAGAGTTCAAGGAGGCCATTTTCTCGACGCTGGGATGGACGGTGACGTTTATCCCCAACGGCAAGATGCGAGTAGAGAGCACGTTTTACCCGTCACAAACAGACGAGCACGAGAACTCGATTGTGTTTGACGGCGAAAGAGGCACGATGAAGGTGGGCGGCGGGCCTAAGAGCGCGTTTGCACGCAAGATTGGGGACCACATTGGGTTCTGGGTGAGGGAGAAGGGATGCATACCGGGATTTTTGGCGGCACTGACTCTGGAGTTTTACGAAGAGCATGCGAGGGCCGCTTCAGGGGAGTGATGTGATGGGTGGTATAGAAGAAGGGCTGAGGAAGAAGAGAAAGACGGCAGATATCGATTTTGCGCAAGTGCTGCCCGGTATTGCGAGTCTTTTTTGCTTGTTGCTCCTTTTTTGATATCACGAGGCGGGCATAGGCGGGATTGGGTTGGCATGTAAGGTATTGATGCATTGATCATATTAGGAAAACGTTTTACTTAGTAGCATTTGTGCAGCCTTTTAAGGAATATGATAGCCATGATTATGCTCTATATTTGAATGAAGCTAAATAATCACTCCAATAGTAGCGCATGGTATCTCACAGTGGTGACTTCATAACTTTGTATTATACTCGTATATTCAACATCCTGATATAGACACAGTTATAGTATATACATGATATATCAACATATACACAACGGATCAACTCATTAATCACTCTCTTCTTAATTAATTCCCAGTCGGGCCACACGTCGACACCTTGAGGCCATTCATTATGTTGGAATAACCCGCAGGCTGCAGCTGATCCGGCACACCAGCAGGAATCGTGCCCACATACGCATTAAAGTTGTAGATTCCGCAGGGACAGTGATCCAAGATCTGCATCCCCGCATCGCCAGACAAGTTGTTGACCTTGAAAGAGATTGGACCCGGTGCCATGTCGACGGAGAACTTGTTTGCACCCGCAGCGGCCTGGAAAGTCTGCGTGTTGCCTCCAACAGTGACCTCGAGAGTACCAGCTTCCTTGAGCAGCGTAACAATAAAAACTTTATCTTGCAAGGTTTGGTATCCGTCCGGACGTCCCTTGAAGTAGTTGCCCGTAGAATTGTCGGCGTCGCCCATGGTAGTATCCGTAGCATCGCAGTTGATGCTCGACAACGTAGGACGGAACCAGTAAACAATCTTGTCCTCGGCGATATGCGGTGCCGGATCACTCGAGCCCTGTTTATACGCGGCGATAAAGGGCTCAGCCATGTCCAGCCAGCCGTTATGCGGCATGCCATACGTCCACTTGGAGTTGCCGTCGTCGCCGTGCGGGCTGTCGAGGCGGCCGACGTAGTGAGACTCGCCGTAGTCGTTCCAGGTGATGATTTCGACGAAGCGCGGCTTGAGCTGCAGGATCTGCGTCCAGCGGTCGAACCAGAGGAAGTCTCCTGGGAACACCCAGTTCTTGGAGTAAGGCACTTCAGCGCCAAAGTGTGTAGAGAACCAGGGGGATACAGGGGCGAGATATGGTTTGCCAGCGAGGGCGTTGGTGTAAGTGTTATCACCATCTTGGACGGTAACATTGGATCCAGGCTTGGGGGCTTTATTGTTGCCGTCACTAGGCCAGGCCATCCAATTGAAAGCGCTATCAACATCACCCAAGTTGGTTCCCTGCTGAGGATGAAAATTCGGCGCCCAAAAGATGTTTCCCCCCGCCGCAGAACGAACAGCATTCGAATCCACGCCATCACCAGCGAAGCTCGACGCGAAGATCTTGCCGTCGACGAGCAGCTGTGCGGGCTTGGAGCCGTACTTTTGAATCATCTGCCCGACTTGCGTGCCCTGGTCGGTGTGGTACCAGTTGAAGTCGAAGCTGATGAAGACCTTCATGCCGTTGTTGGCGGCGGACTCGTAGGCGTACTCGAGCTGCTGGTCGGTGTACGAGTCGACGCCGATGTTGAGCGCAAAGGCGTCGATGCCGGCGGCTTTTGCGTTTTTCATGTCGGCGTCGAAGTCGGCGGCGCTGCCTCTGTTGCCGACGATGCCAATCTGGTGATTTTATGTTAGTTGACTGTTATCTTTCTTGTATTTGTACTATATGAACATACCATGAAGTGGCAAAAGACGAGGGGTCCTCCATTCTGGCGGGATTCAAGAGAGCTGGAGCTGGATCGAGGTACGGAGAGAGCAGACGACGAAGCAGCGAGTGCCGCCGTGGCATAAAGCTTGATCAAGCTCTGGATATGCATGATGATTTGAGATGAAGGCTGTTTTACAAGTCTCAACTCAAGAGGTGCAGATGGATACAAAGCCCAAAGCTAGATAGACATCATAAGTGAGTGGCCTTTCGTCTTATTTATATTCAGCAAGGACTCAACACAACAGCATCTCCCCTATATCCTCCAAAATCCCCGTCTCTCCGCCCCCTGACCACAGTTTGTTTCGTTTACACTTCCGTTTCATTTTCATCCTTTTTTCTCACGTCACGTCCTCCTTGGGGCAGATGAATTGGTTTTTGCGGGCTGCTTCATCTGGAAGTGATCATCTGCGTGCTAAGAATCTGCGAATCCGAGGGCTGATCCAAGTGGGAAATGATCATCTTGGCGACGCCGCAACTCTCGGCGGTTTAGACGGAATAAGTGGGACAGCAGAGATGCTATAATTGAGGAGGTGAATAGAAAGAATAGTCTAATGATGAATCAAAGGAGGAATTCGTATAGAGCTGGTGGGTGTATATAAGCGACGGGTATATATGTAGTAGATGCAATACGGAGTAGAAATAGGTGAAGAATAGTATATGCCTAACATCTTGTGTAGTTGTCGTTGTAGCGTTGCATTGAGTGCACTCAGACGGACAATCCAAGATGCCGAGCCCGAATAAAGGCCTAAGAGACGGTGCGAGTGAGCACTATTTGCCGTTGACCTATGCGTCTTTGCTCCGTTCAATGCGAATACTACTAGGTAGTAAAGGATAGACAGTACTTGGCTTGTTTCAGGAAAATAGGCAGGCAGCGACTCCATAGCATTTCGGCGGATTGCCTATTAGCATCTAACACCAGTATCAGTTATATTATACTCTTCATCTATTTAAACAAGCTCACCAGTATAGCTGAATTCTTTACATGATAGCCTCTATCATACTAGAATCTATATATTCCGTAGACATAACACGGTGTTGCTCCCTTTCTATTTCTCTAAACAACAAGGATCGGTCCTACTAACTCCGATCCTATAAATCCATTCATCCCGCCCAAACAGAACAGGGGTATCAACACAAGGTTATTTACATCCCTATTTCAATCTACGCCAATCAATTGCTCCCCTTTAAGCTCCCCCATATACCCATTCCCCAAAACATGATTGACGGAACATCTTTTTGTTTTCTAATCGATTACTCACCACCTTCTACATCAAGCTCTCATCGCCTCTACTCTCCCCAAAGCAGCATCTATCAAGCCGCGCCTCAAACAGAAGATCGACATAGAAAATAAGCTGATGAAATCGCCCGCCTCTACTTACTCCATAATCCACTTCAGCTGCAACTCTAAGCTGCCAATGCAATGCAACCACACATTAATATTAGTTTCTTCCCATGAAAGGGCCTTTTCACACTCATAAAGTTCATTTCACCCTCTGCAAATAATAAACAGAAGCGAACAAAGCAAATAAGTAAAAGAAGGCATCAGCAAAAAAAACATATTTCATCCCTTCTTTCTGCAAAAAAAAAGACTATTACTACAACTCATCTCATACAACCTAAACCCTTCTTCCTCCATCCACCTTCCTCCTATCTTCCCTCAACTCTCTCCAACAACGACGACACAAGAAATCTTTCTCTCCAACACAGCGACAAGACACAGGAAATTAAAACGCAAAGAAAGGCCAAAAAACGAGAGTAACAGCGTCAGACAAAAAAAGTAAATATTAGTAAAAAAAAAAAACCCGAACGAACGTGTGTACACATCAACTAGCACCCAACAAATGCTCTCCCTCAAAAAAACAAAAGAACCCCTTGATATCACGAGTGGAATAGATTGATAAAAACTGCCAAAAAGAAAAATAGATAGGTCGGTGTAACGGTCGTGCGATACTTTTCTTTTTTCTTGTCCCCCCAACAAACACAAAAAAAAAGAAAAGTTGTTTCAATAAGAGTAATAAAAAGAGTCGCTTCAAGTTTGTGTGTGTTTTTCATCGCTCCAAACGGTGAAGGCTGGTGGTGATAGCCCCCCGTCGAGTTCAAACATCATTAGCAATAGAACTTTGCATAATATATAATATAAATCTCAACCCCCTCCCCTCAGACTGCTCAATGTCAAAAGCCATTATTTCCCCTCGTATTTGCCGCTCACAAGCTTCCTCGTCACAGGCACATCGACCCATGTCGGCTCCACGAGCGACGGGTTCGAGCTGGCAGGGTTCTCATCTGCAAACGGATCGCTCTCCACGGCATCCTTGCTCGGCACCGCCTCCAGCCTGGAGATGGAGATGCCGCTGCCCACGACGTCCTCGCCCGACACGGCGTACTCCCACCGGGCTTCGACGTGGCCCGGCTGGGGCTCCACGCCGTCTGCGCCGACAATGCGGCAGACAATCTTTTGCGTCACCTCGGTCAGGGTCACGTCTCCCAGTCGCCAGTACACGAGGTGCTTATCCTTCAGGTGGGTGCCGCTGGGCTTCGTCTGGGCGCCAGTCGCCCGGCCCTCGTACGACACCACAAAGACGACGTTGTGCAGTGTCACGGGGGCGGTCCACTTGCACTCGGTGTTGAGCTGATACTGCAAAAGGAGGCCGAGCTTGTCGCCTTGGGGCTTCCACGCGGGGTTGATCAGGAGAGGGGCGTGTTGGCCCAGAGAGGGGGTCTCGGATTCGTCCGCAAAGACGCGGTAGGAGAAGGCAGTCGCCGTCTTGGAGATGTGGGAAAGGTCGAGGGCGAACTGGTCAGGCTGGTCGGGAGATGCGTTGTGAACAAAGATGCGGTTGGGGCCGATGCGTTCCAGGTTGGCAAAGTTGTTGATGCGAATGGTTTCATGTGCTGTTTGAGGTTATCATCACTGACCTGTTACAAGGGAAGAAGAAAGAGATAACTTACTCTTGGCAGAGTCGGCATCTGCTGTAGGATTATTAGCAAAGGCAATCTCGCCCGCAACTGATGTGCTTTTCAACACGCCGCCCTCAAAGAGGACTGAGACAGTCTCGATAATGGATGCGTTTAGTCCCGGCGCCGTCAACTCAGGGTGCTTTGGATGCGCGCTGCCGAGCGAGTTTCCAGACCGCACAGACTGCGTGTCAGAGGCAGCGCTGGCCTCGGAAGCAAGCGCAGCAACGGCGGCCGGTCTAGAAGACGGAGGTCGAGGGGGAGATGAAGGGATGGCCGGCATGGCGGGAATGGCGTTGTCCGAGTAGCTTTCCGGGAAGTGCAACACCGGCGCATAAATGGTGTTGCGTACATCGCGGCGTCCTCGAACCGTCATGGAGCGTCGGTTGATCGAGCCCATCTTGAGCGTATTGGCCACGCTGGAGAGAGCGGCCTGTGCGGCCTCGGGGTCTTCCTCTTCAATCGGCTTGTTCTGGATATTGAGCTTGAAGAGCTGGTCATTCTCATCGGCTGCGGCCTCCCTCTGGGCTTCTGAGATGGGGTCGTTCATGGGTGCTCGAATCGTAAAGCCCTCTTCGTCCTTGGAGGTTGGAGACACAGGCTCTTGCTGGCTCTGCTGGGACGGTGGCGGGTTGACAGCGGCTGCTTCTGGTTGTCGCTGCTGCTGTTGGAATTGCTGTTGCTGCTGCTCTACATTAACATTACCATTGGTGGCGCTTGAAGACGGCATATCTGGCGCCTGGGTATCCAAAAGACTTTCTCCAGCTCCAAAACCATTCGTGTTCCCGTTCGTCGACGGTCCGCCCTCCTCTCCCCTGTCCCTGTGCATGGCGTCTGATGAAGACTGCGGCCTGCGGGCCTGGTCTGGCATCTCGGGCAGGATAGATAGCCGGTTGTTTTCGTGGAGGTTGCTCGAGGATGTCATTGGAGAGACACCGCGGCCATGGCTGCTACCGAGTCGTCCAAAGGTAGGCCCAGGCGTCTTCTGGGGGGAGAGAGAGCCGAATCCTGCGTGGACGCTCTGGCGTCGCCGGCCACCAAACATGGTGCCCAGTCTTCGCAGCTTGGACTCTGGCGAATTGCAAGTCATTGGTCAGCAAAGTCCACATTTATCTCATGTCATTCATGGCCAGCAGACTTACCAGGCTTGGCTTCACTGTTGGGCACTGAATTGTGCTCGCTGGCGTCGTCTTCTTGTGGCGGCTGGGAGGTATTCGGAGTCGATGGAACGCTCGGCTGGCTAGCAGCGGAATTCTGCGACATGTGGGTTGTTGAGCGTCTTGTAGCCGTCCTGGACGGCGGCAGCTGGGCCTTGCCGGCTGTCACCTTTTGCACAAAGCTCTGCACCTCCCTCTCGGTGCTAATCTCGAGCATCATTGCCAGTGTCTCGACGGATATGTCGGAGTCTCGCTGGGCCCGGTCGGACTCGTGGGTTTGGAATTGCGTCAGCAAGTCACGCAGCAGGTTGACGCGCGACTCGTCGAGGACTTGGAGGGTCTCAAAGATGAAGGGTGACTGCGATTCCCACTGCTGGGTGGCCGACTCGAGCTTGGATGACGCGGCGTCGACCTTTTGCGTGCTGGCCTTGCCGCCCTTCTTGGTGAGCTTGTCGGACTTGTCTCGCGCGTCGTCGAGCTCCCTGGCCATGACGGTCAGGTTGTTGGAGATGTTTGTCATGTTCTGGACGTCCTGGCGCTGGGGGAAGCCTCGGAGGGGCTGCTCGACATCATTGCCGAGGCGATCGGCGAAGAGCTGGTGCGACTGGGCGATGCGTTCGACGGACTCGATGATTCGGGACCACGGAAGCTGGAAAACACTGCAGCAACAGTCATTAGCAGCAGGCAAGTTGAGGCCCGGACTCGAGCAGAGGGCATTGGCGCAGAGGATTGGCGACTCACCCCAGTTCCGACTGCGCATTGGGAGATTTGAACTGGGCCAGCTTGCGCATTCCCAAGACATACTGCTCCTCGACGCGACGGCGCTCCTAACACCAGGGTCAGCTTTGCTTCCCGGCCGGACCAGAGCCCAACGGCACCTCGGCCGACGGTTCCGCGCGGGCAGTGCGTACCTGAAGCCAGTCGGCAATCTCGAGATTGATCTTGTTGATGCGCTTCATGCGGTCGTTGAGCGTCTGCACGGCCTGGCCGGGCTGCAGATGAGCCTGTCACCAATGGCGCCACCAGGGCGATTCGTCAGTCCATTGCGCCTCGCAAAAGCACCCGCAGAGCCCTCCAGGCATCGCGGATGCTCAAAAATACAGGGAGCAGGTCCTCGGCTTACCAGCATGGCCGGATACTCTGTCCTCGGCGTTTCGTCCATGATGTGTGGCGTCTAACGGGGACCGGGGGTTGCGTGCGGAGCGGGAAGAAGGAAGAAGCAGACAGAAGCTGAAAAGGGCGGAATCAGGGAACGACGGATGACGGACTGGAATCGGGGCTCCGTTCCTAGTCGGATGCGCGCATGGCGATGCCGCTTGAGTGGTGTTTTGGTCGAGGGTTTGGTGGAGGGAGAAAGAGTCCCGTCGAGTGTGGTGGAGATGGTGACGGAAGAAGAATTGGAACCTCACAGCAGCATTGAGTGCAGTGGTGCCAGAATCCGGCTCGGGTGCTAAGCTCGAGCCCGCTGTAATTTTTTCTCGGGTTCAGGCTCAGGTTCCCTTGCAGGTGCTCGCAGTGGGCCAGCCTCGCTGTGACATTAGCCGGGAACCCAATTACGGGGGGCCAGGCGGGCCAATTATGCGCTGTGGATGCGCTGTGGCCCCCAGCCTCGTCAGCAGCCAAACTGCACTGGGGCGGCGAACTGCACGGTTACGTGCCATTGATGTCGTCGGAGAAGCCTCGGACCAATGCAAATGCAGTCTGGTGCTTCAAAACATCAATAATACGCAGCGGGAGATCCTGGTCGGTTTCAATCAAATGGAGCCCAATCAGTCAAATGACGTGTCGCATTGGCAACGGGGATGCTTGGCTGGCATGATCGAGAGGGGGGAAGAATAAACGATTTGCTGCATAATTAATTAATCAATCGCCGGGTTGTGCATTTCAAGCTTTACGTTGCTATTTATAGGTGAATTTTTGAAGCTTCGGATGACTTTACTCAAGTAACCATCCAATCACTTATAATGGCCTCCTCCTCAGCATGGAAATCATCCGTCTCATCAGTCGACCGATATGAGACAATATCCAAAATGTAAGATTCATAAAACTCTTTTTACAGATGCATAGTGCTAACCGCATCGTACAAGTCTCGAGGCCCTCCCCTCGCAAGACATGAGTGAAGCCGTCGCCATCGAACAAGCAGCATACGACAACTCATCCTCACTGGTATATCCCTTCATTCTAATACCCTCAATTCACCTCCATCCACTAACACATATACAACCAGGACCAATACACCTCCGCCTGCCACTCAAGCAAACACCAAAATCCCCCCTCTTCATCTTCACCCCTATCCTCACCCTCATTTTCACAACAACCACAACCAGCTCCAGACTCAGGCATCACCATCGGCTCATACCCCAACTGCTCCCCCATCTCAGACGGCGTCACATCCGAAGTCTTCCGCTCCGGCGCCACCGCCCTCAAAGTCATCGTCCACAGCATCATCGAGCCGCACAATCCCCTCCGCGAAATCAAGATCCTGCAGTCCCTCCGTCCGCCATGCATCCCCCTCATCGAGTCCTTCCGTGACCAGGAGCAGCGCCTCGTCCTCGCCTTTCCGTACATGCCGCTGACCCTCGCCGACGTCCTCGAAAGAAGCTCCTCTGCGCTGGACAATGCCCTGATCCGCTCCGTCTTTGGGGATGTCCTTAGGGCTCTTGCGGATATCCACAGCCAGGGCATCGTCCATCGAGATATCAAGCCGTCAGCTATTCTCCTCGCATCGCCTTCTGGCCCGGCTTATCTGTCCGACTTCGGCACCGCTTGGCATCCCGCCTTCTCTTCCTCCTCCGAGCCCCCGGCGTCCAAGATCCTCGACATTGGCACCGGCCCGTACCGCGCTCCCGAGGTGCTCTTCGGCGACAAATCCTACGGCCCTCCCGTCGACATGTGGGCTCTCGGCGTCATGCTAGCCGAGGCAATCACTTCTCCGCCATCACCACCATTCGAGTCCCGGCCCGTCCACGAAGACGGGAACCAGCTCGGCCTCATCCTCAGCATCTTCAAGACTCTGGGCACGCCCACCCCCGAGACGTGGCCCGAGGCAAAGGCCTTTCGGGTCACCCCGTTTGAGCTGTGGACGGTGTTTCCGCAGAGGGAGTGGGATGTGATATTACCGGGTGTCGATGCAGGGTTCAGAGATGCCGTAGCGAGATTGGTTCGCTACGATGGGAGCAGGGCTTCGGCCGAGGAGGTGAGTCAGGCTTTCCGATCCGAAATTTTCATGCGGATATATGTGCATTGCATAATAGCTAACGTGCATCTTCATCTTCACCAGGTTCTAACATACAAGTGCTTTGCAAATGATGAGTAACAGAAATCCAGGATAGCCTCCCCCGATATTCAACACGCCTTCTTCACATAATATCATCATACATGTACACATTAAGATAACTCTTTATAATCGTCTTATTCAAATCAAAAATCATCTTCCTCTCCCTCTCTCTAACCGCGTCTCCTCTTCTGTGTATCGGCGCCCAGGTAATCAATCGGATTTCGGCACAAAGGGCAAGTATTCTGGCTGCTGCTCTGGAACCACTTGTAGAGGCACGTCCGGTGGAACAAGTTCTTGCACGTCGTGCATCTCTTGTCCGGCATGCGCTTGTCTGCCGCAATCACGCTGTAGCAAATGGCACACTCCGTCTGGCCCTTGAGCGCGCCGACAATGTTGCGCTTCAAGATTTGTACGCCGTCGATGACGCTACCTCCGGAAAATGTAATGACACCTTGAGTCGTCATGATCCAGCTGTTCCATGTGCGCTCTTTGACGGCCACGGATTCCTGGCCCGTGACCGTCACGGCTTCGATCGGGTAGTTTGGCGACACCTTGATCACGATCGAGGCCTGTGTATCGTCGACTTCGTAGCCCACAATCACCTCCCTTGCGTTCTTCGAAATCTTGACAAGCACTTCCTGCTCATCAACCCCTGGAGCATCCTGCTGGTCCACCCACTCTTGCACATCATCGAGTGTCTCGGAGATGATGAGGGGTGAAAAGTATTTCGTCGTCCATGCTTCCACAGCGATGCGCGTTTGCTTGGAGCGACAGGCGAGATACCACGCCTTGAAGAGGCCTGGAATGTACTTGAGCGTGAGGTAGAACAGGTGCACCAGCAGCCACTGCATGTTCCTTTCTTCAGGCTCTGACTGAGCAACCTTGACGTCGTAGTTTTGAATGTTTTCCGTCGTAAGCTGTTCTTTTTCGAGGTTCAACGGGTGTGCGGCCGAGTGACCCAGGACATCAAACATGAAATCCAAAAAGGGAGATATGTAGTCACCCGTCTTGAGGTTTTCCGTAAAATCGCTTCTCATCTTGAATGAGGACGCTGAATAGCCATCAAAAACAAGCTTCCATGATAGCAAGTAGCTTCGAATAGGTGACGGGAATTGCGCGAGCATTTCGTCCGAGTAACGCTCCAGAGTCGGTGCGTCGAGAAGCAACGACAGCAGCTCATCAGGCAAACGAGCATCTGTTGCACACAGTCAGTAATTAGATCCAGGCTTAAAATGATAGCTTACCTGATGGGAAGATAAAGGAAAGGGGTAAGTCTTACCAGTCTTATCCAAAAGAATGTCAATTGACTTTTGCGCCTGAATGGCCGGTAACGCCCTGTGTAGCAAGTCGAAAGCTGCAGTCTGAATGCTCTGAGACTCTGAAGCAACAAGCTCATAAATTTCCGGAATGTCTCTTATATTCTTGATAGACACCTTTTCCACTTCTCGGCATAGCAGAGCGTCCACAATCTCCAGAGGCTGGCTGCTGGCTCCACGGGGAAGTTTGAGGAGCTCAATCAGCGACTTGGATTTCTTGCTTGCTGATTCTCGGAGGGCGTCTTGTAGGTCATCATTTGCATCCTCAAGGTTCTCGAGAGTCTTCATGAGCTTGAGAGAGGAATGGATAAATGGTAAGGCGTCTGGAAGGGGGTAGCTAGCTGCCTTCTCCCACAGGTCAAGACTGAACTCAATGGCCTTTTCCCAATACGAGCCAAACACATCACCCATGCAAGGAAGCAGTAGATTCAGCACGCGGCAGATCTCGGCAGAGAGAGGAGCGCTCAATGTCTCTTCCTCTTCAAGCCACGATGTGATCTGTCTGACGGCAAACACAATACGGTTATTGGCCACGGGCAGCTCTCCGCCGGCGTACACTTGTGCAGACAGAGCAAGCAAGACGAGGATCATCATGGTTTTGCTGTCACCTGCAGAGGCCCCCGCGACGTCACTGACAAGCCGATTGCAAAAGTTGCTCACCAGCTTGGACGACTTGATTGTCTCGCCTAGCCCCGATATCGAGGCAGCAGCGAGGAGAGCAGTCTCAGGGGTAGCCTTTGCCAGCACTGGCTTGAGAAGGGTTTCCTCCAAACTGGGCGGTAGTCCATGCGCTTCTGACAAGACCTGGAGAATCTCACTGAGAGCCCGGGCACTGTAAACGCCTCTGGGCGTCAATTCCCTTGATTCCTCTTTGAGGAGTTCGACAAGTCCACGGAAAACATGAGCCTGCTCTTCGTCCACCGAATTGTCCCACCACTGGGACGCCAAGGAGCCCTTGTTGATAACATAGTTCCTCAGCGTCGTCACCAGAGACTCTGCTTCTGACAGGGCATCAGCAGTATCCAAGGTTCGCCAAAGAGAGTTGTCGTCCCTCGAGGTAATCTGATCCGTAGCAAGCTGTATGGTGAGGCACTGGATACACAGCAACTCTATCTGAAACTCACGCGGCAGCTTGGTAATATCAATCCCTTCCTTTAAGAGGAGTGCAGAGTAAAGAGACATTCTTAATGGTACTGAACGACCTTTTCTGTCTCTGTGCACGCGAACCTCGGTCGGCTGAGCAGTCAAGTTGGCCAGCGTGACGGCACCGCCCAGGCTGTTGGTGATTGACAGAGAAGGGTTGATGGGCTGTTCCAAGAAAGGGGCCAGCTTTTGCATCCAGACATTCGTGCTCGGAAAGATTTCCTCGACGGCAATGCCAGCAGCGTGCGCTTGTTGAGCCTGTTTGGAGAGGGTTTCAATATCCAACGACTGAGGACCTGCTCGTTCAAGGTTGTCTTGTATGATTTCAATCACCGGCTGAGTACCGGCTCCGCCTCCCTGCAAAAGAGCGCGAATTGCAATGGCCTTTGATGAAACGACGTTGCTGCTAATCTCAGACAAGCTCAATAAGTGAGCAACCAAGGTTGTATGAAGCGAATCGTTTTCGGTAAAGAGCTGTGGCCTGCCCTTGGCAAGGACTTCTAAAGCTCTTAGTGCCGGCTCCGCAGATTCTTGTTCCTTGTCAAGAATTTCCAATAGCTTTTCAGATAGCTCCTTGCAGCTTTCGTCGGAGAGGCCTCTCTCGCTCATGCTGGCTTCCAGCAGCTCCCATCCAGGTGCCTGGCTCTTGACAGAGTCGATTGCTTCCGTTATGATGTAAGTCTGCAATTTGGCATTCCCTCGGGTGAGCTCAGAAGCCTTTTCTTCGGAAATAAGGGATATCAGAGCCGAATTGCGAGTAGCACGGTCGGGAAACTCCAAGACTGCCTCGACCCAGGATCCCCAAATTGTGCTATAAGCTTGGTATCTAGACGGGATTGCTCCCAGGAGGTTAAGGCAGGACAGCAGCGGCCTGCTTGAAGCAGATTGAATAACCTTTTCTGCCGAGTCTCGCGCCGCCGCAGCCAAGAATTCCGATACCTTGTCTCCAGTCTCGCCATCGAAAAGATGCTGTGCGGTGCTAAGCGCGTATTCGAGGGCGCCCGCGGCCCCAAAAGGTTTCATGTTGCGGTTCTGTAAGATGGCGAGGCACTGGTCGATGACGGTCTTGGATGGAGCTGCGGTTTGATCTGGCAGAGATTCACCGATGACAGCCAGCTTCCTGTGGATTTCTCCAACAAGGCCAAACCACCGGCGACCTTCCTCGGCGATCTTCTCCTGAGATGACTGGTACTCTTTAGACACCTCCGGCAGAGAACCAGCGATTCTAGTACACAACAAATCAGCCAAGCGCCCCCACTCCTCTGCCGATGCCGCGATGACGGCTGAGGGACTCCGAAGAATAGTAAGATGAGCTTCGACCAGAATGAACATGGCATTGGGGCCCAGGGGAATGGCCACTGGCTTGTCAGATACAGTAAGGAGCGAGTGTTCGAAGAGGGGGAAGATCTGCTCGCGGGCGAAGACGAGCTTCTCGTCGTCAGAAAGGTTTCTGATGAGGCGCTTGAGGGTATCAATGTAGCACTTCCAGGCCATGGATGTGTTTGTTCGGGGCTCTTCGCGATTCGTAACGCCGGCTTTGACAGCTCCCAGAAAGTCAGAGGCAGTCTCGAGTTTCTTCATCTGTTCTTCTGGGAGGACGGATATGAGCTCGTCAAGATGTTCCCAGTACTTTGCGGGACAGCCCTGCGAACCCTTTTCGATAAATTGTCGTAATCGTGAGAGCGCGGGCTTCTTTTCTTTGGGAGAGGGTGTCCAGAGGTCGGGGACAGCTTGCGACAGCCTCGTCAAGGCCCGGACATAGTCGAGCGCAGAACCACTCTGGCTGGTCTTGAGGCCGCCCGTGACCATGGCCTGTTTGGCCTGGGTAGACTCGGCATAGGGGAGCTTGCGGTTAAGGCAAGTGATGACAAGGTGACATACAGTCTTTCTCACGGCGCTATCGTTGAAGGTGATGGTGCGCCACACAGTCTCCTCGGAGAAGAACTCGTCGAGTTTGTCGCTCTGGTTGGCGACTTCTTCGTCGCTGAGCCTCTGAAGAAGACTGAGCACGAGCGACAGGCTGCTGCCCACAACTCTGATGTACTTGGCCTCGGCATCATCCTTGGTTGTAGATCTCTCGTCGCTGAGTGTATCCTGCGTTTCTCGGATCGCATCGATGGCGTAGTCGAGGATCTGCGTCTGGCACTTTTTCCAGAACGCCGTCACCTTTTCTGGAGTGTTGATAAAGGACGACAGGCCGTCGCTGGCGGCGCGCGCAACGGCCCGGTCCCTATCATAGAGCCCAGCCAGCCACGCGCCCACAACCTTGGGAATGTGTCGCTCAGCCCGCCTCCGCGCCGACTTGATGAGCTCGAACTGGAGGTTATGCGCCAGCTCGCGAACACGGCGGGCGTTGTCGATGCTGATGCGCGGATACATGCCGGTCCAGACATCCAGGATGGCATCCTCGACGCCGCCATCCTTCTCAAAGGGCCGCGCCTGGACATGCGCCAGCAGATCCTCCAGGGCCTTTGTCTTGGTGGTGCTGTCCTTCTTCAGCAGGTTCTTGAGAGACACAACGACATTCGGGTCCGAGACGGCGCTAAAGGACGGGGGTTCGGCGAGGTACGACAGGGTGCCCGTCCCGCCCGGAGCACCGAAGCCGCCGAACTTTGCGCCCGGAGCGCGGCTGGCGGCGGCGGCGCGCTTCATGGTCGGACTGGTGAGCTGAGGGCGAGAGGAGAGGAGAGGAGAGGAGAGGCGGCGGACGAGCTGCGTTGCGCGCAAAGCTCTGGCGAAGGTGGTGATGAAGATCTGAAGGAGTCGGAAGAGGGACCGAAAAATTACTTAGTAATGGCCCTGGGGCTGTGGCCGCTGGAAAAAGGCGCCTGTGATGTCAGCTTCGCCTGCGGGAGCGCCTGCAGCTGGGGCTTTCAGCGCGCGGTTAGCTAAAGAGCTAAAGAGTCACGCCGGCTACAGCGGGGTTTTCTGCCTCGTTAGGTAAGCTGGAGAATAGGTACCCGCCGCACCTGAGTTTGTTAGCATTTGAAATCAAGAATCAAGGTTGGAAGAGAAAGCATTCCTCGCTAGGTCTGGCTGGAATCTTATTTCCTCTCTCGACCAGTGACAAAACTATGATAGTGCAGAAGCCGTCTACTATATATACGTATAGAGCTCAGAAGTGTAAAAAAGCCTTCATAACTTAGAGCTTGAACGGCGACCAAGAAGCTAGTATTACCATTTGTTCCGTCTGTGCAGGTGGTGAATTTCAACTTGCCAAAGATTACCTAACCCCAAGTCAAGCTGTGGAGCTTGCTCGTGCTCACGGATGACTAACACGCCGCCAGGATGTCTGGAGTCGATTGGATGCTTGCACGATCTTGTTTACCCATTTAGGCAACACGAGCTTGCAGCCCATGATTGCGGCGAGGAGTAAAGCATCAACATTTGAAGTATCACTCATACACCGTTTTCACCGGTCCCAAAATGCTCGAGATCCGATCATCTTACCCGACATGCCTATACAACTGCATATACTTATCATAAGGCGGTCTATGATGCTGCCTCGTCAAAGCCGTCAGCGCATAATACAGGTGAAGCACCGCCATTTCGTCTTACACGAATGACTCGCATGCATGTACTCGTCGACCTCTTTTCCAGTTATATCACGACACGCCGGCAAATGCGCACCCATCAGCTTCATCTCGCCAGCTAGAAAAGCACAATCTAGAATTCGAGTGAGGAGAAAAAAACCCGATGACCAAGCTGCATGCTCGACCCGCGGCCCCTTGCATAACGCTTGACGAGAGCGCCACTCATCTTCCGACGCTCTACTCCGTATATTGCATTGACCCGAGCGTACGCACTAATCCAGGCAGTTCTGTGATCCAGAGAGCAGCGGCGTGATTCACTGCCTTGTACTTGTACAGACACAGAATGGCAGAGTACAGTCAGGAGGTAGCAATGAGGGAATTTTCTCCCAAACTCTGACCGTTCTGTGATGGTCACTATGCGAGTGTGTTGCTCCGTGCATCCGCCAACTCGCCACTGGCCCGCCCAAGCCGCGTTTGCCTGTTGCGCTCCCACACCAACAACAATCTCGAGACCGGCAAGAGATCATCGCGAGTAATCACACTGTATTCGTACACCGTACCTTCGCCTCTCTGCGACGCTGATCCGTGGCCATGGCTCTTCCGTATGTGTCATATATGGGAAAGAAAACACGATGATGAATAATGACAATGCCTTACAACTCCGCATTGGAAGTTGAATTACCCCAAACTCGAGAGAGTCCATCCCCAAGATCGACGTCTGGTCTGTCCCCAAACCAAGTACCAGGTACCAGTACAAAGAATCCTGCATGAGACCCCAGATGCTTGCAATCGACAGACGGCCTCTGATTGGCCCAGAGCGGCGGCTTGGCTCGGTCAATTCGGGAACTGGCTCCACAGTGACGTCGGCATGGCTCTACCCCAGGCGGTAACTGGAACCTCTAACAGCCAGTGAAGAGCGAAGTCTGGGGCCCCTGCATAAAGCGTCAGGCTGCAGCCTTTTGATTGAGCCGGTGATGCTGCAAGTAGGGACCATGTTGTCAATACATGATTTGATTCTGTCTCCCTTGAAAGCCGGTGTTGTGAAGTCGAGGCTTTGTTTACGTTGGTAATATGAAGGCATCTCGTGATCGTGATCACTGTATGTGTAGGGAGTACTTCACCTACTGCCAGTGACTCTGTTCCATGCCATTAAAAACAGACCGAGGTGCCCATTTCACAACATGGAAATGTTAATAATAAGCATCAACCAGTATCAACACTTCCCCAAGTTCCCCATCCCCAAAAGAGGAAGTTCCGGCATCTGGCCACATATCTCCAGACTCTCCTGTGGAGTCCCGTCTCGATACATCTGGATATCAATCCAATCTACGGACATTTCTCCCAATTCCCTCAACCAGCCGCCCGTGCCAGCGCAACATTGCGAGCTTCAGTGGTCGAGTGGCACCTCACAGCGACCTTAGCGGGCTCTCTAGCGGGCTCCTTAGTGGACTCCCCTAGTGGGCTGGTGGGTTCCTGTGGGCTACCCCGCAAGCGTCTTCCCCAGCGCGGTGAACCGAGTTGGCTCACCTTCAGATAAGCCGCTGATGCTACTCATTCCTCCTACTTACTTGTCCTCCTCGGTCTCGTTTCTCTCTCCTTTCCACTCCTCTCTATTTTCCCACCTCTCACCACATTCTTCCATTCTCCCCCATTCTACTCTACTTCGCTTTTCCACTCTCCGCCTTCCACGGAATTGCTCTTCTCGTCGCCATCACACGCAGCCTCTCAGTCGTCGGCTTCCGTGTCGTCAACCCGGATCATCGTGAAAACGCCATTTGATCCAGCTGTCCTTCCCCGCACGACCCGGTTCTGCCCGAGTTCCATGTCACATGCAATTGCTGCTCCTGGGGTGATTCAGCTTGACGTTTGTCTGGTATGATCTTCTGCTTCCTCATATATCATCATTGTGGCGTTGTCAATTGAAAATGGGTGCTGACTGTTGATTTGTTGCTAGACTCGGTAGTGCATCTCGCTCAGCCATTGGCTCGACATTTCCCACCAAAATGCTTCCGACTTCGCAACTTGCCTCGCCTCGTGCAAGGCTTCTTCTGGCACGAACTGCCCTCAACTCTAGCCCGCTGGCCTCTGCGCAGTCCCAGGCCAGTCAGCAGTGCCGGCAATTCTGTGGTTTCGACCTGGGACGTCGACGCAACCGCATCTCTGCCTTGAAATACATCGTCTCCCTCAACCGACGACTCTCGTGGGAAAACCCCAAGTTCAAAGCCACTGCCTCTTCTGGGAAATACACCGATCCAAAGGACATCAAGTCATGGTCGGACGACTTGTCGGGAGCTCGCCCTGGCCGCAACATCGAGGACGTCGAGCGAGACGCCATCAACCGTCTCTTCCACCACAAGGAAGGCGGCGAATGGCACCCATTGCAAAACATCCGAAACTATCTGCACTCGACCCACCGATCCAACAAAGTCACTGCTGAGAGCGTTCTACGAGCCACTGCGGGCGACGCCCTCAACTTTATTGATCCCATCACCAATCGCAAGGTGTCTCGCGTAGAACACACCGCATACTCGGCAACACGGTTTGACGATCCCAACGCACCTCGAAAGCTGACCCCGGAGGAGGAGTCGAAGCAATACACAGACCTCGGCGACTACAAGCCCGCCAAGTGGAATGAACCAGATGGGCTGCCTCATCTGACTCCTGAGGAACGTTCCAAAATCTACGAGGACTTGCCAGAATATTCAAAAATGAAGATTGATGACCCTAACGCGCCCCGAAAACTGACGCCCGAGGAAGAGTCCAAGAACTACGAAGACTTGGACAAATATAAGCCCGTGACATGGAACGAGCCCGACGGACTTCCACAGCTCACTCCCGAAGAGCAGTCCAAAATCTACGACGATTTAGACAAATACGGTCCCGTCAGGTGGCACGAGCCGGATGGCCTGCAGGAGAGGTCTCAGGAAGAAAAGTCCAAGGATTACAAGGACTTGCACAAATATGGCCCCGCCACCTATGACGAGCCTGACGGTCTTCGCCGCCTGACTCCAGAGGAAAAGTCCAAGGATTATACAGACCTACATGCCTACGGCGGCCCTTTTACTTGCAGGGAATCCGTCCTCAAGGACTATGAGGCTCTGCAGAACGACTCCACACCCAAGGCAGAGCCCATTCCCGCCAAAGTCGAGGTGCGAGGCAACACTCTACCTCAGTACGACGACCTGGACAAGTATGGACCTGTCCGCTGGCATGAGCCAGATGGCCTTCGCCCATTGACCCCCGAAGAGCTCTCCAAGGATTACGAGGACCTCCACCTGTATGCGCAGTATCCCAACGGTGGCCCCAAGACTCCTCGAATTCATCCCGAGGAGGCATCCAAAGCGTACCAGGACTTGCCCCAGTACTCTGCATTCCCTAATAACGGACCAGCGGTGGAAAGAATTCACCCGGAAGAAGCCTCCAAGCAATACAAGGACCTTCCCGCCTATGCCATCGATGGTTACGAAGAGCCGGAAAAGACACGCCACATCCACCCCGAGGAGCTGACCAAAAACTACACCGACTTGGGCAAGTATGAGCCGCAGACATTCGACTCTCCCGACAAGCCTTATCCTATCCACCCTGAGGAGGCGTCCAAGGCATACAAGGATCTCCATGGTTACAATGCGGCCCCTCGAGATGTGGAGAGCGAGGTGAAGTTTCATGATGTTGTCGCTGCCAGCCTTGAGTCGTACGACGCAAAGGAGAGGCTTCAGGCAGATATGGCAGCCTCGGCCGGTAGACGTGGCGGGAGCAGCATCATTTGGGAAGCTGAAAACTCCCTCGAGTCACTAACAGCGGATGATATCCGAAGCCAGGTGCTGAGGAGGGCCAATATGGGTGAAGAGATGGCTGCCGAGAAAGAGGAAGCAGAGATGGAATTGAGTTCTATGGATGAAAGTTTTCCCAGTGAGTTGTCGAAGCCCGAACCCGAACCGATCGAACGCACCACCAGCGAGCTGGCCCAAATGCGCGCGGAGAAGGACCCGTACTCTAACGATCCAAAGGGACTAGAAACAAGCTACTCTGAGGAATGTGGTGCAGAGACGGTGGAGGCTGTAGTCAAGCACTACGAGCCCGCCGCGACAACGGTAACAGATGAGCCAGTCACGTACAAGATCCTCGCCTACGACTCGTCCACCAGATCTGTTAGCGTTGCCGAGACCACATCCGACGATCATGACGTTTCTTCTCCTCCCAAACTGACGGATGTGCTGCTTCGGTTGTCACACGCGTCCAAGTTTCTCCCTTACTTTAAACCCCTGCAGGAACACGGCTACGACATTGTGTCGGGCGGCGGCGACGTGCTCATTTTCCGCAAGAACCGCCCTGCCTCGCCCAACGCCAGCGACCTCCCTTTGGAGCTTCCCAGCAACCCGGCTCGCATCAACCCCGTCGACATGATGGGACAGTCCGTGACGGGCAACTTTGCCAGCCCCACTGGATTCGTTAACTACGACAGCATCGAGGATGGCCACAGGAAGCCGGCACCGCCCCTTCGCAGCAGCAAGCAGACGCAGAGAGGCGAGGCTGAGCGTGACGGATCAGTTGCCCCGAAGAAGAAGAGAAGCTTTGGCAAGAAGGTGGTGATGGGCACCGTCTGGGTGGGCGGAGCGGCGTATGCGGTTGGAGCTCTGGCAGAGCACCTCTCTGCGGCTGGCAAATGAATGCTGTTGACTTAGTAGTTTTTCCTTTTTTTTCCTAGTGTTTTCCTTCTTTTTTTTCTCGGCATTGGCAGCATAAGGATATGACGCTCCCACGACGATATGTGCATGGGCCCGGGAGTAGGAGTTTTGCTTCCTTTTGTCTCCTTTTTCGCTTTATGTTTTCTCCTTTTCTCTTTATTTCCTTTTGTCTTCTTTACCATGGGATCAAGTCTGAAATACCCCCATCGATCGCGAATGCGTCTGGGAGCGACATGTCGCGAATGATTGCATTGAGAAGGTCTTTTTTTATTTTAGTTATTTTCCTCTCTCTTTTTTCTGATGAGCTGTGTACATTAGGTAGCAGTTTCCGGATTAGGTCGGCTTGAATTGAAATCTCCCAGTTGAATCAAATCATGGAATGCTTTGTGAAATCATGAACATTGCTGCTCGGTGTTGTGATGATAGTGAGTGCAAATCCATCACGGCAACAGCCAATTGGTATGTCTGGACCTGATGCGGAGTAGAGGATGTATTTGAACATGCATCACATATACGGTCAATCCTGCGATGTAATATAGAAATAATGCATGATATAAGAATACCAATTAATAGGTAACCATTGAGTACGGAGCTATTATAGGTAGATGCCAATTTCCCATGATGCTTGACTTGGCGTCACATCTTCAGTCCCAAAATCCACCAGCTTAATCTTGACACACACAAAGTCGCGTGCATTATGCTTTTTGTTTTTTCTTTTTCGCTCCGTTGCCATGCAATGCCAGTGACCCAATTTCCCAAATATTCCCGATAGCCTTTTTCCATTTCATCAAATCATTGAAGGAGAAGAAGCAAAGGGGAAAAACACGCTCATGTAGAGTTCATGAATTCCTCTTCTTTTCCCCCTCCTTCATTCCCAATCTACACCTTCTCTCCATAAAAGAAAGAAAAGAAACCCCGATTGGATGCAAAGCATTCATCGCTCCGTAAAGCCCTGATGTCCCGACCGCACGCCGTCAATACCGCTCATCTGCAGCGCGTGCTTCTGGTCCTGGGAGCTCCAGCTGAGGCGGCGGTCGAGAGAGCTAGGCTTCCATGAGGAGGAGTGTTTGATGGCGGATTGGCAGGCGGGGGATGAATCCTGTGGATGAGGAGAAGTTTGTGATTGTTGTTGGGCTGGTAAATGAGAGTTAGTTTTTGATGGTTGAGAGGGCTGAGGATGGGAGATGATGCGTACTTTGGGTTGGGCTTGTTGGTGGTGAAGAGTCCATTTTTGGTGATAGTTTTTGTTTAATTTGGTTCGGTAGTTGTTGTTTGTTTTGTGTTTGTGTTTGTGTTTGATTTGAAGAGATGTCGTTCAGTATAAATAGGTATAAGTTGTAGTTCGTGCTTTGCTATAAGTAAACAATCATCAAGATCGATCAGCATCAATCACATCACATCGCATCACACCAAGGGGATATGACATACTAGATGATGTAGGTTAAATCAAGGTTTTTGTTGAGATATGATTTTAAAAACAGAAATAAACAAGATTGGATCAACCCGGAATATATAATCCCCAATGCAACCCCTCAAAATCGTGCTTTCCCAAGATCCGTGAGCTAATATCGCCACCCACCACTACCCGAGGAAATAAAAAAGGCGGGGTCAGCCTATCAAAACCTTGAACCCTTAGGCTCTGGTTATCGTATGATGCGGTGATTAGCAGTGGTGTTACATACCTTGCATTCCGATGGATAATCTTGAAACAAGTTAGTCGATTGACTTCTTATTCCGATAATTTGCTTGTAACAAGTTAGTCCATTACTCGCGTCCGTGATGCTGAGTAAAGTATCGATATAATTCGGGTTACGCATCACGGAATGCGCCCCTCGCTTGTTACAGGGAACACAGAACACGGGAACACAGAACACGGGACTTGGGGCTTCGGATCAGGGTCATCCTTTTTTATGGTTTGTTCGGGGGCCTCTTCCGCCCTTTGTGCAATGATGTGATGGCTCGGCTATAGTTATATGTACAGGGCAACAATTTCAAGGTGCAGGTGCAGGTGTTGATCAATCGCCTCCGTAGTCTCTCTCTCTCTCTGTCTTTGCCTCTGTCTTTCTCCTCATCTCTCTGTGTATCCGTTTCGGTGTCGGTGTCGTGTATCCGTCCTTTGTCCCTCCTCCATCTCTCTCTTCTCATCTCTCTCATTGCACTAATATCGGGGTAAAACAACTAAAACACAAAATTCCAAGGGGGGTTCACCAGATAAACTCCTCCAGACGTGGATGACGATGCATTGGCGTATGAGCAGAATGAAACCAAACTCAAACTCCTCATAGGCCCCTTCCTCTTCACCCAGATCCCGAATATCCCACCGAATTGACTCCTCTGCAAGGTCGAGCGACCCAAAGGGCGTTTTAAACAAAAAGTAAAAAAGGAACCAAGTAAAAAAAGAAAAAAACCAGGGCAAAAAAAATAGACACTTCATTTTCCTCTCATCCGTCGTGACCAATATTGTCAGGGGACCAAAAAAAATCCAGACTCAAAAGATAAATCCATCTTACATGTCCTCGTCCAACACAATAAACAGGAGGGCCCAGCCAGGTGATGAATTACACCGGGGGTGCCTCGAGAAAAGGGGGTATTGACCTTCTTATATGCGAACCCATAACAATCAATCAATCAGTCAATCAATCGTTCCTCCGTGTTTCTTTCATGTATTTTTTTCTTGTTTTCTATTCCTTTCTGTTTTTTTCAACTCGCTATCCGATTTCCGTTCCACGTCGTAATGTAATGGCTTGATTGCCGGCTTCAAGGCGTCTTGGGGCGCTTCCAGTAGTATTGCTACACAAAAGCATGTTAATCATCACGTCTAAAAAGGGAGCTAAAATAACGCGCCAAAAATCACAAATACCAACCTTGTGCTGCTTTCGACACGCCCGCAAGCTGGGCTTCCGAAGTCCATCCACCACCGCCGCCCTTCGCTGCATATCGGTGTCGTCCTCGGGGATGTAATAATACTCGCTTTCGAGAGCCTTGCCAGCCGCGTCCTTGCCTTGGCGCTTGATGATGCCGATGCAGGGGGTGGTCTCGATGAGGAGCCTCAAATCATCCCTGGAAATGCCCTTGATCTGCTCGGCGGGCAGGTTGTGCATGATGGTGGAAAGCGGCGTTGAAGACAGCCGGGAGTAGGCGAGCTGGTTGACGACGTGGTTGGAGATGGCCGCATCAGCCTCGGTGGGAATCCTGGTCGGCTCCTCCTCTTCGTCATCTTCCTCCTCCTCGTCCTTGACCTCAACCTTGACCTCGTCCTTAACCTCGACCTTTGGCTGGGGCAGTCTCTCCTCGGAGGGGCTTCGCTCATCACGAGACACCTTCTTGGCTTTCGACTTTCGCGGGCTAGCTTCAACATCGTCAGAGTCGTGGCTCAGCTTGCCCGGCACAATCGTCTCCGAAGAGCCCTTCTTCAAGGGTCGCTTGGCAGTCTGCACGCGAGGAGATTTCGTCGTGATGGATGCGAGGCGGCCCGAGATGTTGGCGCCATAGGGACCAAACGAGTGAATAATGGGGTCGTTCTCCTCGTCAGGGTTACTTTCGTCTTCCTCGTCGGAATCCGCCTCGCTCGTGAAGCTCGCCGTGGCCTCTGTCCGCATGCTAATGGTGACATCCGGGTCCTCGTCTCGCTCATCCGAATCCGGTTGATAGTCCTCGTCGTCGTCCTCATAGATCTGGATGCCGCTGTCTTCGTCTGCTGCTACCACAGAGCGTCGGCGAGGGGCCGGGGTGGGACTATCGGGAGACTGGATACGCGCGGCTCTCCGCAGAGGAGACACCTGCAGCATCAGGTTCGCGTTTCTCGTCGCAGACCGCGGCGGCGAGTCTTCCCAGCTGGCATCGGACAAGAGGCCGTTGGAGTCGGCACCCGAGGAGCTCCGCTTGGGCCATTGGATCAAAACACGGGCGTCGTGGACATCCACCATGATTTCGGTGCCCTCGGTCTCGCTGGTGAAGCTGTCGCCCTTGAGCAGCTCCCACGAGCGGCCCTGGCAGTGCAGCTTCAGACCATTCCAGCCATTGCAGGTAATCTCAATCTTGTTGGCCTCGAGAGGAGTGGCACCCTGCACATACCGTGCCTTGACATGCACACGCGATATCAGACGGTTGGCCGAGAGCTGGAAGTGGGAAGAATTAGACGAACGACCCATCAACACCATTTCGCCATTCTCGCTGAGCTCAATTGACGGCACGGCCGATAGAGGCGTGCGTTCCACGAGCCCAACGCTCAATTTCTCCCGCAGAGGCGAGCTGGACAGGATGCCGGTGCTAGAAGTTGGCACCGGCGTGGGATACCGCAGATGGGCGCCTGTACCGCCGACATTTTGGCGTTTGGAGGGCCGAGGCAGTCCGGGAGAAGACGACGGCTCGAATGGCGGCAGCAGAGAGGGAGCTGGGCGTTTGAGGGGCGAGCCCAGCGAGGAGACGGAGGTTGTCGAGGCCGAAGCCGTTGTTGTTGTTGTTGTTGATGTTGATGCTGGAGCGGGGAGCGCAGGTTCGGCTGCCGGCTTTCGCGTCGAGTCCATGGTACGGTAACGGTACGGTCCAGTTCCAGGCGAGGTGAATGAAGCTTCACGCGATCATTCCCCAGCACCAAAAGCAGCGATTCCCTGGTGTTGGTGTGCTCCTCCACCGGCTAGATCCTCGGCCAGATCGCGTCGACGGTTCGTTGTTTTTCTTCTCTACACGCTGGCACTGCACCTCTCGTGCCCTCCCCACTTACAAGCCTAGGTTTGGAGATTGCTAGCAGTACACAATGGGCGAATAACAAAGTTGGGTTTCTGTTTTTGTTTTTTGTTTTTTTATAATCCTTGGTCGACCGAAAAGGGGAGTGTCGAAAAGGAAAGGATTGGAAAAGAGTCGGAGAAAAAAAAGGAAAAAGAGTGACTGGTACTTTGCACAGACGTGGGTTCCAATGTTGGGAAGGGGTAGAGAAGGGACCAGGGCTGGGACGAGGCGGTATTTAAACGAGCGGAGACGATTTGAAAAAAAGGCCCAGAAACGAGAAACACGAACGCGCGCGACTGGGGACATGGACGCATCGCGTTGGCGTTGGCGTTGGTAGCTGGGAATTTGGCGCTGGGAGATGCTGCGCAGGTGCCCCCGAGGTACACTGCTTCAGGGCAGCTTCCAGTGGGCTATGGGCGCTGAAGGGCGCTGTGAAGTTTGCTGTGGGCGCTGCGGACTGGACGCTGTGGCA
This sequence comes from Trichoderma guizhouense, assembly GCA_002022785.1. NCBI lineage: Eukaryota > Fungi > Ascomycota > Sordariomycetes > Hypocreales > Hypocreaceae > Trichoderma > Trichoderma guizhouense. The sequence continues at coordinate 1,610,815 of LVVK01000005.1, read as the reverse complement.
ACGGGCACGGGCTGGGGGGGCTTCGGGGCGCTGGGCTACAGGGAGCTTCGGGTGCTGCCATGGCGACGTTTGGGGCGGCATGGACATGGGCTGTACCGCCGCGGCGAGTACCTGTGCTCACTCGTACATTTGATCTCACTCGTACTCCGTACATCGACTAAGAATTGATCCATATGGCACGCATGGATGGATGGATGGGTTTGAGCCTGTGCTTTTTGTGCTTGTCCTTTCATGGAACAGAATCCATTGACAAGCATTGACAAGGCAGTTTTGCATGGGTGTGTCCTTTTGGCGAGCTTTTTGGGGCGGATTTTGTGGAATCGGCTGCTGCAAGTCTCTCGCTACGGAGGGCTCCATGTCTCCATGTTTGTGCTCGTACATGCATATGCTCGGCTTTGCATGGATTTTTGTGTCGTGTCTGGCATTAGCAGGTCCGGCGCTGTACACGTATCGTACGTATTCATGTATTGATTGCTATTGGGTTGGATTGGGTTAATTGAGTCCATCAATCAATTACATATCGTATGCAGTTCTGCTCTGCTCTGCTCTCTGCTGCTGCATATCGGGGCCTTTTGATATCCATCCATTGAACGACGCTCCCTTTGATCAAACACGCCAATCCTTTCTGTTCCTTTCGATGTTTCATTCTTACATACATTAGTACTCGTACATAGTGAGTACTAGCTACAGTATATGCATGGCATTGAATCAGCCGCTCCCCATTGGGCAGTTGGTTGCACGTTACGTGCTATTACAAACTACCACCTATCGGCTGGACACGTTAAAGTGCCCGTACATTTGCCTTATTATGTGCCCACATCCTTGTATGTCCGATATCTCATCATTACGCACCCATTGACGCTTGCTCATCCAAAATTGAGCATTAATTACATTAGCACAAACCGCCAGCCAATGGAAAACTGCCCGGCGGTAATTTCACCAAATGCAAAAAAGACGCTGCGCTTTTCCAACCTCCTCCAGTCCGTCCGTTCCTAGTCACGTCTCCACCTTTTGCACCTGGACCGCGTTCCTCGCATGCAAGCAAAGCTGTTGAAATTTTTCATTGAATCTGAGCTGAACACTCTCTTTCTGTATCTTTCTCTGGCTTTTGTCTCTCTTGTCTTCTATTCTCTTCCTTTAAACCGCCCAAGGGAAAAGAGACAAATGAATAAGGAACCCGTGAGGAGAGAGACAGAGCATGCAGGCGGGATCCCTGTCAGGCTTGATTCCCGTTGTAGGCAAAAGTCAGAAGTAGCAGCTCCGTCCATCTGCAGGCTGTCCGAGTACGACTTGACGTGGGAACCTGCTGATGTGTGCTACAAATAAAATAGCCTGCATTCTAATCTCTTTTTAATGTTTTTTGTGCCCTCATACAAGTAGCATTACTATCCTGTATTAAATACATGAAGCTTATGCTGGTAGTTATTGTAAACTCCGTATAGCTCCCGAGGCTCTTTCGCGTTGCAGCCTCAACTACCTAGACAGCTATCCTATCCCACGCGACCATCTCGTCCGGCTTCCTTGCAGCAATTGTCCACGTCAAGCTGCCTCTGCGCACTGCTACATGCTCCCTACATGTGACCGGCATGGACCTTTTCTTCCCATGCTCCGAGCCTTCTGCGCAATTCACGCTCACGCTCACACCCCCGCCGCAATGCTGTGCCGAAACACACATAAAAGCTACCGACATATCACATTTGATATCATAGCACAGTCTTACTCATGCTCGTTGCTGCGGCAAGTAGCCTACGAGTATTTAATCCCCGGTCTGAAATTGGTCTTGAATCCCGAGAAATCAGGCAGAAATGCATCGTCGCCAGCACATGATGGCTTCGCATGGGTGAGTACATGCACCGGCTCATGCAATTGCAGTTACAGGTTAGCTGCTTGGTCGCGAGGATGCAGACTTGCAGACGCGATGCGGTGCAATGCGTACTTACAGTAACGGACTAAGCTCGTGCTGGTACACAGTACGCTGTCACCTAATGCAAATTATACGACAAAACCAAGTACTGTCTACCAACTTAGCAAAACCCGGGCATCAAGTTCCGGCCAATTGCAGAGCTCCAGCCCGCTGCCCTTTTGCAATCCATCTCTCCAACTCTCACACAAAAAAGGGCAGCAAATCAAGCAACTTCTCGTCCTTCCCCAAAGTCAAAGTGGAGCCCCTTTGGGATCTTCCGCTCCGGCCGCCGTCCGTCTTCCGTGCGCCAAGACCGGCAACCGGGACTTGCATATTCCGAACGCCGCACTAGCCTCGCCGGCAAAATCTCGCTTATAGCAATTTTCTG